>OY728128.1:60285647-60910647 GCA_963277665.1 Viscum album | reverse complement strand
TTAAAGGGTTATAATGATTTATGAAAATCTAAATAAAAAAAATATTATTTAAATAATTTCTTTCCTAAACATATATGATTCTCAAATTTTATCATTTTGGTTTTTATTAAAGTGTTTTATTTTCCATCATAAGTAATTTACCCACTAAGTCTTAAAAAATTAGGATTTATTAAAAAATTTATATTAAATGAATTATTAATATTTTAAATAATTTAAAAATAAATGTTTCTTGTGTTTTGGATATTTTTTTTAAAAATTTCAAATGGGACGCGCTACAACACTTCTTAAATACGGACTATGCTAACAATGATTTTACAACATATTGCTCAATATGTTAAATATAGAATATTTATTATCCCATTGATATATCATATTTAATATTATTAACTCTTAGAAATCACTTGGATGAATATTGGATTTTTATTATTTTTAAATCCATTATTATAATATAATTTATTTTAAAATAACAATACTGTCAATTATAACAATTTTTATTTTTTTTTAAAATTAAAATATAAAAACAATTGTGGAATTAGAATATATTTAAGTTATAGTTGAATAAAATGAAATATTTATCTAAAAAATAATTAATTAAAATAAATAAATCAATATATTTCAGTTTTTATTTTTATAGTACCATTTGATTTTGTTATTTATTATCTAAATAATCAGAAAGATGGTATTTCATAATCGATTATGTAACAAAAACATTTTAAAAAATTATTGATATATTATTATGTTAAAAATAAAGAATTGATATTTCCAAAATATGTGTATATAACCTAAAATATTATGTTTTTTACATAACTAAAATTATAATAAATGTTAAATGTAAGGGAAGTCCCATTTTTGTCTTTTTCATTACTCAATGATTTATGTAGGGAAATTCCATTTAATAATATCATAATTACCCATTAAAATATAATCATGTGAGTTTATGGTCAATTTTTAGGCATACAATAAATTTTTTACATGTTTTTAGGCCATTTTGGCCCTTAATATTATTGTTTAGTCCATTGTTTAGCTTAATCATCTCTTAATCACCATAATTATTTGTTATCACTTTCACTTTTTTTTCACAAAATAAGTTGATATTATTATAAAATTAATATTATAACAATAATATCCTTTTATTTCCATTTTTCCAATTCCAAATCACATATTTAGAAAAAATATGATTAAATCAACACTCAATGAATTGGTGGAAAAGCCGGTGTAAAAAAATGTTCAATAGTTCAAAAAGTTTTATGTCCAATTTTAATATAAAATTTATTTGAATTACCTAAATTGGCTTAATATATGTATAATTAACATATTTTTACTTAAAAAAATATTAAATATATTTTAACATTAAAAATTGTTTTATAGAAAATGCAGTTTTGAACTAAAATGCAGCATTTTTTACTATTCATCAAAAAATGAATGTTTTCAAAAAAATACAAAAACAATCTTAATAGTTCTATGAAATTTGAAATTAAAAAATATTATTTTTATTTTTAAAATTGATATTTATAAAATTGTGAATATTTTATTTTTAAAATCGATTCTCCATTAAAATGATGTAAAACCTAGTATTGCGTGTAACACAATGTAACTCAATGTTTTATGTAGAAAAATATTAACATGGTGTTAAATATAATGATTGAAAAGATAATATTTATTATAACTTTAAAATTTTGAATGGCTATTGGTGTTTCATTTTTTGTGTTATCCAATTATCTCTCATAACTTAACAATGTGCAGTAAAAAATAAAATTGGAAATCAATGCTGGAAAATTAACCATTCTGCTCAGGTTCATATAGGACACCTAGAAAGTCTACATACATCATCACAATATTGGAAGGAATGTATTCATAGTCATTATATATAATATATATATTGTATTCTTATATATTTATTCCACCTGCCAACGAGCATGTACCCTAGTGGTTCAGGCTCCTGCTTGGCATCCAAATGTCCCAGGATCAAATCTGGGCACGGGAGAATTCCCGAGTACGGCAGCAGGGTGCTGTAGCATCACTGTAGCAGGTCACTATATCAGTACTATAGCATCGACGGACTGTAGCAGCGGCAGCACGGTAGTGGTGGAGGGACTGTAGCAGGGGTACTCTAGGGTCTACGATACTATAGCAGGTTTTGTAGCTACGCGGGGTACTATAACAGTACTATTCATCGAGGGGTCCTTTGGGCCAAAAAATGGGATTTGTAGCTATGTTTGCTGGCCACTTGGCCATGGGCCTTCGGGCTATGTAATGGGTCACCCTCTACCCAGTCCAAAGAGGTATTTGCTTTAATAATAAATTGAGGTTTCGGGCCCAACCTTTAAAAAAATATTGAATCCACCTATTATATCCATTTATTCGTAGTTGTAAGTGAAAAATTACATGAAATACTAGTTCATGGGTAGACCGAGAGGTAATTGAGACATCCATGAAAAGTATAGAGAGACTATAATATCTAGAAATAGGGTAGATGACCTGAATCCCAAAAAGACTATGTGACATCATTCATGACACTCGGATATGTGAGTGATCCATCATGTCATCTCTCTAATAAGATATGTTGCACATAATTCCTAATGACCAACTATTTTCCAAGGTGTGGGATATCTTTCTCAACACCCAATGTAAGGGAACATGAAAAGTTCATGCCCAAATGTCCCTTACCATTATACAATAATTATAATAAGGAATAATCACATTTATAAAATTAATCATGAGGAAATACCTCTATTTTAATTCAATTGTGTTGTTTATTTATATATATATATAAGTCATATACAAATTTTTAAATGTACGCTGGAGGAATTACCTCACATGATTCTAATTTATCTTGATCAATGTGAAAAAGTCATAAAAACCGAATTAATTAAATCTGATTAATCCTAGAATAATTTATGTTTCCTAACCACCTATATAATGCATCATATTCAACTCATTCAAATCATTTAATGAAATGATACCCACATTACGAATTCATTCAATGCAGTCCAAAAATTTTATTTGTAAAAAAATGTGAATGTAAATAATATGACAAAATGGTCATTAAAAATGTCAAGGTTATGAAGGGAATTTCATTCATTGTAAATTCATTGGATATGTGGGTTAAACACATGAGATTCACACTTAGATCGATCAAAAATCCACATTAGATGGGAAATTTAATTTTAAAGATTAGAGAATCCCTTAAGTGGAAATCACGATTACACAAATTTATGAAAAAGGTTTAATTACACTAGGATCACCCAAGGGGTGTCTATATTTGATTTTATCACCGTATGAAAATTAAATAGAAGTTTAAATGGAAATGTATCCTAAATCGATAATCAATTTTATAGGATAGAATCAATTTAAAGGGGATACTCGATAAATGATGTCTTACAGAACAATGGAATAACAATGATGAAATGATACTCATAGGAAAAACTAAGGGAAAACTGACCTCAAAGTCATAAATAACTCCACACTCAATTCTGTACATATATTTTATGTAGGTTGGAAGGGATCTGATAAATGGTCAAACATCCTAAAAATTGGTAAAATGATCTTGCACCTAAATAGATTGACATATTTTAAGGAAAATAAGTATGTGGTAAGATGAATGGAGATCATACCACAAGGAGTGAAATTCATTCAATGGATCATGAAACATACGCTGAATATCGATGTTTTATCAAAGAACATCCTGGGGAGGATGAAGAGCTATGGGAGGATACAATGATGATCATCTACTGGAGGAATAAGGGAAAAATAGGAAATGAGTGTTTGGAAAAAATGAAGGGTCAAATTTACTTTTCACCACAAATTATGGGGGTAGAGGGTTTAAGTACATAATTTGAAAACTATGTGCAATCAATGCACAAGTCACTCCAAAAAAGGGGTCAGATCACACTATTATGCGCATCATTTATCTAACCACGAGAAAGCAATGAGAATACATTTTTCCGAATTTTAACAGTCATGAATGGATGTTTTTCTAGACTATCATAGTTCCAGAAAAAGGATGTGGCCAGTAGGTCTCAACTATCAGCAACCACATAGTTTCAAATAAACCATATTGAAAGGGTTTCAATGTTTTCCCTAACAATATGTCAGAGTATTTTATTTCTATTTTAGGGCACCAACATTCGAGTGATCCCTACACATAATTGTTCCCTCCGTTAAATGATTAGGCTTCATTAATTGCTCCATTTAAGGAAAATGAATTTTATGAATAATGATCATTATCTCAGTTAAAAGATGGTTCATCATAAATAATGTTTTTAATATCAAAGGACCTTGTTTTAGTATAAACAAACAACCTAAGATAATTTATCAGCCTTTCCATTACACAAAAATAAATTATGTGTTATTAACATTCATAGGAGTACATTTTGGTCATTACTAGAGGGATTAAACACTTGAAACCTTATAGTAAAAATATTATTAATTTAATTTCTTTACGAAGATAAACACTATCCTCAATGAAATATCATTAGTTTATGTAATAATTTTTTATGATCAATAAAAATTTATTACAAATTTAACATGAAATATTATATATTGGGATTCAGGAAACCCGAGATAAAAAATAATTTTAATTATACACTAACCAATGGTAGATAAACTATTCTTCTAACCTTTATATCCATTATTCTCGAATAACACCACATGAATTGAACAAAATATAATGTGGTTCCTAATGAATAATCCCCATTCAAAACCCTCCTTTTGAAACACTGGACAAGAATGTTTTCCGTTAGGAAAATTTAATGAATAAAAGATCTTATGAAATACCTTCTGTTGTATGAGTAACATCAATAAATTGAAGTATATTTCACAAATTTCCAATAACATCCCACTTGAAAAAAACATTATAAAATACTAAATCAGGACGTTCAACTTCCAATGTCTATAATGTTTTCCCACATTATTCCATTCACCCAAACACAGCTAAATCCTAATGTGACCTTAGTACATATAGAAACAAAATATTGGTAAACATGCTTACATTATTTTATTTTCTATTAATTATCTATGAATCCAAATCATTATATTCCATCATTTTTATATGTAATAGTTCATAAAAACAATGTACTTAGATCTTCAAAAAAACTCTATATTCGAAGAAAAATGAGTTTTACATTGACTATCAAAATAAAGAATTATTTCCTAAATATATAAAAGTTCTTTAGAATATTCATAAAATACATCGTCTACTTGTTTTAATATGAATAAATAAAATAATTTTACTCTATAATAAAATGATTAAACACTATTTAAAGCATAGACATCAAAATGAATTGGATTCCACCAAATCATTAATCATATCTGGTTTAACATTTTTTTATATTGGAAGGACCTATAATATGTATATGTGGAAAACCATGTAACAAATAATCATCCCAAAAAATAGATTTATTCATTATATTCCTTTGAGATATATAATGATTTAGACTACATATTCCTTGTGAACAATCCCTATATTTCTCATTAACCAACTATATACTCCATCTAAATGTGGAATGTCTAGATGAGTGCAAAAAAAGGAATACATCTAGTATCTAAGCACCGAAGCATTTAAAAAATTGTAGATTTATATATTTTATTTTTATCATTTTTGGTGAGTAATCCATTAAATGTACAACGCGTCTAGGTAAGAGAGTAAAAAAAATTTATATCCCCTCATTTCAGATAGATCAATGATCTTCTAGATGTTATATTTTTTTTCATAAAACCAGGCTTTTCATTTTCCAATTATTTTCAATCCTCATTCCCTTGATCTTCATTATAAAACCAATACCATTCTTCTCTATAAATCTAGAAATTTCATCCATCAAATTATAAATAAACTAATTATTTCGACCTACAATAGAATATCACTGACACTGTATAGTAAGATAATGTAGTCATTTGAATTGAGATCCATAATGTAACAGAAATGATTAGCGTTACATAATGTGAATATTTTCTATTCTATAGAGGTATCAAACAATATATTCTAACAAATTTATGATTATTTCATAAAATTAAAACTTATTTTTAGTTTACACACCCCTCACTGAATCTGGTTATCTATGAAACCCAAATTTTTAGTTCATATAAATCCCATACCCAAAATCCTAATGATGAAAATCCACCACGAAAACAATATTTTCAATGAAAACTTTTTAGAAGGTACCATGATTAAAGTAGTTTGTATAGTATTACATAAAATAAATTGATAAAATATCTTATAAAAGGATGTAATATCCTATTTATAAAGGCCTTTCAAAACCGTCCTTTCCCTATACATATTCATTCAAATAGATTATTCTTTTAGATATATTAACCAATTATTATCTAGTTCATTAAAACCTAATAAGAACATAGTTAACTCATAGTTGTTATTCAATCAAAATTAATCCAACATCACATACCTTTTTAACACCCATATTACTAAATAACCAATATTTTCAACTTCATTCATGATTTCTGGTTCTCACATGACTATTAAATGTAATAAACTATTATCATCTTCATATTTGTAAAACATTTTTATGATCCTTGGTGGAAAACCTAACAACACTTCCCATGATCAAGGATCCATGGCTCTGTAATTCATAAAAATATAAGGGATTATTTTTAAAATTTTGATGGAATAAATGATCCTTAATCAAGCCTCGCATTTCAATGTTTCATTTACAACTACCAGACCCAACCCTTAGAATAAAAAGATAATTAGAAATGAATTTTCCCTACTAATAAATATGAGACACCAAATTTTTTTTTATTAATTTATAGTGGTAAGGCTTCCCATATCACAAAAAAACACTAATATGGAGGGGATTTCCCAATTCAAATGACATATATAACGACAGTTGAATCCAATTTAAAAAGAGTATTCCTAAAATTCTTGAATCTTGTTGTAAAAATTTCTATTATGACTCCCTACATATCATATTCATATAAAAATTCCATCTCACAACCCTTATAAATGTGGGATGTAGATCATCCTTGTTCATTGTATAATATTCCACAACAACTTCTTGATCATGGATTTCCTTTTGAATCAACATTCTTGTTAATTTTTATCCAAACTATAATTGGATGTTCCACACAACCCAATTAAACCCATTAATATCCATGAAATTACATATAATACCCCGTATATCATAAATATTGAACTCATTAAATGTTCTTCCATTCGTACCAATATGCACAAAAGCATCAATTTTAGAGACTAAGACACTGTTTCTCATAGCCAAGTTAATATCCACAACATTCACATCATTCCACCTAAGGTTTATATTCCACTAAATGATGTATCGAAACCCGTAAACACTATACATTAGTATATATATTTAATGAACAAATATTCATATTGATATTTTTTTTGACATATAAATTCATTGGTTTAATTAAATTGAATTATCAGTATATTAATGAGGTTCCAAAGGATATCTGACATGGTAGTAGCATTAGGATGTCAAATTAATCTGTAAGAAATGGGGTCTTGCATAGCCTAATATACACTGACCCTGTAATGAAGTTAAAAGATAATATTCTTTTCATCCCATCAATGGGGATCTTTTTAGAGATTCCCTAAAAACAAGAATTTACAAAGTGGAATAAATACATGGTTTTTTGAAAGGATAAGTATAAGAGACAATTCTTAGTGTTCTATTCAGGTATAATCTATTTTTAGATTACAAGGTAGAGTTATATGACTAGAAGGTTCCTAAATCATAGTGTCAGTAATAGGAATAGAATAATAAGAAAAACATGATCCCCAAAATATGGGGAAATATAGTCCATGCAGAAAAATATTTATCCTTTAATTGATATATCCAGGCCATCATTTTGTTCATGAGGATGACTAAACAAATGGAACATCGACCATATATCCATATAAAACATAATATCATAGTTGAAGATTGGAAGCCACCCATAGTAAATTATATGAAAAACATAAGATCTCCCCTTATAATGGGAAATAGATGGATAATGATAGTAATATTTCTCATAAAAAATCAATTATGGAATTTAATCATCATGAATATATAAAAATTAAAATATATAAAGAGAACCTACATGTACTGATATTAAATAACCTTATTAAATAAATACATGTTCCTAAACCCTATCCCTCTATAATTTAAGGATTAATAAAAGTTTTTTGAGTTGATATGGAAATAACTGCCAAAAAATTATTACAACTTAGATGAAATTCCAAAAATAATTTTTCAACCTTTTATTAAAGAGGATAGTTATTGGTTATTCATAAAAGATCAAAAAAGAATTAGACTTTCAATTATATTCAAAATCAAAACCATTACATAAAGGTTGATTTAATTCCATTTAGATGAGAATATTTGGTTGATAATAATATAATAAATCGGTTAAATTTGATACACCCAAGGCCTTCCCCAGGAAAATGGGAATACTAGGTAAGAGAAATGAACTGATCCTCACTTGATATCCAACTTCTTCATTATCTTTAGAAACATGTTATTGTTGATGTTATAGATTAATATAATTTATGACATACTCCATCTAATGTACCAACTAAAAATAGAATCTTAGTTCTCTATTAAATTACGAATAGATCGAATTTAATATATATCCCCCATGAAGATAGTGAATGAGATTGTCAACATAAATAATAGATCTTGATCCCTTACAATATACCATATTGAAGAGTCCTAATAGAGTAATTAACCACTATATTGTGAGTAAATATACTTATGTAATCCTATAAAAATAATTTTTAGGAATGAAAAAAATGGATCACCTTGCCATATACTATAATATAATGAAATGTGACATTCAAGATATCCTTTTATTATAATGGATACTATAACAACATTCTGAATGATAATATAATTTTTGAATATAATTAACTAAATCCAAACCATTAAAACATTCCAATCATAAAATGAATATGTATGGTTTCAATATATTTCCTACTATAAATCATGGGGTAAATGATAACATAGATTTATCAACAAATTAATAAAATCATCAGATTCTAAAAGATAGTCGTGAATATTCCCACTATGGAAAATCAAAATAGGAGGGGAGAGGTCATCTTAATAACATTATTGTAAATCACGTTAAAAAGAATATTTATGAAGAATTTATGATATATTTTTTCCAATGAAATATTTTTATTAGAACTATGTTTCGTAGAGCCAATAGATTTTGGAAGGAGGACCTGAAATTGAGAGTTTATCCATTAAAGTAGGACACGTTCCTAAAAATATGTATCATATTACTAAATAAATATTTCAAGAATATACAAATATTCATTGAATAATTAATTATTAGGGCCATCAATACCAAAACAACATCTATGATTCACCTAAAAACTGAATCCTTAATCTCAAACAACTCAGCCAACATAGTGAGCATCACATGTCGCAGACATTAAATAACTATGGGAATAAAATCCTTGATGTTTCATGTGTTGGAATAATGGACAATGTTATAAAACTCCTTTAAATACTAAATATTATGATCACCCATTTCCTTTAAGATAATTAATATTTCATATACATTATTCAGATAAGGAATAGGTTTAAATACCATCGTATCCCTATATATATTAATAATGAAAGATGTATTTATATTCCCAAATTTATTCAATTTTCTATAAACTTTTCTACTAGAATTGTATATTTCATCTATATATTTTCAATGATAATTACTAAAATCTCATACAACATTTTAGACAAGGTCCAATCAATGTCTATATCATTCCTATTCTGAAGGTCATCTGCATCATTCTTCATAAAAAAAATCCACAAATATACATGTAAAAAACGATTGTTCTAAGACCATAAAATGATTTTATGTTTCTTACATTTATTTACACATTCATTAATATCATTATATAATTTATTTTCATCCAAACCCTCCTTAAAATCCCCATACATTCCATGATTT
This sequence comes from Viscum album, assembly GCA_963277665.1. Classification (NCBI taxonomy): domain Eukaryota; kingdom Viridiplantae; phylum Streptophyta; class Magnoliopsida; order Santalales; family Viscaceae; genus Viscum; species Viscum album. Next base: position 60,900,741 of record OY728128.1, on the reverse strand, counting down.
TTACCTATGCATTACTTAATGTAAATGGAAAAGGTAAAATTTCCTTATTTTTAATGATAGTGGTCAATATGGGATAGTAAATACATTTAATATTTAAAAGGATAAACGATTGGAAATATTCCCACTACACTCTATCAAAAAAATTAGAAAATTTATGATAAAATTAAATTTTCAAAAACCATATTTAAATTATTTTTTTTACTTTTTAATCTATCTCCTTGTATATATTCCAATACTCATTCATTAGAGTCAATTCATTTCATGGAATTTCTATTTGAAATATTACGATCAGTTTTCTCCCTTCTATCATTTATGGTTAGGATAAAATTAAATTTCATTATAAGCACACTTGTACCTTTGAAATCAATCTTGAAATTTAGTATCTCCTCCTAGAAGGACCTCCTGCCATAATAATTTGTAGATAATTAGATATTAAATAAAGGGAAACTACTTCCATACATGGTAATCATATTGGTGGTCATCTCTAAACATATTTAGATTATATAGGAACATAAAATTCCCTTTGAAAAAAAACCCTCTGAGATTCCATAAAATTATTTAAATGATTAATCCTAAAGTGTTGTGAACCTAATCGTTGAAATTTATGATTTTAAATATTTTAGGCAATATTTTATTTTTGGAAATCCATATCATAATTGGCAGAGGATTATGGGAAAAATATTTTTGGATAGTAATTGTGGTAATATTAAAAATCCCCTAAATATTAAAATAAATAATATTTATTTCTTATATTCTAGTGATTTTTCCCTAGCATCTCAGAGTTGTCTTTTTTATAGAATATATCTTGATTGGGATTACCCACATTTATCTAAGTTGGATATGGGATAAATATTGAATAACCCCATGATCTTTACTAGTAATCATAACCCATGATAATAATATCATTGAACCATCTTTTTTGTGGACAATTGGATGGAGACAAAAAAATTAATTCCAAATTAAGTAAATCTTGCATAGGAGAAATCAAGAGGAAATTCTCATTTGGGTCTTCTCTCTTATTATTATATTATGTAATTTCATCTAGAGACCCAAAATAATTTACTTTTTTAACCCCATAAAATTATTATGTCCAAAATCAATTTCCATGCTTGCCATCATAATGGATATCCTGGTAGAAAATATCCTCATGGAGGAATATAATTATAAAATACATAGAAGGATAATTAAGAAGCTCTTGGTTAGCTTTCTCCCCTTTAACCAATATACCAAACTTTTCCCAAACTTTGGTTTCATCCATTTGGAGATTAATCTTTTGTTGTCAAGGTAGTGATATCTGATAATACCCAAAATCAATAATCTCCTTACCATCCTTGGAATGGATAATGGTCTTACTAACATGTAATAATTTAATAGAAAAGTAAACCTACTTATATAGGTAGTAAATGGGGGCCTAGAACCAACTACTTTATACATTATTCCTTAATAAATACAGTTTCAAATATTTATTGTTCCTCTTCCAAACAATGCATGTGATAATGTCCTAAGGATAACTGTTTCACTAAAGGGTCATAGTAGATCACTACTATGATGAGAACCTGGAAGTTTCATAACACTATTCCTGAATATATGTTATATGGTCAGATAATGTAATTTTAGGGTCAGAAATAATCTAGGTCATTAGGGGTGAGGTATCATAAAACATTGTGGTACATTCTCATTGTGTGCGCCCTTGGTAGTACATAGGAGGATATTGTGAGAACAAAACCCTCTAGTAAGAAATACACATTTCATAGTGTCATTGGATGTTATTATATTTGGGTGTGTGTTTTGGTCCTTAGACTTTATAATTATTATTAATGGGTATTATGTAAAGACCCGTAAAATTCAAGGGAAATTTTTTCTTAATTTTCATTGTAATTTTACACGAAACTTGTTTCTGACGGCGCCTGATTCCGAGGCCTGGTGTGGCCAGAATTAATTTCCGAAGTGTAGCTCGGGTACGTTCAGTGAATGAAGGAGTGGGTTTTTCTAGCTTTTGAACCGGTGCTCGGAATCATCTTCCGAGGGAACCGATGGATTCACAGCGCCGGTAATTTCTCAAGAAGATCTTTTTCTGAGTTGTGTTTTCAAGGAAGGAGTTGTTAAAAAAATTTGGAAGATAAAATAAAAATTGAGTTTCAATTTTTATTTCTTTTAAGTGGTTTATCCATTGAGTGGATGTTAGGGTAACCACCCAACTTCCCATGAGAGGATTAAAGGTGAGGTGGGGCCCACAAGAACCCCACCCCTTTCACCATCCCTAAACTCCCCTAAACCTCTCCTCTCATTAATTGGTAACTCTTATTAATATGTTTAACCCCCCCCCCCCCCCTTTAATGTGATACCACTCACCACCCTCTCTCTATTCATTAATTCATGCCCCCTAAACAATAATTAATTTGACAAATCAAGATCAATTAATTCAGTTTGTTGGTTTTGAATTTTTTAATTTTGAATTCATGGCTTGGGTAAATAAAATAAGGTGGAGCCTTATTTTATTTTGGTTAAAATTGTTGTGCTAAGTGGAAGGGAAGAGAGCTTTTGAGTTTCGAAGAACTTCCTCCTCCGAAGAAGAACGCTTCATCTCCTTGTTGATGAATGTGAAGAACACTGATATTTTGACGAAGAACGTCTTCTCATCTTGCACCTTCTCTCCACGTCGAACCAAGGGAGACGCCGCATTCTTCATCGGGCGATCACCGATGACGTGCCTTCTCCTCTTCTTCCTCCGCTTCATGGGAGGAGACACCGCCACAGGGAACATCACCTTTGACGATGAATCACCCTCCGACGTCAACAGAATCAGCACCGATATTCTGCAACGTCCGATCATCGCAACGCTTTCCTCTTCTGCGGCTCGACGACGTGTAACGTCTTTGCAAGGTAGGGGTTTGGTTTTTATGTCCTGAATAATTTTTTTATGTTCTTCGATATTAACGGAAAATTGTTATCAAAATTAATGGAGGAGGTTGGACCGCCCAAACACGGCCGAACCTCCTCCTTTTTTTATTTTGATGGTTATCTACGTGGCTTGAAATAGAAGCGACACAGTGTCGTCACTCCGTGCAGGAATTCAGAGAATCACGATGAAGAAGCGCGGCGTCTTCACACCACGCCTTGAGGATGAACGCATCCGCGGTCAGAGTCGGGCCGCGGTGAAAGGGGCGGGATGCCGTCGCGTCGCACCGTAAACCCACGAAGACGGCGCGATTTTTTATTTGACGTGTGGATCGACGGGCGGTGATGAATTTGGCCTAAATGGCGTTTGAATTCCTTTGTAGAAAAGATTGGGTCCTGAGAAGACTGTTGGCAAAGCCGGCAGGCGAAACGGCCCACCGGAGCGCGTCCGGTGGTCCGCATAAGGCGGCGGCCGCGCGCCGCTGGAGCAAACCTCCGCGGATGAGCCGCAACGATGGGACGCGAACCGGAACTTCCGGGTCGTTCCGGGTTTGAGGCGGCGCGACTTTAAGACGTGCCAGGTTGACAACCGGGGGGGTGTGTACCCCCCGCACCCATCGCACCACGCTAGCGCGAGGCCAGCTGGCTGCCCAGGCCGGGCCGGGCCTCCTAGGCTGAGCCAGGCCACGCAGGCCGGGTCGGGCTGTGCCCCACGGGGCCGGACCCGGACCCGGTTCGGGTCAACCTAGTACGGCGGACCCAGGGGGGTTGGGCCGGGCCAGGCCAGGCCCATACCCCCATTTCGGACTGTCTATGGTCTTTTGCCCAAAACATGGGATGCGGAACTCCAATAGACGCACCATCAGTGTCAACATGATCCTTGAAACAAGATGGTCGTTTCGATATATTACTCTCAAGGTTTTGGAGAACTTTGAGTACGGACGGGTTGGTTCGGATATGAAACCAACCGGGCCCTCGGAGCAAAAACGCTTATATCTTGAGATCTGGACGTCCGATTGACGTGTTGTTGAATTTTTTGGATTCCTCTTGATGAGACGAAAATTTTTTCTTACTCCGCTCGAGGTTTGGACGCCGTCAGAGTGCGGTCGGGTTGGATCTCTCATGAAACCAACCGGGCCCCTAGAATGAAAAAGACAATAACTAACAGACCGGGCGTCTGATTGACGCGCTGTCTATCTCGTTGAATTCCTTTTGATGAGACGGAACTTTTGGCATTCTTTGCCTGAGTTTTGGATGCAGTTGGAGTATGTTCGGGTTGGATTGTACCTGAAATCCAACCGGGCCCCTAGAACGGAAAAGCTGGTATCTTTCAGAACAGACGTCCATTTGATGAACCATCAGCGGCGTTGGTGATCTCGTTGAGAAACGGTTCCTATGAGTATACCCTATGAGAGTTCGGGGTTCAGTTGAGATATGGCCGGGTTGGTTCGCACACGAATCCAACCGGGCCCCTCGGACGAAAAGGCTAATAACTCACAGACCGGGTGTCCGATTGACGCGTTGTCTGTTGCGTTGAGATCCCTATGACAAGGGGGTCCATTGAGATAATTCTTAGTGGGACTTCTGATACTTGGAGTATCAAGCTGTAGCTCGTGGTGCAGACCCTCCCAGAGACGATCATACAGAGTATAGAGACCGTGTAGCTGGCTGTGATAGATGACTACTTGTCTGATTCAATTCGTAGTGACTATCATAGCCCAGTGGGGAGCATTACTTTGTGAGGTGGCAGACCCATGGCGGAGGAGCACTACTGTATGAGGTGGAAGACCCACGGTACTCAGCAGGAGGAGTACCTCTGCAGGCTATGAGGGGGAGCACTACTGTGTGAGGTGGCAGACCCATGGCGGAGGAGCACTACTGTGTGAGGTGGCAGACCCGCGGTACACAACAGGAGGAGTAACTCAACAGTCTTAGGTTAGTGAGCAGTACCTCGGAGTTGTGACAGGATCACTGTACACTCCAGAGACGGACTCATCAGCAGTTACGGTTTCGATAATGAAAATCCTGGTTTGAGCTGAGACTATGACCTTCGTGTTTACCTCACGATTCAGATGGGTCACATGTTAACTTAGGTATATGTATGGGCATATAACTGGGTAGTGGTTATCTGTTGATTTCATAATCTTTGTGTTTCCTCATGATTGAGATGGGTTACTTGATAACTTATGTATATGAATGGGTATATACCTAAGTAGAGGTTAACTGTTGAGATCTTTCTTTGTGGTTATCCTTGTTGGATTTAGTGAGACCTTGAGGGTCTCGGGGTCCCTACTGAGTATCTTTATACTCACCCCTGAACGGGCTATGCCTGCACCTCGTTGTGTTGGTTGTAGATGACGGGCATCGCAGACAGAGGCCGAGTGTTCGAGGACTGGACGGTATCCGGAGGTGGACCTCACAACGAGACAGTATCCGGTGGTGGACTTCACGATGAGACGACACTCGGAGGAGGTTGACGGGCGAGAGCGTTTTGGAGGCTATCTGTACCTACCCTTCATGTAGGATCTATGGTGGACGATCCAGGTGCTACGCTATCTGTATATACCCTTCAGGTAGGATCCGAGGAGGACGACCCAGGAGCTGCTTCCTTTCTTCCAGCTGTTTGTCTTTTCTGTTGTACTTTTGCTCAGTTGTAGCTGTACTTTCGAGTGGGTTTGTATTATGACCCTTTTACTTTTCCTCAAATCCTTTTGTACTTAGTGTGTACTTCCACGTGTACTCTGTGGTGTTTTTTTTACTTTTATAAAGGCAATTCCTTCCCAGTTATCGGGATTTATGCCTTTGGTGCTAGTCGCCAGCCCCTAGCATATGGAAGGCGGGCTTGGGGTAGTCACGCCATGAGACCTGAGGACGGGTCGTGACAAATTGGTATCATAGGAGTTCGGTTCTACCGCAGAATTCAGGACTCTGATGTTTTTGTTTCTGTGAAGCAATATTGTTGACGGTACCAAGTTTGGTTTTCAGTTCAGGGAGTCCAGTGTGGGTGCGGCGACCCACGTATCCGTACACTAGGACCCCGAATTCTGATTTCTGACGTTGTGCACGAAAACACTGATTGCATGTGTGTTTCCAAATGTTTTAAAGTCAGCTCATACTAGGTCATCTCACCAGGTATAAATCGTTTGACCGTGTCCCGTTGTTTCTTTTAGGATGCCTCCCCGCGGACGACCAGCTAGAGCCCCGAGAGTAGTTCGTACGACAGCCGCTGAGCGACGTGGCCTCAATACAGGGCCCTGTCCCAGTTGAGGCACCAGCGGTACTACTACCCATTGTTCCACCAATGCCACTAGCCCCAGCAGTAGATGGTGCACGTCGCTTGAGTGCACTGCATGAGTTCCAGCGCCAGAGGCCACCCAGGTTCAGGGGAGAGACGGACCCGCTGGTGGCTGAGGATTGGATGGAGGCTGTGGTGAGAGTCTTCAGGATAGTGGGGACGCCAGCAAACTTCATGGTGATCTTTGCTTCCATCCTTCTTCAGGCAGAAGCAGGTGGATGGTGGAGCTTGATGCTTTAGATGCATGACGAGGCAACACATCTGTGGGCAAACATTGAGACCATGTTCCGGGCAGAGTTTGTACCAGCCACCCTTCGAGCGGTGCATATACAGGAGCTGCTGCTACTGCAGTAGGGTAGCATGATGGTGGCACAGTACTCAGCAAGGTTCACAGAACTCTCATGCTACTCCACAGATATGGTACATGACCCTTTCATCAGGGCCCAAACCTTCGAGCAGGGGCTCAGGTGAGAATTTATAGCTTCAATTGTTTCTCACAGAATCCTGACGCAGACAATAGTGTTGGAGCGAGCCATCATAGTGGAGAGTTTCCTTGCTTATCAGTCTCAAGCAGTAGGACCCACCCCTAATCGGCATGCTATAGAGTCTTCTGTAGCAGGTAGTAGACTAATGACGCAGAGGTCCAAGTGGAACATACCTACAGGTGGTCCACCGCATGACTCAAGGTCGGTAGTGTGAGTCACCAAGGGAAATGACAGAGCCAGACCCGCCATGCAGTGTTACTCCTGTGGTGGGATTGGTAACAGGGCATGTGACTTCCCAACCCGCCATGCAGATGACCAGCAGTTAAATGAAAAACCTCCCAGGCAGAGGAAAAGGTTCGATCGAGGCGGACCGCTAGGAGCTGGCCGTGTAGCTGGAGGTGGACGGCACTTCGAGGTGCCGCCACCACCACCACCAGGAGATCCACCTCGACTGAAGGGAATAGGTGGACATGGGAGAGCTTATCTTCAGATAGTAGAATCATACGACTACGGAGCTCCGAAATCAAGTGGACAGGAGAGGAACTTGTGGTTTCCTTTTGTTCTTCATACTTCTAGTTCCATGTTGTTGTCACATTTGTGTCTTTGTACTATAAGCTACAATAATATAAAGACACTTACCTTTGTGACATTTTCTTCCTTCCTTTTGTGTACTAAGAGGTTCCGGTTTAAACTGTTGACTTGGCCCTCACTTTCGAGATTTCTACTAGAGGAGACCCATTGACCTCACACTGATGCCGACAGTGTGACTCAACCCTTGGAGGCGAGAGTGACAATTGGATCTCTTGGTAGTAACGTCGAGGCCTTACGACATCGTCCATGGCATGAATACATCATTCATGTCCGTATTGAATGTATTAGGCAAAAAACTTGGTTCATCCAGGAAATGTGACTGGATTTCTCTTATCGGAAAAGAAGAAATCATAGCAGCTTTTGTAGGACCAGAGATGGTCCAGGCCACGACAGAGTAGGTCCAGGTTATCCAAGAGTGGATGAGGATAGCTCAGATCCGACAGAAGCCTTATGCTGACAAGAGGTAGATACCACTAGAGTTCTAGGATGGCGACCACGTTTTCTTATGGGTATCACCGCGACGTGGAATTACAGAGATTTGGCTGAGGTTGCAAGTTATCTCTATGTTTCATCGAACCCTTCAAGGTCCTCATCAGGGTAGGCGATGTGGTTTATCACTTGACCTTTCCACCATAGTTTCACCGGGTGCATGAAATCATCCACGTACCTCGGCTGAGGAGATACACGCATGATCCTTCACACATTATCGACCTCAGGGAGTTAGATGTCATTGACAGGACGACATTCACGAAGATTACAGTGGAGATCGAGGATCGATAGGAGTGGGTCCCACGCGAACGATCGATTCCTCAGGCACGTTTTCACTGGCAGCATAGGAACCTCTAGGGGAGCACCTGGGAGCGAAAGGCTCAGATGCGTGCTCAGTACCGCTTTTGTATCCCTAGTTTGTGTTAAATCATTACGGGGACGTAAAGCCCTGATCGGGGAGTAATGTAAAGACCCATAAAATTCAAGGGAAATTTTTTCTTAATTTTCTCTGTAATTTTACAAGAACGCAGTTTTTGACGGCGCATGATTCCGAGGCCCGGTGTGCCCAGAATTAATTTCTGAAGTTTAGCTCAGGTTCGTTCAGTGAAATAATGAGTGGGATTTTCTAACTTTTGAGCCGGTGCTCGGAATCGACTTCTGAGGGCACCGATGGATTCGCAGCACCAGTAATTGCTCATGAAGATCTTTTCGGAGTTGTGTTTTCACGGGAGGAGTTGTTAAAAAAAATTGTGGAAGATAAAATAAAAATTGAGTTACAATTTATATTTCTTTTAAGTGGATTATCCATTGAGTGGAAGTTGCGGTAACCACCCAACTTCCCATGAGAGGATTAAAGGTGAGGTGGGGCACACACGAACCCCACCCCTTTCACCTTCACTAAACCCCCCTAAACCTCTCCTCTAATTAATTGGTAACTCTTCTTAACATGTTTAACCCCTCCTTTAATGTGAGACCACTCACCTCCCTCTCTCTCTTATTTAATTCATGCCACCTAAACATTAAATAATTTTACAACTCAAGATCAATTAATTAAGTTTGTTGGTTTTGAATTTTGTAATTTTGAATGCATGGCTTGGGTAAATAAAATAAGGTGGATCCTTATTTTATTTTGGTTAAAATTGTTGTGTTAAGAGGAAGCGAAGAGAGCTTTTGAGTTTAGAAGAACTTCCTCCGATGAAGAAGAACGGTTCATCTCCTTGTTGAAGAACATGAAGAACACTGAAGTTTAGACGAAGAACACCGTCTCATCATGCACCTTCTCTCCACGTCGAAGGAAGTGAGATTCCACATTCTTCATCGGGTGATCACTGATGATGTGCCTTCTCCTCTTCTTCCTCCGCATCAAGGGAGGAGACACCACCGTGGGAAACATCAACTCTGACGACGACTCACCCTCCGACATCAACGGAATCGACACCGATCATCCGCGACGTCTGATCATCGCAACGCTTTCCTCTTTTGCAGCTCGATGATGTGTAACATCTTTGCAAGGTAGGGGTTTGTGTTTTATGTTGTGAATAATTTTTTTTGACGTTCCTCGATATTAACGGACAACTATTATCAAAATAACTGAGTAGGTTGGACCGCACAATCACAGCCGAACCTCCTCCCTTTTTTATATTTTCATGGATATCTACGTGTCTTGAATTGGAAGCGACGCAGTGTCGTCCCTTCGTGTGGTAATTTAGAGAATCACGAAGAAGAAGCACGACGACATCGCATCGCGCCTTGAGGCTGAACGAAGCCACAGTCGGAGTCGGGCTGCGGAGAAAGGGGCGCGGCACCATCACGCCACGCCAGAAAACCATGAAAACGACACGATTTGTTATTTCACATGCGGATTGACGGGTGACGACGAGTCGGGCAGAAATGGCGTTTGAATTCCTTCCTAGTAAAGATCGGGTCCCGGGAGGACTGTTGGCGAAGGCGGTAGGCGAAACGGACAACCGGAGCGCGTTCGATGGTCCACAGAAGGCGGCGGCGGCGCGCCGCTGGAGCAAACCGCCGCGGCGGTTGGAAGTGAACCGGAACGGCCGGGCCGTTCCTGGTTTAAGGTGGCGTGGCTTTAAGCCGCGCCCCGTTGACAACCGGGGGGGGGTTTGTAACCCCCCGCACCCATCACACCATGCCATCGCGAGGCCGGGTTGGGCTGCACATCTGGGTCGGGCCGTGCCCCACTGGGCCGGACCCGGACCCGGTTCTGGTCGACTCGGTTCGGCCGACCTAGGGGGGGTCGGGCCGGGCCGGGCCCAGACCCCCATTTCGGACTGTCTACGGTCTTTTACCCATAACATGGGCTGCAGACCTCCGATCAACGCACCATCAGTGGCGACATGATCCTTGAAACGAGACGGTCGTTTCGATATATTACACTCAAGGTTTCGAAGAACTTTGAGTATTTCTGGGTTGGTTCAGATACGAAACCAACGGGGCCCTCGGAGCGGAAACACTTATATCTTGAGCTCGGGACGTCCGATGGATGTGCCGTCAACATTGTTGGATTCCTCTTGATGAGACGGAACTTTTGTCTTACTCCGCTTATGGTTTGGATGCCATCAGAGTGTGGTTGGTTTGGTTCGCTCACGAAACCAATCGGGCCCCTAGAACGAAAAGCCAATAAATCACAGATCGGGTGTCCGATTGATGCGCCGTCTGTCTCGTTGAATTCCTTTTGATGAGGCGGAACTTTTGGAATACTTCTCCTGAGTTTTGGATGCAGTTGGAGTATGACCGGGTTGGATTGTACCTGAAATCCAAGTGGGCCCCGGGAACAGAAAAACTGGTATATTTCAGACCAGACGTCCGTTTGACGAACCGTCAGCGGCATTGGTGATCACGTTGAGAAACGGTCCCTATGAGTATACCCTATGAGAGTTCGGGGTGAAATTGAGATACGTCTGGGTTGGTTTTCACACAAAACCAATCGGGCCCTTGGGAGAAAAATGCTAATAACTCACAAACCGTGCGTCCGATTGACGCGTCGTCTGTTGTGTTGAAACCCCTATGACAAGGCGGTCATTTGAGATAATTATTTGTGGGACTTGTGATACTTGGAGTATCGACATGTAGCTCGTGTAAAGGACCCTCCCGGAGACGAGCATACAGAGTACGGAGACCATGTATATGGGTGTGACCGAGGACTTCTTGTCTAATTCGATTCGGAGTGACTAGCATAGACCAGTGGGGAGCCCTACATTGTGTGGTGGAAGACCCGCGGTACTCGATAGGAGGAGTACCTCTGTAGGCTATGAGGGGGAGCTCTACTGTGTGAGGTGGCAGACCCATGGCGGAGGAGAACTACTATGTGAGGTGGCAGACCCGTGGTACACGACAGGAGGAGTACCTCAGCAGTCTTAGGTTAGTGAGCAGTACCTCAGAGTTCTGACAGGATCATTGTAGACTCCAGAGACGGACTCATCAGCAGTTACGATTTCGATAATGAAAATCCAGGTTTGAGCTGAGACTATGAACATTGTGTTTACCTCATGATTGAGATGAGTCACTTGATAACTTAGGTATATGTATGGGCATATACCTGGGTAGTGGTTATCCGTTGATTTCATAATCTTTGTGTTTCCTCATGATTGAGATGGGTTACATGATAACTTAGGTATATGTATGGGTATATACCTAAGTAGATGTTAACTGTTGAGATCTTTCTTTGTGGTTATCCTTGTTGGATTCAGTAAGACCTTGAGGTTCTCGGGGTCCCTACTAAGTATCGTCATACTCACCCCTGCACGGGCTATGCCCGCGCCTCGTTGTGTTTGTTGCAGACGACGGGCAGCACAGACAGAGGCTGAGTGTTCGAGGACTGGATGGTACTCGGAGGTGAAACTCACGAAGAGACAGTATCCAGTTGTGGAATTCACTACGAGACGACACTCATAGGAGGTTGATGGGAAAGAGCATTGTGGAGGATATCTGTACCTACCCTTCAAGTAGGATCTGTGGTGGACGATCCAGGAGCTGCGCTATCTGTACCTACCCTTCAGGTAGGATCAGAGGAGGACGAACTAGGAGATTCTTCCTTTCTTCCAGCTGTTTGTCTTTTCTATGGTACTTTTTTTCAGTTGTAGCTGTACTTTCGATTGGGTTTGTATTCTAGCCCTTTTACTTTTCATCACTTCCTTTTGTACTGAGTGTTTACTTCTGCTTGTACTCTGTGGTGTTTTGTTTACTTTTATAAAGGCAATGCCTTCTCAATTATCAGGATTTACGCCTTTGGTGCTAGTCGCCAGCCCCTGGCCTATGGATGGAAGGCTTGGAGTAGTCACGACACGGGCCCCAAGGACGGGTCGTGACATATTACATCTCACACACTTATATGTATTGATGGAAACTGGGATGACACACTGTTCGCAGCATGGTAGGATATGTTGGGTGTGTCTCGAGTAATACTGCATTGATAGATAATGAGAGAAAGGATTTGACCATTCTCTTCAATAACAAAAGTTGATATCTTAGGCCCATTGATAGAATTGATATTGTATAAATAAATCCATGGCCACGGTGTGGAATGATATTGATCAATTCTGGGATATTGATGAAAGAATAATCGACCACATTGGTTGATTTCACTTGCATGTAACCAGCTTGATTCATGATTTCTGAATTGTGATTACATTACATGAAAAATGTTCGTTGGAGGTGACAAATCATTTTAATGTTATCTTTTTTCTATATGGGTGCCTTGTCATGTAGTTATATGAAAAAATTGGAAATTTGGCGGGCTCTGCCTAATTACACTATGAAAGAGTTCAAGAGGGCCACACACTAAGTGTTTCCAAGTATCTCAGTTAAATATTCATTTTACAAGTTGAATATAAATTATTCTTAATTGTTGTTTACTAATTATTCAAGGATTTCAGATCACATTAATATTAACACTTCTTATTCAATATAATATATTGTGGGAAAATAATATATTTACCAGTGATTATTGAAGTGATATTTATTTATGAAATATATAGTCATTATTTAATGTCTAAAAAATGTGGATGAGGATATAAAAAAATTTAAATACAAAACAACAAGATATGTATATTAATATACACACCGTGATGTTTTTATGAGGATTTGTGACAAATAAAATTATTTATTAAATTAAGTAATATTAGGTGTATATCATTGAATGCAAGTCTATTGATAACAATATTAAACTATTATTATTAGACATGGGATCTTAATAAGAATTAAAGGAATCAAATAAATTCTTTCAGTTAAGTAATTCATTATATTATTCTATGTAATAAATCCCAATTACAATATTCATATTAGTTCAATCCATTTGTGTGGTTGTTCACAATGGATCTGGAGAAAGCAGTCAAGCAAAGAGAAAATTCCATTCCTCCAAGAATTATATAATGTTACGAGTGATATCATCCTCATCCAGATAAAGGAGAGCACTTTGGAAGCATCTCTCAAGGTGATCGAAGGTTGGAATCACAAGCGAAGGCTCTTTCGTGCTAGCACCTAGAGATCACTTTGGTGATGTCCATATATACATGGTGCATGTGTGGATCACCTCTAGAGAAATCCTATACTTATATTCTATAAATCAATGACTGATCACATCAGTTCATGACTGCAAACATCAATGAAGATTTGATTTCATCATGGTAATTCATGGATTTTAATTTAATTTATTATAACCAATAAATTATGACCTTCTCAATTTGTTGGGACTCCCTTGTATTCAATCGTTCTTCATTCTATTCTGATGATCCAACATTGTATCATCATGATGGATCTCAGTTTGATGGTTTTTAACATAAATATTAATGTTTGGTACCCCCATCGACACACTTCCACTTTTCATGAAACCTACAAGTTGTATTAGAGCAGTAACATCATTGATTATAATTATTCAGTTTTTTGTTGATGATTTACACAATTAATAATTTAGTTGCATCAATTCAATTTAATCATTCTGTAAATCTAAATCTTGTGACTTGTTTCTCTTCTTTTGTTTCTCGTTTAACCTATAGAAACGATATTTTTCTGTTAATTATGATTAAAATAAAATATTGGATCTCTTCCAAAGGTTCCAAAGCTTCCTAGACATACAAACCCGAACACAACATGTGTATTCAGCAGTACAAGTCGTATAGTCCAGGTTCAATGCAGCATGACTGGTCCGCCAAACCATGCCGTGTGTTGAATATTGTCGAATTCATAAATGACTTCATGTGTTGACCAGGAGTAGGTGGAATGTGGTTTACGAATTATACACTGTGTGTCCCACTGGACATGGCATGTTGTCCGTTTGGATTATGGGTAGGCCGTGTAACCCATACACAGATTTCTCATCTGATGACCGTGTAACACGGACACCACACAACATGTTGCCCCGTGGAACCACCGTGTATTCTGAATATTTACAAAGTACATTTACCCATTGTATCCCCGGGCATGTACTTCATATAGATGGTGAACGTTAGTACACAATGGGTAGTCAGAACTAGATGTCGTGTACTCATCCAAATTTTCACGATTTATTAAAAGATGTTATTTTATTACAAAAATTGTGAAGACCTATACTATGATACAATCATAATGCTAAGCCACAACACATGATAGGTGATTTATATATATGTTTTTAATTAAAATTTTGTATAATGTTCACTTTCACTCTTTCTGTAATTAAATATTGGAATTCATCAGGTTTCCTCCAAGGCAGAAGTTACATTAAAAGACAATTATAAATGTATTTATTTGTTTAAAATAATCATGGATGGGAATCTTAGAAAATTTCAAAAACGTGTTGAATATTAAAGGATTGATTAATTAATGACAATTAATTGATTCGAGCACAATTCGTCTTAAACAATAATGAATAAAGAATTGAATTCTAGTTTTATTTATACATAAATATTGTTTCATTCATGGATGATCATGAGCTAGACTAAGACCTTTGTATGTGGATGGTTTCTTTTAATTTATTTATTTTAATTAAATTTTTTGTCCATCAAGCCATCTTCTCATTAACATGTAGGGCTGCAGCCATAGGATTTCTTTGAAAACCCTATTTTACCCCTCACCTACAACTGAGATAAAAATATAAGTATTGGACAGAGCTCTTAAGCTAGTGGAGGCAGCCAAATCTAGGAGCCAACGTTAAACCATTCTAAGGAGACACGATTGCGGACAAGTGGAATGTTGTAATCACAAAAACAAAAGGTTAAAGGTGTTTCTCCCCTTGGTAGTTGGTTAGTTTATCAACCACTAGATAAAATGACAAGTAGAACAAGCTCATGACCATACCATTTAATTTATTTTTGTTAGATTCATTGTTTATATGTTGTGTGTTTTATAGTGATCACACAATTAATCAATTAAACAAGAATCCAATATAAAACCAAAATAAGATCGGTTTATTCGTAAATATTATCTTAGACATGGTTTATCGGTTATGTATATAACGAAAAATATAAACAAGCATGTAATTAAATATAATAAGATGTAAATTACATATATGGATTCAATCCCTCAATGAAATATTAAGTCAGTATAGCCTCACATATTCTTGGTTAGAATCGAACTATAGTTCAAAGTTCATAACCCACCCTAGTTAGTGTACTTTCAGTTATTGCGGAATTCTAATTCTTGGTTTTTCATTGAAATTACTTAGTTAGCATCAAGGGTTTACTTCCATAGTAGTAATTGGTGTGACCAAGAGGAAAACATTGATGAAATCCAAAATAAAAACGGATTTTAGGATTGGAGAGTATACTATGCCGATCATGGAACTATTAGTTAATGCAGATGGAATTTGTAATACTTAATAAAATCCATAATTTTTATTAACCAATACATGTTAGGGTAATGAAAATGGAAATATAGATCCCAACCCTAAGAATATTTGGTCAACATAATAATATGATGTGAATGGTGAGGCCTATTGGATTTTGATATAATAATTAGTGACTAATAAGTATTAATTTATTTATTTTTCTTGGTTTTTATCATGATAATGTACTACATATTTTCTCATAATAAATTTTAGAAATGTCACGAAAATGAATTCAAATATATCATTTTGAACCATACACGAGA
This sequence comes from Viscum album, assembly GCA_963277665.1. Taxonomy (NCBI): domain Eukaryota; kingdom Viridiplantae; phylum Streptophyta; class Magnoliopsida; order Santalales; family Viscaceae; genus Viscum; species Viscum album. The sequence goes on along the minus strand of OY728128.1, from coordinate 60,884,904 downwards.
AGGAAACCCATCTCACTGACACCAATTTCCAGGATTGGAAGTGGTGTTTATGCATCATCATTCAGCATAAGTGGAAATTGTATATGCTAGAGGAGCCTATTCCTGTTACACCTGTAAAATAAGACAGTGATGAGGAAATATATCTATATATAAAACATAAGGATGATTACACATTTGTATTTTTTTTCATGCTATCATTCATATGTAATTATCCCTTGAAGCAACATGAACACAAGGATGCGTATAACAGGATGTCTCACATAATGGATTTCATCAAGAGAACGCGAGACATGAGAGACAATAGATCTCCAATGATTTGATCAAAACTATGCTTAATGATTCTATTCCAGGTGGTCTATATATAGTCTGACATATTTTATACATTGAACACCTGGAAATATTAATGATTATGTTCTTGTATTAGTTGCATATAGATATCATCCAATCATCACTTCCAATGATGTTCTCTAGATTTACTATCAACTACAACTTGAGAAATAATGATAAGAGATTATCAGAACATATGACCTTAATTATCCATGTAGATAAGAACATGGTTCTGAAAAAACACACAGTCTTTATTATGAAAAATACGTTGTTGGACAAGGAAAAGCAGCCAAGGGTTTAAAAATTATCTAAATCCCTTGATCACAGTCCCTCCATGAATGGGGAGATCCATAGGTTGGGAAATAAATAGAACGAAATATGTTTTTCAAGAGAAAATCCATTCCACTAGAAGAGGAACTGAACACAAAAGCATGGGGATGATAATGGGTCATTGGTTATCAAATGTAATCCTTCCATTTCAACACACTTGTTATTAGATATAGCTTGTGGGGATCACATCTATATTCAAATGTAGGAAACAAAAATATTTATAAATATTTCCATATGATAGGTGTGGCTTCGAGCTTCCAATAGTGCGAGGATGGATGCTTTAGCCATTGGTGATTACCATGTCTCATTTCGAAGTAGGATGCTTTTGGTTTTACATAACTGTTATTTTGTTCCTAGTATAACCAAGAACATAATTACGGTACCATGTTTGCATATGGATGGATTTATTTTCATGATTGGAAATAAGGGTTGTTTCTTTTATAAGATTAACATATGTTATTTTGTTGAAAATTTTAATTATGGTTTGTATTTATTAAATTACAAAAAGAATGTATTTGAAATTGAAAGTGAAACAAACTCACAAGACATATACAACATCCAGTTGTGGCATCATCATCTTGATCATGTAAATGACAATTGCTTGAAAACGCTCTTCATGGATGGTTATTTAGGAACTACTATGTTAAAACCACATGATAAATGTCACAGTTGTTTACAAGGTAAAATGACCAAGCCTCATTTCAGTGGATAGGGTGAAAGGGCCACGAAGCATTTAGGATTGGTTCACATGGATTTTTTTGGACCATTTCCAATAAAATCTATAGTTATATTTTCATACAAAATTATTATTATAGATTACTTGAGTAGATATAGAAATATCTACTTTGTAATGTGTAAGTAAGAGCTTTTAGAGAAATTTAAGGAATTCATGAATGAAGTAGATAACATTCTTGGTATGAAGATAAATAATATTCGACCATATCTTGGTGGAGAATATATGAAAAATGATTTCATCATCCTTTTACAATAATATGAGATTCAATCTCAACTAAGTCCTCTAAATACACCATAGCGGAATGGTGTTAGTGAAAGGGGGAACCACGCTTTATTGGACATGGTGAGGTCGGTGATGAGTCATATAGATATTCCATTATTATTTTGGGATATGAATTAGAAACTATAGCATACACAGTAAAATGACTACCAAATAATGATGCAATTGAAATACCCTCTGAGTTATGGAATGGAAATAAACCCTTTTTGTTGCACAAACATGTATGGGGATGAGAGGAATTTGTTAAGATCATATCAGGAAACAAAATAGCACCCCATGTAATGAGGTGTATTTTATAGTATATCCCATGTAAATGAAAAATTATTAAATATATAACCCTTTAAACAAGAATGTGATTATTTCCAGACAAGTCGTCTTTCATGAGAGGATCGCATCCTAAAAAATGAATTTGGGAGAAAAATTGACTTCGACGATGTTGAATCTCAATATACAAAAGAGTTGGTATAAGAACAAGTTCCATAGGTCCCCATGGAAGACGTTCAAAAAACCCAATTTCGGAATACGATCCCATGAGATGTATGGGAACCTAATAGATTTGGTTTCCTAGTCACCGAGGACGGTGAATCATTATTTTTGGACAATATTGAACTTATTTCCTGGTCCATGAAAATTGTGATGTAAAGAATGTTGGATGAAAATGGGTAGTCAAGAAAATTCTAGGCATGTAAGGTCAAATTATTACTTATAAATCAAGGCTACAGCAAAAGGATTCTGAAAGAGTCATGGAATTGACTATTATGAACCATTTTTTCCATTTTCCTTTTTTAATTCAATACGAAACGTACTTGAAAGAGCTTTTACAATGAATACAAGATTTGGAAAATGGATGTGAAAACAACATTCCTTAACGTGAACATTCCGAAAGATTTCTATATGAAAGAACCACAGGGTTTTGTGACACCACGGGAAGCCAAAAGGGTTTGCACGTTTTAGAAATACATTTTTGGATTAATGAAAGCATCTATGATAGAGATCATTTGATTTGATGAATCCATAATAGAATTTGGTATCGTTAATAAATAATGTTATCCATATGTTTATTAATGGATTAATGGGAATGAGATCATTATCCGTGTTGTATATGTTGATGACTTATTATTTATTGGAAACGATTTACTAGTTTTACAGTCAGTTAATGACTGATTGAAGAAATCTTTCTCGATGAATGACTTAGGAGAAGAATCATGAATTCTAGAAATCCAAATCATTTTTGATATATCCAAGAGGCTTCTTCGACTATGTTAGGGTAAATACATGGACCTGATACTAATGAGATTTAGTATGGAAAAATACAGAAGGTAACTAGTTCATGTGTCACATGGCCTACATATTTCTAAGAGAATTTTCCATCAGACATAACAAGAGAAAGATAGGATGAGAAAGATCCCATACATTTTAGCTGTAGGATCAATCATGTATTCCATGTTATGTAAAATTCTTGTTGTTTCCAATGCGATGAACATTGTTTGAAGATATCAAGAAGATCTAGGAGAACAATTGTGGACTACTATTAAGAATATCCTTAATCATCTGAAAAGAACTAAGGATATGTTGCTGATATATGAATGAGACGAGGATATTTTCATCATAGGGTATGATAATGTTGGTTTTCAGAAAGATTAGAACTATTTGAAGCCACAATCTAGATATGTTTTCTTTCTCAAAATAAGGGTTGTTATCTGGAAGAGCCAAACTAGCCAATTTCCACTGATTCTACAGTGGGGTCCAAATATATAGTAGCTTTTGATGCATCCATGGAATCCATCTTGATTCAGAACATTTTCCAAGAGCTTAATGTGGTTCCTAGCAGTATAGACCCTATCACATTGTGTTGTGATAAAAATATAGCTTTGAATTTTGGAAAAGAACCAATGTCACATCAAAGGAAAAAGCATATTCTTCTAAATTATCACCTCTTGAGGAATTTATATCAATAGGGTGATGTTGTAGTGATTATATTGTCCACATAAGAGAACATTGTAGACCCCGTGACTATTGGCATATCTCTGTAGAATCATGAATATCATGTGAGAACTAGCTAGTTAAATGTTTTTAGTAGTTGTCTCTAGTCCACGTGGGAGTATATTGGAGTTGTTGGCCTAGAACAAACAACATTGTACTTAATTCATTAATAAAATACCTTATCACATCTTGATTGTTCTTCTGTGTGCCAATGCATGTGTTTATCTCATAACGAATTTTTTACACTAAAGGGCCATAATAGATCATAGCTTTGATTAGAACCTTGAAGTTCTATATCACTATTGTTTAATATATGTTCTATGGCCAGATGATGTTATTTTAGGGAAAGAAATAATACCGATCATTATGGTTATGGAATCATAAATCATTAAGGCACCTTCAAATGGTGTGAATACTTGTTAGTATTGAGGAGGATATTATGAGAATAAGACCCGCTAGTAGGAAATCCACATTTCATAGTGTCATTGGATGTTCCAATCTACAAACGTGTGTATTGATCCTTAAACATTAACATTATTATTAATTGGTATTACAACTCACGCTCGTATATATATATTAAAGAAAATTGTAATGACACACTGTTCTTAGTGAGGTAGGATATGATGAGTGCATCATGAGTAAAAATTCATTAATAGATAATGAGGAATGGATTTTTCCCTTATGTTCCATAATGGATGATGATATCTTTGTTCCTTATAGGGAACTAATATATATCTTAAATAATCTATGAACATGCTGTGGAATGGGAAAGTTCAATTCTAATATGTCAAATAAAGAATAATTTAGAACATGGGTTGATGACACTAGCATGCAACCTGCTTGATTCGAGATATTAAGAAAAAGGGATTACATTACACAGTAAGAGTACATAGGAGGTGACATGTCATTGCAGCAATATCTTCATTCCCTATTTGTGCCTTGCTGTGTTGTTAGATGCTAACCTTGGGATTTTGGATGGCTCAACCTAATGTCACTGATAAAGAGGCCTATAGGGTCACACACTAACTGTGTCCAAGTATCTCTCTTAATGATTCATCTAATAAGTTGGATAAATATTATTCTCAATTGTTTTTTAATAATTATTCAATGCTTAATGATTGAATTTATTTTGAAACTAGTTATTAAAGAGATTATATTGTGGGCGGAATATTATATTTATTTGTGAAAAAATCAGTGATATTTATTTAAGAAATAAACATTAATTATTTAAGGTCTAATAAATATGGTGGAGGAAATAAATAAAATGGAAAAATACATGTCATTTATATTAATAATACAGAGTGTATTTTTCTGGGGACTTGTGATAAATAATATTATTTATTTAATTAAATAATATTTTGTGTAATTCATTGGATGCATGTGATGTGTTTATAAAAGCCAAATTTTATTATTAGGCATGGGGTATTTCTGAGAATTTAATGAAATTAATAAATGACTTCTAGTAATTAATTATTTTTATTAATATATGTAAAAAAATCCAAATTACATTATTCTCATTATTCCTAGCCAATTATTGTAGTGCACAACAGATCTGGAGAAGTGGATCTCAAGGTAATCAAAGGCGGACAGCGCAAGCGAAGGATCTTCTATGCTACCACATGAAGGTCCCTCTAGTGACGTCCAAAGATACATAGATCACCTGTGGATCACCCCAAAAGGAATCCTAAACATGGATTCAATGATGCAATGAATGATCACTTCAAATCGAAAAATTAATCATCAATGAATATAGAATTCCATCATGGTTATTTTTGACATTTAATTTAATTAATTATAACCAACATATGATTACCCTTTCAACAGTTTCCAGAGTCCTCAAATTTCATTCGTTCTTTATTCTACTCGAATAATCCAATGTTTTATCATCTTGATTTTTCACAGATTGATCATTGTTAACAGAAAAATTAATGATGGGTACACCAATCCATGCGCTTCCACTACACCCGAAATGTACAATCTATTCAGTTGGATCAATTAGGTATGGTATCCACATGACCCTTTTATATATACAAGTAAAAAATACAGTTTAACATTGGTTTCTGTCTCTTTGAGAGGTACATTATTATTCACCTATAGCCTTTTTAATTACATGATATATGAGATTGTATTACCAAAAAAATAACAAGTCATAGAAGAATGGTATAAATTCATAATCAATTTCTACTACAATATTATTCTCATCTACTGAAATGACGTAATAATTTTTTTAATGCTTCAGGAGCTCAACATCAACCATCACTATTTCATTATACCATTTTTATCGTCATTAATTCCCTATTATAGATTAATTGGAACACATATATAGGATGAAAAGTCATTCAAACTGTTGGGTTTCCTGAAAACCAATCTTTTTCCACAAATACAAAACCGTATATGAGAATTTTTATTTTTTGACTAGGGTATTGTAATTAATTTCCAATGATGAGATCCTAAAAATAATGGGACTATGATTATATACACTAGACCCCCAAGATGTTGGACTATGCAATTGAGATTAAAAACCAAGATTGATATATCAATTCCTAATTGGAATGATTTTCAAATTGAAAAACCCCTATATCAAAGTATGATTTAGTTTCAATTCATCCACATTGAAAAAAATTTCACTTTGTCTATGATATTGTGCCCAATAGGATAAAACCTATAACGAATAAGGGAATTATAACGATAATCTTAATTAGAAAATATATTAAATTAACCCCCCTTGTTTCTAACAACAGGAAACTCAAACAAATACTTCCTTGAATAGTCTCCCATATTTTTGACTCTCATATATAGAAATATATAAAGGCTATGTCTTTCCTCTTTTTCATTATTACATTATAATACTTCTTTACGATAGTAAAACCTTCTTTTATAAATTGATTATCATACATATTTAAATAAACCAAGTAATTTAGATTTACATGATCAAATATGTGAATGAATAAAATCATAAATGGGGAGAGCTCCATGAGACTCTATATCACCATAATAAGAACCATATATGATACATAAATATCTTCACAAATTAACATATGATTTGAGATCCTATAAATTTGTAACATCTAGATCTTCACCATTCCATAATCAAGAATGATATTCACCAATTCAATTTATTTTAGATATTCCTTTATATTGAACATAAAAATTTTCATAATTAATCTCAAAACAAACCATAGGAATCTGTGACATTTTGTTAGAAATTATAACAAGAAAACCATTTAAAGTCATTGATTTTTTGAAACCACCATTCATATAAGCATTAATTGAACCTGAATATTTATTCTCATCCTCTTTATCCTTCATGTTATGAACTGTAAAGAAGATCTTCTCAGTGAAAATAACATTTATCACTCTAAAAAAATCATTCCATTAATAATTGAAAAATTCAAAACAATTTATTCATCTCAATCGCCTATGAGGAAGCATGTGTGATCATTATGTAATGTTATCTATACCATTTTTGACACATTAATGTGGTAAAAAATTATGAGCATAATGTGATGAGAAAAATACATAACATTTTTCAGACAATTGTTCTTCTAATACCAACTATCTTAATAGTGTGGATGGAATTATATTGATTAATTGTGACTCTGTTACCACTGAATTTGGAAAAATAATTCTTATGCATGCTAGAACACAACAAAAATAGTCTTGTTATATCTATCAATATTCAATAAATTATCAAAGAAACACCATTTTCATTATTAGTTCCTAGAATAATCTTCTAATTCCCGACCCCAATTCATCAGTAGTAATTCTAAACACACCATTCAGTAAAAATACCTCCATTTTCCAAACAGTATAATTTAATCTTTCTTCCCTTTTCCCTTTTCCAATATATCCTTCCATCGAACAATGTTTACAAATGCTTCCATATTATTCTTCTGAATTCTTACCGATAACGTTTTTGTGGAATCATTTATAATGATATGAAAATACCTAGCTCTTCAACAAAATTAAAAAAGTTTATTTACTCAATAATCAGCATGAATTTGATCTATATTTTAGTATTCTAATATAATTCTAATGAAATGAAAGACTCCTTTCAATACTTGAGTATAAAACTCTGGCATATTCTGGAGGTTGAATAATATAATATTAGAATGTCCATCTCTAATAGAATATTTACACCATTATCACTGAGGTTCTAGAAATGTATATTATTGAGTATTGATATTTTAGATGATGATATCTCATTGTTTATAACATCCAATATCCATATAATTAGACACAAATACCTATCTTTTTCACATATGGTTTAGAAAAAGGATCCATGAGTTATCTTCCAGATATATTTCAGAAAACATACTTTAAAACTTGCTCCATCATGATAACCAACTAAAATTTGGTACTTTAGGAGAACTAAAAAATATATAACTTATTCTAGAAAAAATATCTTATTCAACGGAATATTAACATCTCCCTTTCAAATCGTTTTTTGAGATTCATCATTAAAATGATGTAGTATACCCTAATTTTTTAATATATAATTTCACTTGAATTATTTTTCTCCTAAGGAATATAATTTTTTTTGCATTATATAATACAAGATTTTATTTGATCAGATAAACCCAAATATAGATATATAGTACATTATGTTATAGAACACAGATAAATTGATTAATTATGTCATGATATTTTATTTCTATAATGAATACATTGTTTATGATCAATATTATTCCATAATGCTAAAAAATAATGTTAATTATAAAATACATATATCTGTCCTTATCCCTTGATTTCCTATTTGATATCTCATTATACATCTAAATAGGTGTTAATATCCTTCTTTATTTATTCAAGGCATCACTGTATGAAGTGAAAAAGGCATTCCTTTAGAGTTAATCATTGTAAATCATGTCCCAAATATCAACAATCACTAAAGGATTCATCCAACAAGTGAAACCCACATCAATCCCCATTAACTCCAAAGACTCTGGTAAAGACAAATCAAAAAAACTCTAAAAAATTATCTCTAAATGTAAACTTTAAAGACTCCAACTAGAAGTAGATTTATATTATATCATTCAATTGAAATGATATAGATCTTCCTTTTGAAAACTGCATAATGTGTACAAAACACATAAAGAACAACTTATTCCGTGTTGTTGGTTTCTTAGAAATATCATCATTGGATTCTATCAATTGTACTATGATTTTAATCTCCCAACTGTTCAAATTTACATTTAGTACTAAAAACGTTCATATCACACTATGAACCTTTAAATAAAACATATACCAATAAAATTATTCCATTTATTTTGGATAGATATCCTTAAATTGAATATATATATATATATATATATGTTTTTTAATGTTATAGAATTCCCTCTAATATTTTATGAAAATAAAATTTGTTCCACTGAATTTTTTGATATGGACCTTCAATAATCAGATGAAATAATTCCAATCAAATAATGAATCCCATTAAATTATGAATATTTTTCGGAATAATATGTTACCTGAACTATCTAGAGAACTTTTATTACATCTTTTCACAAAACAAAAATTAAATATATATTATTGAGAATCAATTTAGAACTATCATTAGGAAAAATATTCGGATGTATTCGATCAAGAATCACCTATATACAAAAAATACCTTAAGGAACTCTCTAAATGATAGTTTACCATAACAGGGACTAAAACATGTTCACCCTAATCACTAAACTATATTAAAAACACATATCTGTATAAAAGAGTCAAAAATAGTAATGGAATGAAAGTAAAAGTTACAATGAAATCATAATTTTGGATTCATGTGATTCAAATTGAAATTTTTATGTATATGGTTGAAACATTATAGAAATGAATTTAACTAAATGAGTGATGAAAAATTTGAGGCCAATTATTCATATGGATTACTAAAATAAGTAATCACATTACATCAATGAAAAAATGGCCCTAACATCATATTTCTAGAGAGTATCATATATCATCCTATTGAACATTATAATGAATGATACAAGAGTTATTACACTCTAATGTTATTACTCATTATCTCCTTTAACAATACTATGTGTCAAAATAACCACTGGTAAATCAACAAAATCTAAAAAACACATTAAATATCCAAAATCATTTGAAACCATTCGAGTCATGATAAAAACATAATAATTTTAATTTAGTATTCAATGTTTTCAAACATTAAAATTTCAAGAGTAGTTTATAGAAGGAAAATTTCCCCCAACATATACTTGAAATCCAAAAATAAAATTTTTTATTACACACATTCATTATTTAAGTAGAATTTTTTAGAGTTAGAAACATGAATTTCAAATTAAGACTCATCTTTTATAATATTCTTCTCGATTAAACAAATTTTAGTTGTATGAATGTGAATAAAATTTTATCATTTCTATATAAGGGACAAAACCATTGAATATAGATCCTTTCCAACACATCTATTTCCTCCTTCCATGGACATCTTCTAGTTACAATTTTGGGATAAGGTTTATAGAAGTCCCATTACAAATAATGGAAAAATAAATACACATTCGAGGGGAAAATTGTTTATTTTATACTATAATTTTTATAAAATAACTTCAATTGATATTATAAAAATTTTCTATATCAGCAAACATTTTTAAAATATATACATAATATTATAACATCATAAAAATTCCTTTTTTTACGTCCAATTGTTTATATATTATTAATAGTGTTAAAAATCGTATTGTTAGCCATCCAAAATTTATAATTTTTTTTGGATCCATAATTTAATGATGGTATACAAATCTACTTGGGTAAAAGTCCCACGAAGTGAGACCATTGATATTATATTCTTAAATTTATTTGATAAATAGTAGTTCAATGTCATATTTTTCTAATTTTTATAAATTAATTTTAACTAAAAAATAAATAATGATTAATTTTTTAATGACATTGGTGTATATGTTATATAAATTACCCCTAGATATGTTATATATTGTTACCTTCATAAGGGTAGAAAACTAGGATATATAAGAAGCACCTTACTAATCTGTAGTAACCATTTTTAAATTTTTAGAAGAATAATATTTATTTATAATTCAAAATTATTTATTAAAAAATATTTATTCTTTTTTGATGTTGATAATTGATATTCATTAAACTATTTGGGGTATGAATATTATTTTATGTTTGTTATGGGAATGATATTGTCATGATACATCCTTATTCAACCTAACACATCACATATGTCAGCCAAAAAAGGAACAAATATTGTTACTGACTCCCAAGGGCTGGAACCAAACACCAAGGGTACAAAATGTGTCCATATGGGAATTATTTCCACAACGATTACAAATAATAAACAGAAGAATCACTCAATGAATAAAAAATGTAGGACCCTTACATTATAAACAAGTGTAAATATATATAAAGTGTATAAATTTAGATATACTAATTGAGGCATAAAGAGACAGATCATCCCTAATCATACAAAATTTAAAATACCTTAATAATTTTAATAAACCTGTGCCACACCACAAAACCTAAATTAGAGGGATGTTGAGAAGACCATCTGATGAGCATCTCAAAGAAGATAAAAACACTGATAAATTACCAAACCCTAAAAAATATCAGAAATACTTATAATTAATAGAAAAACATTAACATCTAATACCCAATACCTGAAAGAACATATAATTTCACTATGGGGAAGGAAAAAATCCACTCAAACCAATAAAAAACTTCATAACACTCCACTCCAACAGTGGTCAATGAGTATACCATTAGAGATTTATACTTAGGTTTCAACCTATAAATGAATCCATTAATTATATTATATATGTCATTTCAAAAATGTTATTTTGAAAAATATTTTATGAAAATAATCATATTTACCAATTTTATAAAAAAAAATCAAACAATGCACAGAAACATCAAATTAATAATTCAATATCATAATCATAGAAAAAATCAAATTAGGTTTAAAAAATACCATAAAAAACATTAAAAAAATAAAATCATAAAAATTATATCATTTTAAAAGAATGTAAATAAATAAGTTTTAGTTACACTTATTTACACTTTTTTTTTTAAAAAATATTTGTTATAATTTTTAATTAAAAAAATAATACTAAAAGACTGATAACAAAGAAAAAGTGATCATATGTGTAATAAATCTTATATAGAGTCTAAAATCCAACATTTAGAATAATTTATATATCATGAATTATCTATAAAAATTAAAAAAAACATTATAAATGAATATGGAATCAAGAATAAAATAATCATAATAAAATAGACGAAACTAACAAAACAACATATAGTCAAATAATGATATTCTGAAATACTAATAATTAGAACCATAAATATAATTGAGAATGAATTTAATGTAAGAGAAAAATAAATAAACACTCATATAAACACCCCTAAAACTTGTTATAGATAATCATGGATCCACATAATTATAGATATATAAAAAATTAATATCAATTTTCAAATAGGTTTCTTCTAAGTGTGCTGTTGTATACAACAATTATAACCAGTAGTTATCGTGGAATCATTTACTAGTGGTGGAGATCACAATGTCTCCAGTCATATAGGATTAATAACAAGTAATGTCACTGAGTGAGGACTTGGATATGTTGAATAAATTCATAATTAGTAATCTTGAGTAAGATATGTCGAGTAACATCGATACTGATAAATTATAATTACAAGGTTCCATCGAAATAACCTAGTTTTCCAATGTTGGTTATAAAATATAAAATAATTAAAAATTAAATATGGTGATAGATGAATTTGAGGTGATAAGGGGGTGATGGCCTTCGATGACATCAGCATGAATATTCCATGAGCGATTGTGGTGGTCATAAAAATGAATGAAGGCAAAATGATGAAGCAACGACTGTTATATGTAACCTGATATTGTGGGGGATGAATGGAAATGGTGACACGTAGATATGGGGAACGGTTGACTTGTGCTATGTGTGGGATATTATGAAGCCACCACACTAAACAGCAGTGACTATAAATAGAAAAGGTTCAGTGGCTTGTGGTATCAAATGGATCAGTTTTCCATGGGAGATTAACCACTTTTGATGGTAGTCGATGGTGACGAATAGAGGATGGTCATTGATGTGGGACCCAAATGATTATATATCCCCTACATTTTAGGGTATTTTATTGAAGGTATATATGCAATGGTCTTCAACCTGGTGTTTTTGCATCCATCAAATACATGGAAAATTTTGGTGTGTAGATCATTTCATGGAATATAATTGTATTGGGACCTATGGTTAAAAAAATAAATAATCAATTACTGGAGGGTTTAAGCCCTTCATCGAGGGGATATGCCTTGACCCAGTGGTGTTTCTATTTGTGTGGGTGTTTGGGTGTGTTTGTGTTTTTCGTTCTTGATAAATACAATTATGATTTTAAAATAAAAAATATATATTTTCCTCTGCGGAATTACCTCTTCAACACATTTCTAAACATTCTGTTGAAAATGACCTTGAAAATGAAAACAAAAAATATTTTTTTAATAAAAAATTAATTAATATAATTTTATACAATTCCAAATTAAAAGAAAATATATTTTTATAATAAAACAGAATAAAATCAATAAATATATAAATTACATTAGAGAATTACCAAAATATCAGTGTATTTATCTAGAAAATAGTACAAATAAAAAATTTCATGTAAATATAAAAAAATAGAAATATATTAACAATATTACAAAACACTGAAGTTCAGTTACATTCCCTCCAATAAAATTATAAAACAAAAAATCAACACATAAAACAATATTTTTTAATAAAATATAGAATAAAATAAAAAAATTAAAGACCCCAATAGTTTTAATAATTCATAGTGAACACCTATTAAAAAATTTCGGATAACACATTGGTTGTATGAAAAATGATTCAAGGTGTGTAAATATAATGAAACCATTGAAAAAATGTTTAATATTTTTAGAGGAACACATGATTTGTTTTCACTTTTGATATGATTAAAAAATAGTGGTATAATAATTTCATTTAATATAGGATAAGATATAAATCCTAATAAATATATTTGGTATTTCAAATAGTATAAATTGAAAATAAAATCCTTTATAGGATATGAGGAAAATATCATGAAGCCTTTTAAAATAAAAAGATAGTGAACATAGGTGAGATTTGTGCCACCTAGGAAATATGAACCCAATAGTTTATACATACCCTCCCATATGTTTTTACGACTATGGATTCATGTAATCGGAAAAATTAATAAAATATTTATTAAAACACAAACATGGGGGAAATGTGTTGGTAATAAAAGATTTACCTTAGAAAATATATTAAAATAATCTCAGAATCATTCTTGATCAATAGATAGAAGATTCATCATATAGGAAGAGTCACCATCAAAGGTCATAGGTCATGTCAAGGAATGAATGAATTCATATTAGGTTATTAATGTCGGGAAAATTATAATTTTTATTAAATTTCAAGGTAAGATACATGATTTGACTACATTGTTTATAAAAACATGTTTTAAGAATGTGAGATCCACATGAAAAAATGGAAATTTATTCCTAGTAAGGCATAATTTTTTAACCAAACATATTACATCAATTGGATGGAATATAACCATATATATGGCCAAGTACTATGGTTTTCCCTAATGTTCTATAAACTCTTGTGGTTTTATCATATATGTGATATGTTCAAATAGTAATAAAAACCAATACATTTGTTTTATCCCTAAGAAAATACATTAAAATTTTATAAAAATAAAACACAAGATGATCAATTCCGTTAAAATATATAAATAAATAAAATAATTATCATAATAGAAGTCGATGTGTGATAATTCCTCCTAGTATGCAACATTTAATACTAAAAAATGAATCAGTTATTATTGGATGGACTATTACACAGGATCTAAATTACATTAAAATTACCAACACTATAATTTATAACATGATTGGATTATCAATATAATGAAATATACCATTCTCCAATTGTATTAATGGATAACACAAATGAAGGAATCACCTAACGATCCCTCTTATAGATAATCTATAAATGAAAAACTCAATGTGAATAACTTGATGAAAAATATCCAGTGAAAAAATTTGATAAACTACTATAAGTTTGGGAAGATAATATATTTAAAAATTTCCAAATACATTTAATATTCAATAATACAAGTATGCCATGTTTCATGAGGTATCTAAAAAATATTCTTATGTCTATCAAAATATATCAACCAATAACATTATTGATCCATAATCTATAAATTATTAAAAAATTACAGATATACGAAATAGTAATTGTCAATTATATAGGATGACCAACAAAATATAAAATTGTTTTTCTTTTTTGTTAAAATATTCCAAAATATTTAATTAAATAGTATAGAAAAAGTAACATTTAATTTATCTCAAAAAAGAAGATGATTGATTTTTCATTGAAATTATATATGCTCCTACAAGCCGTTTGAGGTACTTCTCAGTAACATATATATTACTTCTGGAATATAATTAATAATATCATTAAAAATTGTATCAACAATGGTAGGTACATTCCCAAAGTATGAGATCAAATATTAGATTTCCCATTGTGAAATCTTATTACTGAATAACATGAAAAAATTGAAAAACCATACTATAGGAAGAACACATTATAGAGGAAGGAAATTTACCAAAGGTACACCAAATATGTATAATAAGTTAATTATAATATTAACAATTAAAAATAATATTTATCCATTCATGTTCCCACAACAAGAGGAAAAATTGGGGTCTGACATAAGAATTGAAATTGAAATTTCCAACTTTCTAAAAATACTCTTACCAGCCAGGTTAGCAGAAATTTCATGGAGTGCATAAAAAAGGTTACGATTAACAAAAACTACTGAAATACAGTTATATAAGTTATTATATTCAATAAATGAAATAAAAATAGAATTATTACACTAGAATGGACCATCAGGGCTCTCTATCTAGGTTTCTTTTTATCCATTCTTCCCAAATTATATAGACTCTTAAATCTTATTAGTTGGAATATAGGATTTACCAAAAACATGATACGAATTTCAGAAAAACCAATCAATGTGTTTTTTTTGGATACTCCAAAATTATAGGATGTTCTTAAAGGACTATATTGAAAAAAGGGCTTAATGATGTTGAA
Source organism: Viscum album (assembly GCA_963277665.1). Taxonomy (NCBI): domain Eukaryota; kingdom Viridiplantae; phylum Streptophyta; class Magnoliopsida; order Santalales; family Viscaceae; genus Viscum; species Viscum album. Next base: position 60,869,130 of record OY728128.1, on the reverse strand, counting down.
ATTAAAAAATCAGATCTTTTGATATGTCTATAGAATGTTTATAAGGAGGTAAATGAAAAATATTAATGAATGTATTAGAATAAAATTTAAATATAAATTAATTACCATTTTCAAAAAAAAATTTTTGTTAATTACATTAAAATGGAAAATGTTATTCCAAATATAGAAAATCATTTATTTCAAACACTATGTTTAGTGTTTTGGAAAAGATCATATTAAAAAGGAGCATACAAAAAGTGTACGGTAGAATAATATGATAAATTTCTATTAACATAAATCCCTATATATAATTGATACATTATAAAATTTTTACTCTACAAAACATGATATAAATTACATGATCGAGAAAAACATAATTATTTGATAACATAAAGAAATTGTATCCTTGGAGATAGGATAAAATAAATCTTACTAGAGAGAAACGACTATGTAACAAAAAGAAAAGAACCACATTTAGCATAAAATTATTTCAAAATAGTTAAAAATATCATTTATATATACATGAACACTTTTTAAAAAACTATAAATTTATTAAAAATATTTATGATAGAAAATATTAAATCAAACTCACTGTTTTAATCAATCACACAATATTCAAAACTATATGATTCTGCATTAGACTTTTTCTACCAATTTAAACTTTCATGAAAATTTTCAAATATAACATATTAAAATATAAAAATATAGTATTATATATATATATATGAAGTATTACTCTGTTTTTTTAATAAATGCTCAATTATAATTAAATATCTTTTCAAGGAATCCCATATATCATGAAACATAATCTTTATACATGAAACTAGAGAAATGTGAAACACCCTAACAATAAATATATTTCATTTTAACAAGTGAGAAACATATTAGACATAATTATAAATTCAACAGTCTTCAAATAACATGATAAATTGAGTGATATGAGAATCCATGGTTTAGAAATATGGTTTTTCATTATGTGAACCAACCATGTGAAAAAAAACATGTTTTCTAGATCAATATGCACTCTTTTCATATAGTTTTTTATAAAATTAACCATCTATGAACACAATATTATTCATCTAATTGTATCCTAAAACTAGTACATTTCATGATCTACTCATATATTAAAACAATTGATTAATATACCAGTAATTCAACTTAGAATATGCCAAAAATAAAAGTTAAAAAAATTTATAGACTCGCATCTATACTACCCCTAGAAACTAATATATCTTAATTAATGTTTGTATTAATAAAAATTAATGTTACCAAACTCCATAGTTTCAAGAATCATAAATCTCATCTATATGACATTACCAGACTATATGTTGTATTTAATGAAATAAAGTATGAAGCAATCCATGTCAATGTGCTATGTCACCTAGTTCATCCTATTATAAGGACCAAAAAATATTCCATAACACAAAAAATATGTGTCATGAACCATGGATATCAAGAATTTCTATGTGGGAATGATTGTACAGTTGATTAAAAATAGAAAAATCATGAACACGTTATATAAATCTAAATAGGTCATCCTATAAAATGAACATAAATTTAAATAATAAAAAAAAGGAAAAATTACAATTTTGTAAAAAATGGAAAAACTAGAAACAAATTTGACTGTTATGACTAATGTAAAATAAATTGAGGTTATTATGACATTATATTCATAAAATGAAACTAAAATTTGATAAATTCCGATATGGAAAATATGAAAACATTTAAAAAAATTTCAAATACTTATAATACAATACAATCAATCACCTTATGACCAATGAACACCAGAATATCGTCATCAACATTCAGTATATGCTCTATTGGAGCTGGATGAATATAGTAAAGATAATGTTGCAACACCTCCTAAACTAGAATAAAATCCAACATGTCAATACACAATTAAATTAATTTTATTAAGGTTTCTAAAATTTCCAAGAATATTTTTAAAGATAAAATATTTAATGTTTTTTCATATTTTTCATTCCATATATACTATTTTCAATTATTGTTTATGAAAAATAAAATTTTGACATATCTTATATGTAAATTTCGTATCAGTCGCATAAAATTCACTACAAAAATCCAATATCACAATCATAGAAAAGAATATAAAGGAAGATTACAAAATAAGCTAATTTTTTTTAAAAACTAACATCAGGTAAGCACATTTATTTTATATGAAAATGAAACAAACACATTCTCAACCTATTGCCCATTTTTATTCAAATAAATTAATGATTAATATTTAAAAAAATGAAATGAACAATAACAATAATGTATAACAAGTGATAATTTTTGAAATATATGATTTTTTAGTACCAAATCCCCATTTCATAAAGTAATATCTTGAATTTACTAAAAATAAGGGATTTCATAATTAATTCGTATAGACATGATGTATAAAATGAAAAAAAATGAATAAAAATAAGAAAGAAGATATAAAATAATAACATAAAATAATCAAAAAATAATATAGATAATATAATAAATATAGCTGAGAACCAATTAAATGAATGTCAGCACACTACCTAGGCTCAATATATTTACCCTATGTCATTAGTTCTAGATACAATAGGATCCTTGTACTCTATATGTCCAAAACATAGTATCATAAAATTATGAATAGCATTCTAACCAACATGTAATCTTAAACTAGATTGTATAACCCCATTTCAGATATAAATAATTACCTAGTGGTGGAACTGAACATTTGACAAGTTAGAGATGAAATATAAGCATGATTTACTAGGAATAGGGGAATGGTAACATGGAGTCTGATTAATTATAGTATATGTATAGTTTCAATGATCCAATATAGGTACCAATCCTAAGATCATGCCAATGTACACATGGTTCTCATGTTGTATATCCATTTTAAAATAAGTTTAAATTTAGTAAAATACTTTCCCCATAATAAAGAATTAAATTAACTAATTTATCTCTTAAACACTTTTCTATATATTATTATAGTCATTTAACCAATAATGAAAACATAAATTTATATATTGAAAAATAAAACAAGAGTCATAATTTTATAGGAAATATATTAAAAATAATCGAATAAAATTATTGTTGAATCCATATATTCAACAAATAAATATGTTATATTAATTAATGTCCAAAAGTTTAATTGAATTTCAAATTTAATGGTATACATCAAAATTAGAATTATATTTTGTAAATAAAATATATAAAGTACATAAAAATCTAATAACCCAGAAATTTAATTACAATCCATCAACCAAAATCATAAAAATTCACATCTAATGATATGGTAATACATTTATAAAAATGTAAAATACCACATGGAAATATAGAACACTATCATAATTGTCAATATTGATGTATTAAAGATATTATTAATTTTGGAAAATGTGTTGAATGTTTGAATTAAAATTCTGTGTATGAAATATAAACTAAACTGATCAAATCATTTTTTATTTAAAAATAATTTCATTCTTAATACCATGTCATAGATTCATGAATTCTAAATTTAAAAACTATTTAAATTCAACAAACCAAAAGAACTAAATCAATAAAACATTTTTGACAATTATAAGGTACCTGTTATAAAAGGGATATTATTATTAATTTTTAAAATAATGATGGTACATTCTATCTCTATTGGGATGAAAGTTTTGAGAGATTAGAATCTTATAAACACAACTACTAACACCTTCCAAATTTATATGAATCCAGGAAAATATAGATATATCATAAGATATTGTAAAATGTTTTGAATTTATCAAAATTTATTAAAATCATATAGTCTATATTTTATAATTATAATATCAATCATGATGGATAAACTCATAGAGAATTTTTTGAACAATTACAAATCCCATACTGAGAAAAACAATAATTATATTTTCAAAATCATTTATTAATTTAATAATCATATATCTAATAAATAAAATAATCATCGTGGTGTCAAGTAAATTATAATTAAGTAGATTTTAGGACATTTTTTATTACTCTAAGTGTACTTAAATAACAACTTAAACATTTTTTATTAGGATACTAAAATTCTACTATACCATAAACGATCTAGCATGTGTTCACTAAACTACATCCAAATCATTGAATACAATTAAACAATTTATTCAAGTCAACTATAATATACCAATTAAATTAAATCCAGTTTCAAATCATTTATATGACCATTATATATGTTTTTTTCTTAGGATTATGAAAAAAATTAGTTTTATGAAAACTACGTAACAAAAAATACTATTTTGTAAACTTATTATAAAATAATTTTTTAAATGTTTTATTAAATTGATATTTTTCTTCATACATGAAGGAACCATTTATATAATTCATATTAAAATATATATTATATCATCTTAGGAATAAAAAGTTCATTATAACATTTAACGATGAAATATTCATGTAATTCCTAATAAAGGGAAAGTATAGTTTTTAGGAAGTATAAAAAAATTCAACCGAATGAAATTTGAAACAAACAATTTCTTTTAAAGTATCATTAAAAACTCTTATATAGTAATGTACATATTTTAATAATTTATATAATATTTTTGACATTGAATTCATATATACAAGGATTTAGGAATGTATTCTGACCAAAAAGGGAAATTATAGAAAAATACTTTTAATATAATGTCAAAAAATATGTACTTGTCTATTAAATTATATACCATAATATATAATTAGAGAAACGCCATTGAAATTAACAATTCTAAAAACATTTAAAATGAATTTAATCATATCAGTATATTATTTAAAATTAATATTCTCATCAAAAACTCATCAACGTTAATTATAGAAAAAAAGCATTAAAAAATATATGAATCATGGAATTATAATAGTGATCTTTTTTAACTCATGGGAATCATATTTATAAAGAGATAAATTTAACCATGACATTATGCCTCAATAAAATATCATACGTTTACAGTCCCAACTTAATTTGAAAAGAGAATAACATCATTACAAAATTCATGAGGGGAGATTTAATTTTAGAGCAACCCATAAACATATAAAATTTTCAAGGGGACATAAATGTATTAAATAAATATTTTCTCATATAAAATTTCATAATCATAGTATTAATATAATAAAAATTAAAATATATAAAATAAAATGAATTAATTTTTTTATATAATTCACTTTTCAAATTAATGTAATATATTGGATGTAAATATTTATAAATAAATATATTAGATAATAATCAATTTTAAAATGAATATTCAATGTAAAAATTACTTATATATAGCGGGAGAAAAAATATAAATATAAAGGGAAATAATATGAAGTAATAAGGAAATCCCCAACCCATTTAATATGAATATGTATATTTAATTTTAAAAATTACATTAAAGGGGTAGTAATATGAATAAATTAATAGGGAAAATTTTTATTAATGGAAGGTACATGAAAAAATCGTACGGTTAATAAAAAATTATAAATTAACTTAGATAAAGAAAAGATAAATGTAATGCCCTGACCCCAATTACCCCGAGTCGGTGAATTATTTTAATACATTGGCATTATTACAAGGAATCAAGTCCCGAAGGACCAATCAGTTTAGTAGTCTTGGAAAATAGATTACATACATTAACATTACATTAAAATTTCAAACATAAAACATATCATAAATAGTTCATTGAGAACACCATTATTCACATTATCTTATCCCTTTATATCAGTCATAATACACTTCTTGAAATCCTGGGAAAAATAAAACATAGAAATGGGTGAGCACAAACGCTCAGTAAGTGTAAGAAATAAAGCAGAAGATAACATAAATATTAATCATGGAGAATAATAGAAAGCACATGTCATTACTAATAATAAACATGAATACTTTTATGGAAATATTATGAGTTGAGTAAAAAATTCCATAATAAAACAAAATCCAGGGTATTCTACTAGTTGAATGACGGCATGAAACAACAATATTATTTCCATAATGAGGGAATGTATAATGCCATACATTCTCAAACATTTTGTCAAGGCCTTGGTCAAGACGTCTAAAAATGATCAAGCCCTCGGCCAAAACCATATATCAAATTGGGAAAGGGTCTTGGCCAATTCCACATCTAGATGTCTCGTGAGACCTACCGATGCATCGATGAGCTATAGAGGGCTCCACCCGTCACTTACTAAGTCCAATACAATCCTCATATGAAAAGGATTAAACATATCATAATCATTTGTATAAGAACTAGGATATGAAATGTCAATACATTAACCATTAACCATGAAAGGTATAAAAATAGAACATCCACATTCAAACATATCGCAAAACCTTCTATACAATATTAAATTTTGTATCATAATAAATCAACTTCAAATAAAATTAAAATCCATCAAATGATGTTGACATAGATGATATTAAACACCTTTTTAGAGAAATATCTCTTTCTATTTTGAAATTATTTAAGAGTCACATTATTTAAAATGTAAGACATTTAAAGACTTTTTTGAATAAAAGTGTCACATACCACTTTGAAACTTTTAAAAATAATTATCATTTCAAAACAATCATGTCCATATAAATAAATCCTATAAATCATTTCTAAGAAATGGAAATTAATTAAAAGGGTTTAGAAAGATAAATCTATAGACATTTAAAATGATGATCTTGTTAAATATACCCTCCAATAAAACCTTAAAATATTTATTTTGAAAACATTTTTTTGAAATATGGGTATCTATGATAAGTATGTCCCTGAAAATACTTACACATGAACAATCTCAGACAATAATTAGATTGAGGAAATAACCCTTTTCAATTTGGTAACGTACAAAACATACTCCCCACGAAAGAAGTATCATACAATGAATATTTAAATACACATAAATTAAATTGAATTACACAATGAATACAATTGTGGGTATTAAATACACCAAAAATTGTAATAGTGGCAGTATGGCATGAATCCCACGGGAATAAATAGTGAGAGGAAAACCCCTTACCATGCACGTTCCTTTAGTTGAGGGTACGTTTAACCTCCTATATGAAGAATATTGTATGTTATTAAATTATACCTGAACAATATTAATATTTATGATATCATACATTATTCATTTATGACATTATACTACCCATTTAATAATAATTTCAATGTTATGTTAATATTTATGGTAATAATCGCTTTCTTTATCGTACGGGTTTTAACTTGTTACACTTGATTTTATCACATAGATCATTATTTAAATACTTCCAGAATATAAACCATTATTTATATATCATATATATTTAGAATATAAATATTTATAATAGACATATATAGGAAATGGAAAACACCATTTTTGGAGATGGTATTCTGTACGTACACATAAACGTTGTTTCCGTTTTCATATAGTATTGAATGGAAGTAAGTGATTAAGATATATGTAAGTTAAAAATTAATTATATATATTAATATATATATATATATATATATATATTGTAGAATTATTATGTCATATATTACATAATTATTAGTAATATATATTTTTATAATCGTCGATGAATGGTGAACTTGGAAATTAATCTCATCGCATCCTGGAGACGGTAATCTGTACATACGCACGAGTGACAATATAATTCTTCTGAGATTAAGATAATATATAATTGGATTTTTTATAATATATACAGAATTAATATCATGTTTTATTTATTATTTAAATGATTTTTACTTCAATATTACACCCATCCAAAAAATAATGCGTTGAATAACAATTACACCACGATGTGGAGACGGTAATCTGTACGTACGCACGTATGGTGACATTCATTCAAAAGATGAATAGAATACTAAATATGGATGTACCATATTTATAATAACATCATTTTACATTGAATATACTGGAGTTATTATTTTAGATTGGAAATAACAAAGAAAGAGTAAGTGGAAGAAGAAAGGAACTTGAAAGAGGTTGGTGAAAACATTACCTCTTTTTCGGGTTCTTCCTTTTTATTTGATAAAAAGGCTCCATAGGATGGTGTTCTGATCAAACTAAGTCCTCTAGGGTAATGAGAGGGAAGTTGAGAGAATATTTGGGCAGGGGATGACAGAGCCAAAAGGATTTGAAGGTGTGAATTAGAGAGAAGGTGGAGTTCCCCTTTATAAGAGGGGTGACGGGAACCTTAGGAAAAACATAAAATATTATTTTATAATAAATTAACATTTGGTTTATAATGGCTCCAAATTGATTTATTTCGAGACTAATGTGGGGATGGATCGAAATCCACTCAACCAAAAGGTTTTATATAGGTTTGTGTCACATTATTTACATTATATATTAGATTTAACTTTTAGTTTATTAGTTTGACATTCTCCATGTCCATTTGTATTTTTATATTATATGGTAAATAAACAAACTATAAACATCCAATTGACCCGAAGAGGTCCATTAATGAATCAAATATCATTTTATATGTCCTTTTTCCGAACCTAAGATTTTTAGGATTATAATATCAATTAATAATATAATATTTGTTTTAATAACTCTTTTATGTTAATTTTGACACTATTGAGTATTTTGATTTTGATAAATTCATAACAGCATTTTTAATTAGAAATAATTCATATAAAGAATCCTAATATGTTATATTAACCGTGAAAAGTATTTTAATTCATAAAAACTCTCAAATTACCTTTATTGGGGTATTTATAATATCAATTATCTTAATCATTCATTAATACAGTAATTATTGAATCATCGGTTTGTAATAAATAAATTAAATTATATAAAGTTTAAGAATTATAAATAAAATATCATTATGTAGGAAATATTTTTAGCTTTCTAATAAATAATTATAATCGAAATTATCTTATGTATAACCTTATATTAAAAACATTTATATATTAAACATTGATTTTGACTCTTTTAACTCTTGTTTGAATTAAATAATAATAAATGTCCTAATCTAATAGAAGTGGACCTAAATGATAATATTTTATTCCTATAACTTTTTTTGGTCGATATACACTTCCCCAATAGAATTAGGACTTGTATTAGGGTAATATTAATATCATTTTTACCCTTAATTACCCTATTTACTTTTAACAGTGGTAAATAAAAGTAAAAAGTAACTATTCGCCAAAAATTATTTTTATCTTTTTGAAAAACATTTTACTCTATTATATTAACTGTGTCTCTCGGATTTTCTAAATTCCACTCACATAAGCGGTAAATTTATGTTTTATGTGAATTTTCAAATTCTCATAGAAGATGGGTAAAAGACGGTGAAAAGTTCAATAAAATTTTTATATATCTAAAATTACTATAAACTGACTCCAATGAATTACATTGAACATATATATGTATTATGTATCTATTTTGACCTAATATATATTTAACTATAATAAATAATTATTTAAATAAAAATTTTGTTTTAAACTATAACTCAGTGTTTTTCACTATTCATCAAAAATTGAATATTTTCAGAAAAATACAAAAAATTCACCCTATGCTAATTTCGATATTAAAAATACAAAAATGAAGTCCATTTTGAAAGATAAAATTTATAAAATTTCAATAAGTGGGTGTTACTATTCATAATGGCAAGTTTGATTGGTTGTGGTGTGTTTTAGAACTCGAAGTTGCGTACAACACACACTATTGTATTGTTCAAAGAGAAGCGTAATGTGGAAGTTTTGGGTGTTACATTCTCCTATCCTTTAATAAATTGCATCCTAGATATTTATTCTTGGTATTGGAAACATGGGGTTGACATTTCAAAATATCTTAGATGAAATCCCACATTGAAAAATGGATTAAATGGGACTCTATTTAAAATAAAGCGCGGTAAGTATGAAGGATACCAAAAATAACACATACTAGGGTTCCATGTAGGAAAACATAGATATGGAAGAGAAATATAACGATAAATATCTAATGGAGAGTGGTAGTGAACATGGCTATGAAAAGGCCTACAATCACAAAGCCATAAATTTGTGATGATCTAAGGTTCCATCTAGGACAACGTTTTTGTTCTAAGATCCATTTCTGAATGTTGAGGAATTTATTTAGGAGATTGTATAAGATCATAAGGAGATATACTTAATTTATCATTATATTTTTATAAATTAATAAATTTCTACCACAAACTCATCTTTCACTCAAAAACATAATACAACTCAAAAATAATCTATTTATTATAATTGTATAAGGTTCCAAATATAATGCATTTATAATTCACATATATGACCCATTAAAAAAAGTAACTACATTATACCATCAATGAACTTCATTTAGTCCATTGGTAGGAGAAAAATCCCAATCGCACTTATGGTTGTGGGTTCTATTCCCACAACTTTGTCCGACGAGACGGGTTTTCACATGGTCTGTGTGTTGTCCATTTATAAAAATCCAAAAATAACCTTAAAAATAATATCCAATTTCAAACATAATCCATAGCGACCATTAGAATTATCCAATATACTTCTGTACAAACACATATTCCAAAATTTATAATGAAGTTAAACACAATGAAGATCATTTTTTCCACGTAATAACATGTGAACACCTTCATTATATATTATTTTAAAACATGGTAACATCCTGAATTACCATAAAACCTTATTGATTAATTTCATGCTCCCTTATTCTTTATAGAATATTGGATATACTCCTTATATCCAAAAATGTTGTAAACTCCAACGATAAAAAATCATTAATCTGTTTCATTGTAGTCAATAATATCCAATAAAAATATTCAAATCAACCATCTCTTATTCCAACATCACTACCTCATTATCGGGACCATATTAAGGATTATCCATCCTTCAACCTTGTATTTTACCAAAAGTGTAGCTCACTATTAATTGAATTTTCTTAGAACCATATAATATCAAATCCTCAATAAAATAGTACTGCAGTACAATCCTTATTTATCTCCATAATTCATATAACCAGTATATTGTTTCTACAACAGTCAAATGAAATAATCCTATAATAACAATATAAGAACAGTAGTCATTCTTCTTCATTTGAGGTAGTATCATAACTTGATTATTATCCAATAGCATCATTTGGGGCATACTATGATGATTTGGACATTGGTTCGCATAGTGTCCCAACTCCTTATAGATGAAGCATTGTACATTTGAAACCTTTTTCTTACCCTTGCAGTCACGTACATGATGTCCTTTTTCTCCACACTTATAACAAACTCCCATTCCCTTCTAGCAAGTTCAAGGGTGTTTCATCCCTTAGTTATCACATATTGGAAAATTCTTCCTTTCCCTATTCCCATTATCCATCATTCTCTCTACCATCCTTTTCTTCTGTTACTTCCTTTCAATGCCATAGGACTCGGAGAATTCATCACTTATCTTACTAACACATGATATTATTTCTTCATTTGTTGAGAATACATGGGGTACTATTTCCCTTCTAAATTTTGGCTTAATACCATGAATTATATGACCCCTCTTGTACTTTGGATCTTACGTATTACTAGAGTTATCATTCTTTATATTGGGAACCATTTATATACATTGTCATACACTTGGTCAGTTTGTGAATCGCAATTCATAATTCCAAACATTTAAAATACCTAACGTAAATTTTACAGTTTATGGATATAATCCATTATCACAAAAAAAATTCTTTGAGAAGATATATACTCATAAACCCTTCATAGTGGTTTGAAATGAAAACGATAATTATCCTAAGTATATCCCATGGGAGTGTCGTAACTAAGAGTGCAGCAAGGCCCATTATCATGCACCAGTTCCCGTTCGAGTCTAGTTAAAAGTGGTGTTTTCATGTTTTACCCCTAGGTATATTTGTGCCAGAGCCATCTCTACCTGCTCATATCCAGACATGGATGTATTTCTCAGAAAACATATAAAATCTCTACATTACCAAAATTCTATTAAGTTCATCCATACTAATCCTCAAAGGCTATCTTAGGGTAATGTTCTCTAATCAAAGTTTATCGAAATTTAGTTTCAAAGGTTATTCCTAAACTTCCAATGATATCAAATGTAACGCCCTGACAGTAGTTATCCAAAGTCGGTGCATTATTTTAATACATTTTCATGATTACAAGGAATCATGTCCCGAAGGACCGATCGGTTTAGCTGTCTTGGAAAATAGATTTCATACATTAACATTAAATTACAATTTCAATCCAAAAACACAACATAAATTGTTCTTTGAGAATTCCAGTATTCCCTTTAGATTAAACTTGTATATCAATCATAATACAATTATTTTAATACTGGGAAAAATAAAACATAGAAATGGGTGAGCTCAAACGCTCACTAAGTGTAAGAAATATAGTGGAACATAAAATAAATATTAAGCATGAAGAATAATTGAAACCACATGTCTTTACCAATAATAAACATGAATACTTTTATGGCAGGAATATGAGATGAGTAAATAATTCCCTAATAAAACATAATCATGGGTATTCTACTAGTCAAATGACCACATGAACCATCAATATTAATTCTATAATGTGTGAATGTATAATGCCAGACATTCTGAAATATTTTGTCAAGGCCTTGGCCAAGACGTCTAAAAATGATTAAGGCCTCAGCCAAAACCATATATCAAATTGTGAAAGGGCCATGACCAATTCCTCGTCTAGTTGTCTCATGAGACATACTGATGCATCAAGGAGCTATAATGGGCTCCACCCATCACTTACTAATTCTAATACATTCCTCATATGAAAAGGATTAAACATATCATAATAATTCGTATAAGAACTAGGATACTAAATTTCAATACATTAACCATTAACCATTAATGGTATAAAAATATCACATCGATAGTCAAACATATCACAAAAAATTCAATACAATATGGAAGTTTTGTATCATAATAAAACAACTTCAAATAAACTTAAAATCCATCAATGGATGTTGACATAGATGAAATCAAAACCCTTTTTAGTGAAATATCTCTTTTTATTTTGAAATCATTTAAAAGTAAAATAATTTAGAATGAAATAAATTTAAAGAAATTTTGGAATCAAAGTTTCTCATACCAATTTGAAAATTTTAAAAATAATTATCATTTCAAAACATTCATGTCCACATAAATAAACCCTTAAAATTGTTTTTTAAAAAATGGACATTAGTTAAAAGGGTTTAGAATGTAAAATCTTTAGAAAATTTAAAATGATGATCTAGTTAAATAGACCCTCCCAAAAAACCTTAAAAGATTCCTTTTGAAAACATTTTTTTTGAAATATGGTTATCTATGATTGGTATGTCCTAGAAAATACATACACATGAAAAATCTAGGAAAATAATGAGATTGAGAAAATAACCCTTACCAATTTGGTAACATACGAAACATACACCCCATGAAAGAAGTATCATACAATGAATATGTATATACAAATAAATTAAATTTTATTACACAATGAATACAATTATTGGTAGTAAATACACCATGAAAAAGGTAATAGTGGCAATATGGCATGAATCTCATGGGAAAAAGAGTGAGATGAAAACCCCTTACCTTGCACTTTCCTTTAGTAGAGGGTACGTTTAACCTATTGTATGAAGACTATAGTATGTTATTAAATTATACCATAACCATATTAATAATTATCTTATCATTAATTACTCATTTATGACATTATACTACCCATTTAATAATAATTTCCCTGTTTTATTAATATTTAGTGTAATAATCGCATTCATTATCGTATGCGTTTTAACTTGTTACTCTTGATTGTATCACATAGATCATGATTTATGTATATCCAAAATATAAAAAATGATTTATATATAATATATATTTATATAATAAATATTTATAATAAACATATATATGAAATGTAAAACACCACTTATGGAGACGGTAGTTCGTACGTACGCATAAACGTTGTTTCCATTTTCATATAGTATTGGACAGAAGTAAGTGAATAAGATATATGTAAGTACATAAATACATATATATATATATATCTATATATATATATCTCCAGTAGAATTATTATGTCATATATTACATAATTATTAGTAATATATATATTTTTATTATCGTCGATGAATTGTGAACTTGGAAATGAATCATATCGCGTCTTGGAGACGGTAATCCGTACGTACGCACGAGTGACAATACCATTATTTTGATATTAAAATAATATATAATTGGATGTTGTATCATATATAAAGAATCATTATCATGTTATATTTAATATTTATATGAATTACACATCATTATTATACCCATCAAAATAATAATGTATTCAATAACAATTACACCACGATGTGGAGATGGTAAGCCGTACGTAAGCACGTATGGTGACATGTCATTAAAAGGATAGATAGAATACTAAATATGTTTGTAGAATATTTATAATAACATCAAAGTATATAGAAGATACTGGATTTATTAATTTATAATGTAAATAACAAATAAAGAATATGTGGAAGAAGAACGGAATTTGAAAGAGGGTGGGGAAAACATTACCTCTTCTTCGGGTTCTTACTTTTGATTTGATCAAAAGGGCTCCTTAAGATGGCTTTATGAACAAAACAATGGCTCTAGGTTGAAGTGAGGGAAGCTGAGAGAATATTTGGGTAGGGGATGGCCAATCAAAAAGGCTCTGATGGTTTGAATTTGAGAGAAGGGGGAGTGCCCTTTTATAAGAGGGGTGAGGGGCACCTTAGAAAAAACATCAAATATTATTTGATAATAAATTCACATTCAGTTTATAATGGGTAAAAAATGATTTATTTCAATACTAAGGTGGGGATGGGTTTAAATCCACTCAACCAATAGGTTTTATACTGGTTTGGGTCACTTTATTAACCTTATCTTTTAGTTTTAACTCTTAGTTAATTAGTTCGAAATTTAACATGTCTCCTTGTATTTTTATATTATATGGCTAATAAACGTACTATAAACTTCTAGTCGACCCCAAAAGTGGTCCATTAGTGAAACAACTATCATTATATAAGTTCATTGGCTGACTCTTAGATTTTTAGGAATAGAATATCAATTAATAATATAATATTTGTTTTATAAACTCTTTTAGTTTAATTTTGACACTATTTGGTATTTTGTTTTTGATAAATTCATAACATCATTATTACTTCAAAAATATTCATATAATCAATCCTAATATGTCATATTAACTTATTAAATTATTTTAACTCATAAAAAGTCTCAAATTACATTTATTTATGTATTTATAATATCAATTATCTTAATATTTCATTAATACAGTAATTATTACATCACCATTGTGTCATAAATAAATTAAATTATTTAATGTCTAAAAATCATAATTAAAATACCATTACGTAGGAACTCTTTTTATCTTTATGATGAATATTTATAATCGAATTTATCTTATGTATAACACAATATTAAATATGATTTAGTTATTAAACATTGATTTTAACTCTTTTAACTGTTCGTTGATTTAAATAATAGTAAATGTCCTAATCTAATCCATGTGGACCAAAATGATAATATTTTATTACTAAGGGTATTTTTGTTCAAAATAAACTTATCCAATACAATTAGTACATGTGTTAGGGTAATATTAATATTATTTTTACCCTTAATTTCCCTATTTACTTTTAATCGTGTTAAATAAAAGTAAAATTTTACTATTCACCAAAAATTATTTTTATCTTATTGAACCACATTTTAAACCTTGATATTAACCATGTCTCTCATATTTTCAAAATTCCATTCATAGAAATGGTAAAATTAGATTTTATATGAATTTGAAAATTCTCCTAGGAGATGGGTAAAAGACAGTGAAAAGTTCAATAAAATATGTATATATATAAAATTACTATAAATTTACTCCAATGAATTACATTAAACTTATATAGGTATTATGTATCTATTTTTACCTAAAATGAATTTAAATAAAGTAAATAATTATTAAAAAACAGTTTAAAAGTATAACTAAGTGTTTTTCACTATACCTAAAAAATTTAATGTTTTCATATAAATACCAAAAATTCACCCTAAGCTAAATTTGATAATTAGAATCAAAAAATAAAGTCCATTTTGAAATATAAAATTTATAAAATTTAAAAAATTTGTTACTACTATTCATAACATTTGGTTTGATTGGTTGTGGTGTGTGTTAGATCTTGAAGTTGCGTACAACAAACACTACTGTATTATTCAAAGAGAAGCGTACCATGGTAGCTTGGGGTGTTAAAATAAATGGGAGCATGTTTTACTATTTATTAATACATATAGTATCTATCAATTTTTGGAGATCAATATAATCGAAATAAAATATATAATAAGAAAATATATGATATTAAAAGGCAATATAATAAACCAATGCTATATATTAAAATCAACTATAATTAATCTTGTTATATAGTTCTTCATTTTTTACCATCATATAAAATTTCAGTATACAATATTCTATGTAATGATTTAATAAATATATTACCATGTAATAATGTTAATTTAAAAATATTAATGGAATATATTTCCATTAATTATTATTTAATTAGTATTCTGTAGTTTAATCATCCATTAATTCTTCATAAAATGTTTAAAAACAATATTGAAAATGTATGTAATTATATGGATAATTTTTGTAGTAACAGAAAAATAGTAGGAAAAAATAATTATATCCATTTTAGATTCCACATCAATGAGTGTATAACTCCATCATAAATTATCTTTTCCATAAGTAAAATTATTTATAAATTTTATGAATATGAAAATTAACATATTGAGATTCAGACAACTCATGGTCATATATATCAAAAATAATTTATATCTAATATAGGAATTATTTGAGAAATAAAATAAACTAAAAAAATATTTTAATTAATATTATCACCACACATTAATGATATATATTCAACAATATCTAATTTAATAAACAAAAAGATTAAAAAATAAAAGAGTGTGTAAAATAAAAGTGAAGTAAAATGAAAATATAATTTTTAGATAATTAATTTTTTATTTTAAAGAATCAATTTTTATTAATAGAGTATCAATTAAAAAATATAATTTTAAATATTAA
Organism: Viscum album; assembly: GCA_963277665.1. Taxonomy (NCBI): domain Eukaryota; kingdom Viridiplantae; phylum Streptophyta; class Magnoliopsida; order Santalales; family Viscaceae; genus Viscum; species Viscum album. Next base: position 60,852,206 of record OY728128.1, on the reverse strand, counting down.
TATCCAAGCTATATATGGTTCAAATATAAATAAATTTGATAAATAATTAGTATAATTACATGAAATAAAAATGTATCTCACAGAGTAACCATTAATAAAAAATATAAACTTTGGTTGTGTCATGGAGGTGAAAAATGTTTTTGGAACTCTGATCAGAATGAAATTAGATACCATTTAATATAATAAATATATAGAAATAAATAGGAATCCTTTCCCCTAGACTATTGGTTGAAAATAAATACATAGAAAACCACTTTTAATTATTATATCTACAGTCAATCTTCTAATTTAAGCATACAAATATTTACAAAACATTAAAATTTATGTATATAAATTATATCATTTATTAGTCCAAAAATTTATGATAGAAATATTTTAACCACCTCAACATCTCTCAATTTACCAATTTCAAAATTTCATTTCTTTAAACATTATTGTCACTTTTCATTTGATTAAAAAGAATGAAGATTACATTGTTCAAGTATATACAACATTAATCTATCATAGAACATAATTTTGGTTATATAAATTTTAATTATTAATTTCTATTACATAATGATATTTTTTTTTTATTTTCTACTATAAAATATTGATATTCCTTTATATAATTCACTATAATTATTTTCTTCAAAATTTAACACTATTTTCAAAAAAATCCATAAAAAACTACAAATAAAATAATTATAAGTTTTATATTGATTTTGTTTGTTAAATTTATAATTATTCATTATATTATTAACAAAATTATTAATTAAAAACATTTTTATATTCAAATTAAATAAATTTTATTAAAAGTTATACGGTATTATAGTATTCAAAAGTTTAATATTGTATTGGGATATAAAATTTAATATTTGGACTAATATAATTTTTTTATATTGATTACGAATTGAATGTTGTATTATATATATTTAATAAGATGGAATATTTAATTTTTTTATAAACTATGGCACATAAAGTTGATAGTCCAGTTGTATTAAAGAATATAAATTAATTTTCATAATGAATTAGATATATGTTGGGAGAATATATTCAATATTGTATATTTTCAATAGAATAAATGGAAAAAGATATATTGAATCTCAATGTTCTGATTATATATGTGGAGTTATTTTAAATGTTATTTGAATAATTTAATTTCATTAGTATGTTTTTAGATCCATTAATATAGATGAAAAATCAATGGAAATTTTATTAGAGAAAATTATCAACATAATGAAAATTTATCTTGAATAATTATTTTGGTATTTTAAAAATATTGAAGGAAAAATAATTAAAGGATCTATTTCATGTGCTCTGACAATTAGAACTCCTCGTGGTATTGTAGTTAAGATAATTATGACCTCTAATGCCATCCATACATGTGTTATATCGTAGAAACTAGATCCAATGGATTAATGAAATCATAATCGGTGATATTAACCTCCTAATCAATGTAAATTATGATGAAGTCCAACTATAAACATTAAATAAAAAACATCCATCATGTAAAATTTCTATAATGTTATACAAGATTATGTTATAAAAAACAATTACCAAATGAATTAATATTAAAACAATGAAATTAATAGTATGTATGTACATAATGATATACTATTGTAACCCTATTTAAAAACCCAATCCAATAAAATCATAGATTATGATTAATTAGAAAGTTGTTTGAATAAATTTATGATTCAACAATAAAAACCATAAAATATCATGGAAATGTCTAGGAATCATGTAGAATATGAAACAACTAAGAACCTTGTTTCTTATTAATTTTTTTATTTTTAGTGTTGGGAGACTTGAGATTGGTTTCTAGGGGGGAGAGGAGGGGATGTAGTAAATATATACAACAGTATGTGGTGGTTCACATGGGAATTGTTGGTTCAAAAAAAGTAATGCTTCATAGGGTTTTTTCATATCTTGTTTTGGATATTTGTCTTACGTTATTTCAGGGTGTGAATCATTTTTCTCATCATGATTATTCATGGTTTCTTTTTTAGAGGTTCATTCATCTATGGTATAACATTGCGGAATTATATAACAATGTGGAATTATATACACATTATTTGAAATCCTTCCATATTTGTTATTCCAGCTACTTATATTTCAGTGGAGGTGAACTAATTGGCATTTACATTATAAGATATATATTAATGTCATAAATTATATGAATTAGAAGGAATATATAAATTCATGTCTTCATTCAACCATAAACAATCCAGCATCAATTCTATATAACTTCCAACAATTCCTTATTATTTATGGAGAACCTTAAAATTTCTAATTTTTTTCAACCACCTTCATCTTCTAATGATTTAATATCAGTGATTATGAGTGAGCTATTTCTCTCTTTATCATCAAGGAATTATTGTTTTATAAGGGATCTAGAAGTGACAATGTTTATTTAGATTGGGGGGGGGGTCTTTTCAAACCTGATTTTCATATGAATTAATTTTATTTCATTTTGAATAATGTATTCTTTGTGTGGTGGAAACTCTATTGTCTGTCCATTAAAATATAGTCATTGTGGATTGAATCAAAAATATTATTTTATGTCTAGATAATCATTTTATAACCTTTTTTTCATTTTTCTGATTATCATGCCTTTTCAATATGTTGAGTTAGTATTATAAATTGGAATAAAAAAGGTAATTAATCCAAAAAATAGATTTATATGTTATAATGGACCTAAATTCTTGAATATTTTAAGCTGGTGGCTTGTTCAATATTATTCAGTAGAGACTACAGACAATATTAGTGAACCAAAAATCTATAGAGGAACATTATTAATAATTATATTATTGTATGATACTAGGTTTTTCGATGAGTAATGGATCTTATTCATTATAGTTACATTCATGTAATGTAATGTTTTTTTATTATAACCTATTGCGAGGTTGTGGTTGCATCATGTTTTTATAGAATAAGAAGTGATTTGTATGTCAGATGTAGGGTAATTACACAATGTGTATTTGGAATACAGGACATGTATTCAATACATGATGGTTAATGGATGGGGTGGGCCAATCCATGATGTGTTAAGAGATTTTACAAAGGGAATGACCTCTATGTTTACATGACATCTAAAAAAATTACATTCCATGTATGATCCTAGGGTCCATTTTTTAAATAAGAGACATGAGATCAACTTTTAATAGATGGTTGTACTAGACATTCTCTTGAACATGAGCCTCCCCAAAAAGAAATTGCTTGGCTTTAGTGTTGAATCTCTTTCTGAGCTCAATATCTTCTTCCATTAGTCTCATTTGATCTGTTTTGGTATGTTCTAAATTCAACTTGTGCCTTTATTCATATCTCTTATCCTCAACATATTAATTTTGGTGAAGGATCTAATGCCTTATTTTCATTACATTCATCTATTATTTTTTTCATATAATCTTAACCACATTGGAGGCAGGTACTGGATGAGTATTCTATAATGGATATATGGTAGGATGTATATTCATTTTATATTATGGTTTTGAAACATTATATCTTTCAGCTATCGTGGAACACACTACACTTCCTTAATTTCCCAATAAAATTAAACGAATATTGTTATTATATTGTCTGGGACTAGTTTAGGGTGAAAAATAGTACCATTATTTGATTGGAGGTCATACACCTCAACCTGAACCACCTACAGGGTGTGTTATTGTATCTGCGCAATGTTATACCATCCATTTGCGGGGTGGGGGGGGGGGGTTGAGCTAGCCACTTGTTCTATAAAATATAATAAAATTAACTATAATTGATTTTATGAATATGAGAAGGTTATGGATCCTTTCAGAAGTGGTTGTATGATATTTTAATGGATTAACTGCTTAAATGGTTTTTATAAATGGGTTGGTTAAACAATTAGTTTTAAATGAATATGAAATGGCCAATCAATTTAGTTCCCTAAATTGATAATAATAGTTGTTGTTGTGTACATTTCGACTTGTCGCATCCGGACACCATTTAATTCCATGTATATTTATACTCCATGGAACATGAAAATGGAAGTGTATTCCATGGGATATTTATACTTCAAGGACCCTAATTCCATATGATTCCATGGACATTTCAACTCCATGAATCCATATTTATTATTGTAGTGGATTCTTAGGACATTCCTACAACTTGTATCTTGATTCCATTAGTGTCCCAGTGAATTTATACCAATTAGATCTGGATTTTATATAATTGAATAGGATTGTCTCTATATACATGGTCTATATATTCCACCCAAGTCATTTCCATTTTAAAATTTAGGTGATCCATGGACTCGATGATGATTCCTTGGTGTTTGATAAATTTAAATTGGAATTTCATTTTATGAAACTAGATTACATAATATAAGACATTGTGGGTGTTGAAAATTGACTCCACAACATGTATGTTATAAAAATTTCTTCTGCTTTTTACATATATCCCTGGTATGGTTATCTAATTTGAACTGTTATACTAGAAAACATCACACCTTCATGATTATGATTTTGAGTAGTTTTTTATTATAGTTTTTTGATCATTTTTTACACAGAATCATGTTTGGATGGAAACAATAAAATATGATTTGACACATTATTTACATTATTGTTTCACCTTTGATATATTGGACCCTACATTCAATTTTCTTCATAGATTTTATTTGTTATAGACGCCATTATTGTTGGGAAACATAGTGTTACCTCACACCCAACTCATGGCGTCATTGGGTACCAGGAAAGCCAAAATGGATGCAGCTAGGGGACATGAAAAGTGACCAATTTCTGATCCTTGATTTGATCTATTCATAAAATCTTGGGAGCAATTGTCTGAGATGTGCTTATGAAGGTAGATGGAGATGGTTCTTTTTTTGGTTTTTTTTATTTTGGAACTTTTATTACAACATATTCATATTTATAGGTATTTATTCATTTCTATAGATACAATACATGATTATCATATTTTATAGGACTCTAATTTTATGATATAAATTATTAGTGTATTTTTTATGTTTATCTGCTATCCTTGATTTTAATTATTCTTCCACTTATTTATTCTCGTGTTTTACCCCTACGTCTCTTCGATAAGAGGTTATAGTGTCCCCAATAAACCACCATATACCCTAACAAATAGTCGACAGTCTCTAGTTAACGGGGAGTCACGATTGAGGCCATGTAATATAATATAATATGGAATCATTCAATGGCCCATTGGTCATGATTTTAGAAGTGGTATCAAATGAATTTTCCTTTCTATCAATGCTATTTTGAGAAAATAAAGATTATATTAAGAACTCTCAAAATTTGGTAATTATATTTTATTAGGATTATCTAATAGACATATTGGATAAAGAATAATTTGTATAATGAAATTGGGTTTTATAGATTTTTTCTATGACATCAGATTTGATTCCTCTATTGGGGGAAAACTATAGTTTTAATTTTTATTTTTATTTCAGTATTTTTAAACTTTTCCTGATTAAATAAAGGCATTCCATCTCTGGCACAATTTTAGGAACCTATAATAAGTCAAATAATATGAATTACACTATTCCATTTTGGAATAATTATCTAACTACCATAAATATAAAATGTTTTCCTTGACTGATATAAATATTTAAAAAAAATATTCGACGAATTGGGAATAATATATTGTACATAGGGATAAGTAATCAAATGATTATTACAGAATGGAAAATAAAGGATGATAAATTCCATGAGGAGGGTATAATAGCCTATAAAACTAGTTGTTCATCGTCAATTGGAAGAGAATCCATTTTTAGGCTTCTAGAGAGGGAAATACAAAACATATAGATAGTGATGGTGGTGATGTATTCTGTTATCAGTGTTAGAGATTTAAATATATGACAATTCAACGGGTTAGAGACTAAGTCAAGTGCTGGGGAGCCACCATGATGGTCCATGCATAACAATTCTACAGTTACTTCCCACAAATTGGAAGATAAAGGGGATAAACTCCGACTCATCAATGTAGAGTGGGATCTAAATATCTGTTGTAGTCTGGGATCTAGGGTAGTGTCATTTTTTTGATAAAGGTGGTGGACCTGGCTGAGTTAATGAGGAACCATGTGTACTATGACTATAGAGTGGGCCTTCTTTTGGTGGTGAGTTCGTTTCACAAGCCCTAGATTCTGGGAAGATATAATCCATACCACCTATAACTGAAGAGACGAGTGTCATGATTTTAATATTGGTAGGTATGATCCGAGTAGCCACTACATAATATACTTCCCTTTGTATATAGATACATTATATAGAATCATATATTTACTTATAAAGGAGATCATTGGTCTCATTTTTATGTTTTTTGATGGAGTTATAATGCATGAAACCCCATTAGGAATAAAAAATAGGGAGTATGACAGTGTAGGGTGTTCCCCTTGAGATATTTAGGTGTCACATCCTATGGAATGTTTTTCTCTCATGATGATAGTGTTTGACGTCATACTATGTATGGATTCACTAGTTTATTATTATAACCAATTCAACTACTATCGATGAATTCATACAATCTGATAACCTTAGGTGGTGGATTTTATTCACAAGGGTGAATGGGATGCCTAGGAAAGTAGTTTTGGACCCATGTGTATTGGTTTAGGTAGGATGAAAACCTATAATTCATGTTTTTATTTGGATGACATGGGAATGTACCAAGTATATTTTGAACCAGTGGATGATATTTTCATTGATGATTTCTTAGATGGATTATACAATATATCTTCCAAGAGAGAGGTAGAGTTTTCTCTCAAGATAGTGCTATTAGATGAAGTTGTATCCATTCCCTATTAAGGACTCCTACTACATAGTTATTTCATTATTAGAGGTAGATAGAGGAAATAGATGCAATGGGTTTTATTTGACATACTACTTCTCTATGTGGATTTTGCCATTTTTTTAAGAAGGTGGAAAAAACATCAAACTGTGTTTGGATTATTAAAATTTTAACTAATTTCTAGCCAAGAACCGGTTTCCATATTGTAGATAGATATTCTCTTAACCTTCTCTTAGAATATATGGTTTTCATAAATATTGATATGAGGTAAGGTTATCACTAGTTACGTGTTCATCCTATTGGCTTACCTCATATTTTATTTAATAGAAGGTATAGTTTATATGATTACCTAGATATTAAATTTGATCTCATGAATGAACCAATATTTTTCATTTTTATATAGATCAATATTATCCATCCATATCTATATTTTTTGGGGGGGGTATTTGTGGATGATATCTTAGTATATTCTTACAAGAAATGTGACCAGGCGAAACTCATTTTGATCACTTTGGATACCAGGTGAGATAATGTTTTATGTTCTAAGCTCACTAAGTTCCACTTATGGATTAATGGGATTATATTCCATGGTAATATAATCATAGATATTAGAATATCAGTTTAACTTGGGATGGTGAGACAGATAGTTTCATGGGAGAATCCCAATATTGGATTTGGAATATAATTTTTCATCGATAAATAAGTATATTATATGTGTTTCATAAAAGAGTAATATTTATTAAAAATATATACCAAAGGATTTAATATAAATGGTTTTATGAATTTATGGACATGTACCTATGAAAAATCCTTTAAGCTGCTTGAAGGGAGTCTAACTTCAGAGCCAATCCCAATTTTTCAACTGCTAGGTAAACGTTCCAATGTGTATTTTGATTCATAATGTATTGTATTATGATGAGTTATATTGTTTGATGATTGAGTCATGGAATATTGGTCTCGTCAGTTGTGATGACATGGCATGTATTACCCGGTGAAAATCTATATTATTCTGTTGGTGTTGATGTCTTCCATTGTTAGAGGAATTATTTATGGTAGACATTTCTTGGTATAAATAGAACAAAAAATCCTCTAGTATATATTTGAACATCATGACATGAATTTGAGGCATATATGGTTTTTTAATAACTACACTCTATTTATATTGATCTTTCCTACATTTTTTATGAGAAACATATTTGTCAGTGCACTGAGTAAGAGGAATCAAATATATGTTGATCTGGAGACTAGCAGTAGGAAGATTATTACGACCTTTTTCTCATATATTCACATTGAGGTGAAGAATAGACATGTCCAGACCTTTGTCTCTTCCATAGTGGGTAAATATACTCTTATTGATTGTGTGAGTATGAGAGAGTTATTTAGTAATAATGGGAAATCCCTACATGATTGTTTTTAATGTGAGGACATGTCTCCCAATTGGATTGTTGGTGAGGGTGGAATTCATTATATCTTTGGTTGTGTTTGGGTTCTGGAAAACATACGTGAGGGGTTGATCTGAGAGTTTCATGCCTTAGTTTGGGATTCCCCTCCCAATTTTATTTCGATTTATCGGGATATATATCTCCATTATTGTTGTCCCAAAATGAATTGCAATCTAGGTAGTTTTTTTTACAAGGTGTTCTATATGTCAACAGAATAAGAAAGAGAACCAGTGACAAATAGGATTTTAATGTCACCATCTTTTACCATGTGTAAGTGGGAGAATATTGGGATATATATTTTTAACTTGTTGTTGAGGTCACCTTAAAGTAGTGTTGTGGTGCAGTTTTTTGTGGAAAGGATCATAAATGACTCTCATTTCAATCATATCAAGGAAACATATTATTATATGACCACTATATATTTTATATTAATGAGATATTAAAAATTTATAGGGTTCCTAATACAATATTATTTGATCAGGATGCCTACGTTATATTAATGTTCTTGCAGATCATGAATGGGGTGTTGGGTACACATTTAATTTTTTAAATGAAATAATTCTCTCATACTTATGTCCAATCATAGAGAACTATATAGGTTATTTAGGACATTCATATAGCATGTGTCTCTGAATTTTGTGGTTCTAGGGAGATGCATATACCCTAGGAGGAATTGTCTTTTAATAATTGTTATTAGGTGACTACATAAGTGGAAAATAATGACGGGTTTTATGGTAGTCCACGATTATCACCCCTAAGCAGTTTAAAGGTAGGAGAGCCAACACTTCACAGACCATGTCTCTTATTTGAGCCTTTATAGTTGGTCAAAATGATTAGATATTAGATGGATATTGCATATTCTAGAATGAAATCTTTCACCAATTCCCATCGATGACCTCTAGAGTTTAAGGATGGGTATAGGTATTTTTAGGTATCTCCCTGATGTTGGGGCACATAAAAATTAAGATACATGGATGGAATTAACAATAATTTATCATGTTGTTTGAAATTTTGGAGGTAGTGAAGTCGGTATCATATCAATTAATGTTAATGTAGAGCTATGGATCCATGCATGGTGTATTTCTTGTATCTCATCTATGTCATTATCACTAAAACCCTTCATATATTATTCTTCCAGATAAGGATGAGTGATAGGTAGAGGTGTCATTCAAGGAGAATCCTATTTGTATCATTGAATCGAGAACAATGTGTCACTAATACTAGCTAGTTCTTATAGTATGAGTTCTATGGTAGCATTGGAATTTTATGTAATTTAATTTGGAGTAGGAGTATTACTTACATTCTTTTTGGAAGTGATTTTAATGATAGAATGAATGAACACCCATGGAAGGGAAATTTGGGGATAAATTACATTATAGGGGAAGATAGTGAGATCCGGAGCTTTACTATGAGGTACATATCATTTCATTTCCTATTCAAATTTGATTTTTTAATATTTTTTAACTTATACTCTGAATATAGGTTGTGGGAGATTTTGGTTATTTTTTGAACGGAATAAAAAGGAGTGATATAGGCTTCATATAGGATAACATCATGAATTATATTTGAAATAAATAGTGTTTATTGAATACAAGACATGTACTGACCTGGGAAGGACAATTCATAATGTGTAAATGGTTTTCCTAGGGTTTAGACCCTATGATTTACATGATATGTATTTAATGCACAATTCAACTAAATTCCCTGGGATGGATTTTAAAATATGAGGCAGAGCAGCTATTTTTGGTAGAAGGAATAAACCCTCCCTCCTCTCTTATGTACAAGCCTCCCATAAAACAATTATCTGGTAAATATAGACATTTCACCATCTGACCTCCATTTCATCCAATGATTTTCTCATTGGATCCACACCTATATTTTCTACCTCCACCATGTTCCATATGTCATTTTATTCTCCATAATGATGTTATTTTGTTATAGGATCTTGATCACATTTTCAAGACATTTGTCACCACCCGTCCTCTAAGGCCCGTGTCATGACTACCCCATGCCTGCCTTCCAAAGGCTAGGGGTTGGCTAATAGCACCAAAAAGGTATTTCCATAAAAAAAGGAAGGTATTTCCTTTGGAAATGAAAACACATATACAATGTTCATGACAAGACGCAATCCACGTAGCAACACTACAGCAGTAAATGTGTGTACTGAATGTAAAGGGGGCCCGAATACTATCCCAACTAAAAGATATAACTATAACAGAATACAACTCATGAGATCATCGACAAAGGATCCAACATGAAGGGTAGGTTTATATCATATCCATATCTCTCCATGTCAACCAGTCACGTCTGTGTACCGCATGGTCCTAGATCCAAAAGTCCCAACTATCCTCCTTGTCGTCTGCACAAGATACAACAAGAACCAAGTGAGCCCGTGTAGTAGTGAGTATAACAATACCCACTAGGGAACTTACGAACCTTGGTGGTCTCTCATAATTTCTAAAAAGTAAAAACCATTATCTGTGATCTCAATCACCAAGCACAAAGTAAAAGACTCTCATCTCAAACCAGGTAAAAAACTCAGAGTTCATGAATAATTATAATTATTATTAAGGTATATCATTTTATTCTGATAGAATGTTTCCACAACTAAACCATGAAGGAGTTGATCTATTAATGATCAACATGTGGTCATATATCACTAATCCATGATGGGATGCTCTAAGTCTGGTTGTTGTCGAGTCGCGTACTGCCGATCCACACAAGGGCACTAGAATGATGATTCCCACAGGGTTGTTATTATGTTGATCCACACAGGGTCACTAAAATGATTGTCCATACACGGTTGTTATGATACTGTTACAAATATGGACATTATGATATTGATCCCCGCAGGGTCACTATGATGCTGATCCACACAGGATCACTAGGATGCTGATCCACATAGTATCACTCGTCAATTGTCATCCAGCCACAAGATTCCCTACACATAGTGTAATTTAGTTCTATATAATCTTCTCCTCAAGATATCTGTAATTCCTCACATTAAATAAAGTTCTATAAATTATTAACCCAAATGACCACTTTTTCATAAGGGTTCCAACGCAACAACAGCGTGTCAATCAGACTCTCGATCTATTTGTTATGAGGGTTTTAGTACGCAGGGCCCGATTAGATTCTGGTTTGATCCAAAATGGAAGTACTTTAACTTTGTCCAAATCCCAGGTGATGTATCTCACAAGGACGGTCTGAGTCCTTGTAATATAGTTCCACATACGATTCGTCAAATGGATGACCTATTTGTGAGATATAGCCTTTTAAGTGTATATGGGCCAAAGAGGGTCCGGGATCGTCCCGCCATGGATAGACTGACCTGACCTAACCTAGTTAGGGTAGACATCGGTATGACCCAACCCAGTTCGAACTCACTGGGCTGTGGTGGGCTAGGCCCAACCCGACCTTCCTTGGCGAGGCACGGCCCGCTGGGCAGCCTGGCCAACTGGTTGGCACGTCCCCTAGCTGGGGGGATCGAAGTCATGGCTTCCTTCCATAGAGTGTGACATTGTGTCATCCAACTACTACCGCAACCGGATGATGTTGGTCTCCTCCCATATCCACCACATTTCCAATGGGCTCCGCATCCCTCCACGGCTGATGAGAGACGACCGCTGCCATCACCCACTGACGCTACACTAGCAGGGCTTCTGTGGGCTATTTGGTGAGCTCTATGGGGTCCTTTTTCCCTTATGAAAGCATCTAAAAGCCTCCCGGGATGCTGGCATCAATTCATGGCTCCATTAATCATGCTTTCATCATGTTGAAAATTTATCTCCAAATAACGTGATGAAAACCGAAGTAGAGGAGGGTCTATGCCGTGTTTGATTGGTATGTGCCCTCCTTGTAAGCATCATATCAAGAGGGTATTATACAAATACATCACAAAGATAATGATTAATACCCGTTCAAATCCCCCAAAACAACCACCGGAAATTTCGTATGAGTCGTGGATCAACTGATTTTGGTTGATCCATGTTCATAATTCTTTTCAAGAATGAGGAATTGAAAAGATAATTTACATGAATTTAAGAACAACCCCTACATCAGATTTGGACGAGATTTCATGGTTGTTGAAGAAGAATCTATGTTTGTTGATGCTATCGATGTTTGTCGATCCCATATTGATTCCTCCAATGATGCTTTCATGCCTTTGTTCTTTATTAGAGGGAAGTTCATTCTTCTGTTCTTCATTGAGGATTCTCCTATGATCCACCAATCCTTGTTTTTTCCAACAATATAAGATCCTAAGGGGTGTGTTAAGAGGTTAATCTTCCTATTCATATAATGGTTCACTAATTGGTGTAATTAATTAACTTTATTAATTAATCCAAGAATGGTTACACAATTGATATGTAGTAGGGATTTAATTTCCCTTAATGAATGTCTAACCACCTCTGTGTTCCCTTCCACCATCACTCAATATGTGGTAGAGAAATAAAATAACATTTTCTGGATATTTTATTATCCTTTAAAAATCCATAAAAATATATTTTTTCACCGAACTTTTTGTGGTAGAAGTTAAGACTCCCCTAATAGAATCTCGGTTCTACAAGTTCAAACGGTGCCCTCATATTTCAATTCCTAACACCTGTTCTAGAGATAGAATTTCCCACTTTCACATTTACTGAACGTAAATTGAAAAAATTTCAAAATTCGATTCCAATCACATCGGGCCTAGGAATCTACGGCCGTCAATTCTCATAGACTCGTAATAATCACAAATGATTTAAAAAATTTGTGTGTAATTTACTTGTCTTTACATTCTCCCCACCTTAGGGATTCTTTCCCCAAAAGCTACATCAAAACTAGGGGAACAAATGGGGGTACTGAGCATGTATCAGATACTCTCACTCCTTTGTGCTCTCTTGGAGATTACCAGGAAACCAATGAAGTTGAACCAGAGGAATCGAGTACCAATGAAGGACTCACTCCTTTCGATCATCTATCTCTACCGAGAACTCTGCAAATGTCAACCCATCATCGATGTTCATGTCACCACAGTCGATAACGTGGGATGGATCATGAATGTACCTTATCAGATGCGAGACATGAGAAAAAATATGAACCCAATGCATCTATGGAAGAAGATCTAGATGGCCACTATCTTGCCTACTCTTCATAGGATATAGAAAGTTCCGATGAACTTTGGAGATAGCTTGATGCCCCGTCCAAATGTATGCGATCCTTATTGGGGTGAGACCTATAAATTTACCTGGTCTCCCTCCTCAAACTCCAAGGGTATCCTTCTCTTGTTGGCATAAGACTTATGTATTCGAGGTGCAGTTTTCATTGTCTCCTAGATGATATGCACCTTCTCCGTGGTTGCATGTACCTACTCTGGACCCATAAGTGATGACTCCCATTGGTCTGTCTAGCATAGTGGTGTTCTCCATGGTCTCCCATATAGGGATTCAATTGGATCTATTCCAATGGTGGAGTGATAACTTTTGTTGTAGGAAAATTACACTAGTGTTAGGTGGTCCTCCCAACTGTAGGAAAAATCAAGGACACATGCACGAAAATGACCTCTACTGTCTGTATGGTCCGCTACGTCTGACCACATGTCTATGGATGGATGGTATAGCTCAAATGTAGATGAGTCCCAATATACTCCTGTAATAGCTTCCAAAAGTGTGATGTAAATTGAGCATCGATATTAGAGATGATAGTCGATGGCACCTTGTGATGTTGTACAATCTCATGTATATAGAGATGTCTAAAGATCTCAACTGATCCCTTCTCTCAGATAGATAGGAAGTGGTCCGACATGGTGTATCAGTCAACGATCACCATGATTGAATCATGGACCCTAGACGTACGTGGATTCCTATCACGAAGTCCATGGATATACCATCCCACTTCCATTTTGTCACCTCAAGTGATGGAGATAAGCTTGTTGGTACTTGAGGCTCAGACATCACTTGCTGAATTGTGTAGAATCTTGAAATGAACTCCACCTCTACTTTCTTCATCCCTGGCCACCAGTAATAATGCTGAAGGTCTCTGTACATATTCTGCACTGCAGGATATACCACCAAAAGGGATGCATGGAACTCCCCGAACCACACCTCTTGTAGCGTCACTAGTACCAAGGTTCTTCCTCTATAGAGGATAACATTCTCTCCGCCTTCAAAAAATCCATTAAGAGCCAATACTAAAGAATTATGATCATGTCAGGATTCATAGTCAACATCCCCATGATTTTCCTCCCTAACTCACTGATGAAGTGGGGGACTGACTGTCATTGATTGGAGGTATGAATCTCCATCACTATCCACAAACAATAATTGTAACGTGGATAGCTCCATTGTCACCTCACTTAGAATCTTTAGACCATACCTATGGCTATGTTCGTCTTCCACAACATTAAACTTCCTTAGAGTGTAGACTATCTCAAATTCATAGACATAGAGTAACTCTATCCTTCGTCAGTGTATCAGGATCAGGTCCCTCTATGATAAGATGTACCTGAGACTCTTGTGATCAGATTAAATAGTAAATTGTTCACCCCTCAAGTTGTACCACCAAATCATCAGCCCGAAGACAAATACTTCTAATTACAGGTCATAGGTAGAGTAACTCTATGTGTACTTTGTCAACTTCCATGAGACGTAGGCAATCACCGCTCACTCCTGCATCAGAATACAAACAAGTCTGGTCCCTAAGGTGTCATAGTAGACTATATACCAAACACCCTGTTCTCGTAGTCTCATGATAGTGTCACTCATCAGTCTCTTCCTTAGCTCCAGATAACCCTACTGGAATATATCCATCCACATGAACGATTGTCCCTTTTTTCAATGCTGAAAAGGGTTTCACTAATCTGGAAAAGTCAGGTATGTATCCTTGGTAGTACCAAAGCATTCATTGGAAACTCCACACCTCAGTTAGGGTCCTAGGTGGATCCCAAGAAAGCATTGCCTCTATCTTCTCCAAATCCACTACAAACCCATCCTCCAAGATATCACTCTCTTGTTAGTAGACTTATCGTATGTAGAATTGGAACATTGATAGATTTATATAAATTTGTGCTCTACGTGTGTATTTAGAACTATCGGCATGTGCGTGGCATTCTCCTCCTCTGACACCGAGTATATTAAGATTTCATCATTGAAGAATACCATAATGGGAATAAGGTAAGGCTGGAAGATCCTATTCACGAGTCCCATTAACACTGATGAGGCATTGGTCACATAGAAAGGTATAACCAAGAAATCATATTGGAAAACCCGACATCTGAAGGTCTTCATCAGTATGCCCTCATATCGTACCCTAAGCGGATGATAGCCTGATTTGAGGTCTATCATTGAAAACCATTGAGATCCCATTATCCAGTCGAAGAGATCATAAATCCTTGTGAGTGCATACTTGTTCTTAATGGTCACCTGGTTCATGTGCCAATAGTCCACGCAAAGCCTCGGACCACCATTGCCTTCTTGGAGAACAAAATCTTGGATGACCCTGTGGAAACGTCGGGCCTTGTGAACCCCTTACTCTGAATGTCCTATAGTTGTAACTGCTATGCATGAATCTCTGTGGGAGCCATCTCATATGTTGGAGTAGATATTGAAATTGTCTCGGGATATAGGTTGATGTAAAAATATACCTCTCTATGAGGAGGTAGTTCTAGATGATCATCAGAAACGACATCAGCATACTGGTCCACTACCACAGGATAACTTAGACTAATCATGTAAACTTCGTTGAGGGTATGTCTATCCTACAAATTAGTGATTGAATTCGCCCTCCTTTGAGAAATTCCATTCTGAGTTTCAAAGGTTCCCTTCTCACCAGTGAAGGGAAACTCAGTTCCATCCTCGCGGACACACCGCACATTTCTTCAAAAGAGTCAATATGAGCATGGATCGTGGATAAATAGTCCAAACCCATGATGATATTGGATGGCCTCGACGCAGCAACTAGGAGATCTCATCTAATGCTTTCACCTCCTGGGGTAATCTCACACTACTGGCACTGGTGTGTACTACTCGAATCGTTAGGTGTATGACTCTATAATCGTAACAATTGAACCAATGGCTCTACTGGAATCTCTAAGCTCTAAAGGCGAGATGTGGAAATGATGGAGTGATTGAATACTATGTCTATATGTAAAGTGGTGAGGGTGAGGTAGATAGAGATTGTATCTCGAATCATCTATAAATCATTTTGGTAGTAGGCCTCAGCTGCCTGAAGCTGTGTTCATCCCTGTCTTCCTGCTCCCTGAGGTTTGGGTCAACCACATGGACGTGCGGCGGTAGAACATCAAATTACAGCCCACCGCCAGCTTCATGGCCAACTCCTCTTCCACGTCTGTCACCCTGAAGACCTCCTCGCTTGAATCTCCACCTCTGCCTCGGTAGTCCCTTGACCGTCTGCTTATCGTCGGTATGGCAAATCTACATTCACAAGCCATGTAGCACTACTCGTTGTATGTGAAGCACAATCAGCTCCTCTGCTAGCATGCTATTCCTCGTGTGTTCCGCACCTCCAACCCTATGTATTGGGGTTGTTCTTGAGAAGGATTTCCCTTCATAGTCCTCTGCATCATTTTCCTTCATCCTTTTGGATATGACTCAACTATCGTTCTTCTAGTGGTGTCTCTCCCCGTCAGTGCCTACTCAGCTAAGAACCACTCCACAAATAATTCCCACTTGAGCACTCTAGCCTACATCAGTATGTTGAGCGATATCATTGATTCTCTGATCTCACACTAGAAACCCTTCTCAATGGTTCGGGCCATGAATAAAGGGTTACATACCAAGTCAGTGGAGTTGTGTGAGAGGTCAGTGAATCTCGCTGAGTACTGGGCTACTATCAGGTTTCCCAACTATAAGTGTAGAAGCTCCTGAATACACACATATCATAATATTTATGGAATGAACTCTTCCCTGAAGAGGATCTCGATGTTCGTCTAGCTGAGGGACACCTCGTCATGTAACTAGATCATTAGGATCCATAATCTCTCTATTGTGCCCTAGGGAAGACTAGTAGAAAGGATCACCCTCAGCTCGGCCGGTGTCCCAACTAGGCATAAAACTCTATCCACAGCCTCCAGCCATTCCTCAGTAGCCTGGGGATATGTCTGGCCTACAATCCTCTGAGTCATCTGCAGCGGGAACACGTGAAATATGCTCAGTCAGCGTTCACTATACAACAATGGGGTTGGTGGAAACTGCTTCCCAATGGGTAGTGGTGTTGCAAGTGAACCACCTAAAGGTACAATCACTATAAGAGGGCCCTGCACTGAATCCTCCAAGTTCAGTGGGCTATCATCCTGAACTCTCTTTGGAATCCTAGAAGGATGTCTACATGGAGGCATCCGGGAAAGAAATTGGTGTGTGACGATCAATAATTTATACACAGTGAGATGACTCAAAACAGATCAATGGTAAAACATTTCCAAAACACACACAATTTTTTTTATTGTGACCTGAGTCGAAAATCATAATTCATGGTTCTGGTCTATAGATATGTCGGTTATCACTCCAACACTAGATTTCATGAACTGAAAACCACACTTGAAACACTAAACACTATTTATCCACTGCAAAGATCAGATTTCTTATTCATCAGTAGAACCCACTCCTCTGATATCACATTGTCACAATCCATCCCCTTGGTTCCATTCCATGACTACCCAAATACCAACTTCAATAGGCCTGGGCTTAGCTATTAGCACCAGAAAGACATTTCCATAAAACGGGATGGTTTTTCCTTTGAACCTAAAAACACAAAGACCTAAAAAATGAAAAGATGAAAAACACATAGTAAAACTGTAGTAGTGAATGTATGTACTGAATGTATGGGGTCGGATTACTAGCCTAATTGATGATAATACTATAATAGAAAACATCTCCGGAGATAATCCACCAAGGATCCTACCAGAAGGGTTTTCATAGCTCGTCTCCATAGATCATAACATTAACCAGTCACCTCTGTGTACAACCTGGTCCTGGATCTTAAAGTCTTTGCCTAGATGCTCGTCGTCTGCACAAGACATAACAAGGTTCAGGTGCAGCCCGAATAGGGGTGAGTATAATAGTACCATGTAGGGACCCTGATACGCCCAAAGCTCTCTAAGAATTACACGATGGAAAAACCATAAGTCATTATATCTATCACAAAGCACAAAGGAATTGACTCACCTTATACCAGGTATACATCTCATAGTTGAGGAATAAAGACAATTAGTCTTACGATATATCATTTTATTCCATTCGAAAGTTTCCACAACTGAACGACGAAGAATTTATTCCACTGTCGATACACACAAGGTCGTTTTTTGTTGATCCATGATGATCTTCACTAAGGACGGTCATCATCTGGTCGCACACTGCCGATGTACACAAGGTCCCAAGAATTATGATCCACACATGGTCAATATTCTGATGATCCACATCGGGTCACTATAATGTTGATCCATACATGGTCTCTATGAGGTCGATCCACACAGGGTCTCTATGAAGAAGAATCACACTGGGTCCCTATGATGAGGATCCACATATGGTCTCTATAATTTTGATTCACATAGGGTTTCTATGATGTTGATCAACTCACAGTCTCTCTTCAATTGACAGCCAGCTACATGATTCCCCACACATGATGCACTTGTGTTCTGTAGAATCTCTTCCTCGAGATATCGGTCATGACTCAACTACCACAAAGTTCCACATAAGAGTAACCCAAAGGACCCCCATGTCATAAGGGTTCTAATGCGACAGACAACACATCAATAAGATTCCAGGTCTATGAGTTATGAGTGTTTTAGTACAGAGTGACCATTTGGATTTAGGTTCGATCCATCCTGGACATACTAAAACATTCTCCAAAACATAGGTGATGTATTTCAATAGTAATTCCTCCTTCAATTGATTATAGTTCCATATATGGTTCGTCAAATAGATTTTTTGTGTGTGACACATCCTTTTGAGCGTATCAGGCCCAAAAAGGGTCTCGGTCTAGTCCTACCTGACTCACCCAGACTTTGGCTGACCTCACCCATTTCTAGTCGACCCAACCCGGTTCAGTGTGACCCCACCCAGTCCAGGTTCAAATTCGGTCTGACCCAGACAAACCTAAATTGGCTAGCAAGAACCGTGTGGGTCAGTCCATGGAAAGCATATCCTACTAGGCCACGGACTAACCCAACCTAATATGGATGGCCATGGCTAGCCGTGTGGCCCGTCCCACTGGCTTGCATGACCCCATGTTGAGAAGCCCACAGAGGGGAGATTTCCACCACCTGAAGGATTACTCTCTCCATTTAGTGTGTGACAACAGTTTCAAGTAGAAGCAACCCCTATTAGTGAGACCTGTGGGGTGGGAGTGCCCTCCTTCGTAGCACGATGACACGACTTCCTTCCGTGGAGTGTGACAGTGTGCCGCTATACTGCCACCATGGCTGGCTGAAGCCAGTCGCCCCGTATGTCCACCACGGCACCTAGGGGCACCGCCTTCCTCCGTGACCGATGGGGCTTTGGCGGGCCACTAATTAAGCTCAAGTTTTGCGGTTTGTTTTCTAAAAGCATCTATGGGCCACCCAGATTCATGAATCTATTGGGTTGAAAAACCGTCCATAATGAACACGAAAAAAACCGAAGCAGCGGATGGTCCAGTCCTCGTTCATTTCTATGAAACCTTCCATGTTAGAATTATTTCAGGTTGTTAATAAACAAAAAAATAGCATAGATAATGATTAATACCTATACAAATCCCCCCCAAACACCTACAATTTCATATGAATCACAGATCAACTCATTTTGGTTTATCTATGTTCATCATGCTCTTCCAAAAAGAGGAATTGACTTAATAATTTACATGAATTTAATGAAAAACCCTCCCTCAGATTCAGAATAGATATCACGATTTTGTAAGGAGAATCTATGTTTTTTGAAGCTGTCAGCGTTCATCGATCCTAGATCGATTTCTCCAATGAAGTCGTTCAACCCTCCGTTCATCATTATAGGGAAGTTTGTTCTTCAGTTCATTATCAAGGATTCTCCCATGATCCAGCTATGCACCTTTTTTCAATGATTTATGATCCCCAAGGATGCATTTTTATATTAATCCTCATATTCCAATAATATTAAATTAATTGGGGTAACTAATAAACCATTTTATTTAAACGAGTATTGGTTACAAAATTGATGTGTAGCCAGTATTTAATTTCCATTAATAAAAGTTTAACCGCCTCTGTGGTCCCTGCCACCATCACTCAATAAGTGGTAGAGCAATAAAATTACATTTTCTTGTTATTTATTTAATTTTCAAAAGGTTATGAAACAATCCTTTCACCCGACCAACTACTATCAAAGTTAAGGAACCCATATTTGAATCTCAGCGTTGCGAGTTCAATGGTTCCCTTCGATTTAAATTTCGAGCATTGGTTCAAAGGATATAAATTAGCATTTTCACAATAACTGAATCTACAATACTGATGTTCAAAATTCTTTATCCAGCACACAGGACCTCAGAATCAAGCACCGTCAATTTTTTAAAACTCTTAATAATACAAAATAATTAAACCAATTAAATGGAATTTCCATGTCTTTATATAATTCCAATGTTATTCAATTTTTTTCTGATCCAGACAAAATTTGATGCTAATATTGGAAGAGTGTTATACAATGACTGTTTTGTTGGTGTTATATTCCATTTATATTATGGTTTGGTTGTCTTATAACATGTTATAGTTGTGTCACACATCAAAATTATTTGTATTTACCCTAACATTAATTGAAATTATTTATTATATCGTTTTGGTACTTGGTTAGGATTCCCTCCTGTACCATTATTTGGTGGGATGTGTTTCGCATCAACTGGGACAACATGTGATGTGTTTTATATTATCTTCCCAATATTATATGCCACCTTTGGGTGTGTGTGAGCTCCCTACTTTTTTTTGGGTGCCTAAAAAACTGAATAATAACGTAACGGAAGAAAATAAGATGGTCACCCTTCCTTTGAAATGTAATTATTTTATGTTTCAATGGGATAATTGTTTAAATGAAAAAATGTTGAAATGGGTTGGATGAGCTCATGGAATGTAAATTAATATGAAATATCTTATGAATTGATAATGATAAATAGATAATAGTAGTGAATTTCAGGTAAATTTTTACTTTTGGGGGCATGATTACATTGGATTCAATGTCCATTTTTACTATATGGATTCCAACATTGGTAGTTGATATATTAGAAAAAATTTACTTCATTGATCCTAATTCCATAGGATGAAATGGAAATTTCCACTGCATAGTTCAATATTTATTATGATGGTGGATTCTTGTGACATTCATATTCCAAAGTTAATGATTCGATAGGATTCCAAGGGTGTTGTTACAAATTAATTCTGGATTTCATGTAATTGATACAGAAATTATCTATAGACATGATCCTTGAATTCCACACATGTCTTAACAAAGTTTTCATTGTGATGGTCCATACACTTGATTAGTATTGCATGGTCTTTTATACATTTTATTTGGCCCTTCATGGTCTGACACAAGATTACTTGGCATATGCCTTTATAAATTTTTTTTATTTGATTAAATGGAATAACCATTGTGGATATATTTTTATGCTTTATATATATCCTTGGTATGTGTAACATATTACATTTGTTATATTGTACAATATCACACCTTTTTTAAGCTTTATAGTAGTCATTGAGGATTGTTTCATGATTATTGTTCAAAGGGATCCATCATAGGATGGACATGATCAACGATTCTGTGACACTTTATTTGAATTAATCTTACCAATGTGACTTACTATATACTAATTTAGACTTTATACACAAATTTGATTTATTATAGAAAATGTTGTGGGTTTCCTACATATTGTTATCTCACACCATGTTCGAGCCACCATTGGGTACCTAGATTGACATCATTTATTAAGGAAGGGGCCAATAAAATCTCCAACATTATGATTTTTGATTTGATCATTGATTTAGAGTATGAGAAAATACAATAGATCTATTATCATGATACAAGATAGGGATAGATTGTTTTTGTATTTTTGTATTTGTATTTTACTAGATGCATGTTTCCAAGTATTTCCTACCATTTTGTATAGATATGTGCCATGATAATCATATTTTATATTGAAATTTTTTTAGATTTATTATTATTACATTATTTAGGATTTTTATCTATATGCATTGATTTATATTAAGTTTATTCTTATTTATTCATTTGTTGGAAAACTACATTACTCGGATATGAGGGTGTTGTCTCCCCACTATACAACTTTAGACACTTAATTCTAGATAGAAGGCTCTGGTGAATTGATGGGTTGACTTGAGTCCATGTGAGCGACCATATTAGCACACTATTCTATAGCTACGAGGTTGAGAAGTTACAATAATAATCAATGTGATGAATTTTTTCTTAATCTATGACGTTTCATTGATTAAAGATTAATATTATATATAATTGAAAAAGGTTTCCAGTAAATTTGGTTTTTAATATATTTGATATTTTATTACAAAAAATATATTTTCATAATTTTTATTGTTAAATTTTTTAAATTATACTTTTTTGAGGTCATCACATAAAAACATACTTAGTATGGTTTTTTTATTCTTCTAAAAATATTTATATTTTGTGGAAATATTTTCTTTTTATGAAATGTTTGATTAATTTATTTTTATAATTTTGTAATAATTGCAATTATTTTGATAAGACTATTTATATAATCAAATATATAAATAATACAAAAAATTATGAATTTTATTATATTCCATTATCATATATATCCAATATCTAGTATTTTTATATCCTAATTAAAATACCAGTTTAATGAAATCTTTTTTCATAATTTTGTTTGAAAGATGAATTTTCAATGTGATATTTAGTTTGTTATTTACATGAAATCCACCTATAATTTATTTTATTTGTAATTAATAAATGTAATCCAATAAAATCATTAATAATGATTAATTTATCAAATAAATACACTAAGAAATAAAAAATTTAATTATTTCCAAAAAACACTTTCATCTTGATTATGTGTATTTATTATAAAATTCACATTCCAAATTGTCTTAATTTTGATATTACAATATTTTACTAAAATATTAATTAAGAAATATTTATTTATGAGGTAAATTTTATTTTAAATTTTGCAATTAATATAAATACATATGGTTAAAATGTTTTACCACAATAAAAAGTGAAAATGGATAAAAGTATTTTAGTTTTGGTAAAATGATAGAATATTTTATTATATTTTAAAAAACATTATTGAGGTTAATATAAACACAAAAAAAATTTATTCATACTTTTTTTATTTTGAGGCCATAAAACATGGAATAGTTTCATTTAATTTTTAAAAAAAGTAGGGTGTTTAAAAAAGTGCATTTTTCATCTCTTATAAAAGTATACAACATCCACCCTATCAATATTATACCTATACATTCAATTAAACCACTAATGTATCTTCATTTTATCCTACTATAACCCAGTACAAATTCCTAAATTCCCTGGTCACACTTAATTAACCTATTGCCTTGAATTCTAATGAGTAATCCAATAAAAGATCAACTCTACAACATAAGTATTATCTCATTTAGATGTGTTTATTCATAATATGACTAGTCGAAATACTAATTTACATAATAACATTATTAATTAAGTATCATTATTATAATTATATGTTTATACAATAAATGTAAATCCATTATTAACTTAGTTCGACCCAGATAGAAAAAGTAAATAATATTAACTCTGAGTTTTGCAAACCACCACATCCACAAAATAACAATTTTCATATTTCAGACACATTTTTTTATAAAATCTTATTGAAATATGATTAAATAACCAAAAAAACATAAATAATATCATTATTCTAATATTATTTGGATATTTTACAATTCATTAAAAATAATCACACATTGATGTACAACATGTTCATATTTGGGTTTGTTTAACCACCAACATGAATAATTGATTAATACTCTATCATGGTTGACTATGATAACTTAAATAGTAATATTATTATATTTCAATAATAAATCAATGATTTTATACTGGTTCTTGAATAGATATATTATTTACTTAACAGAATATATAAATATCATCGTCGATCGGTAAAATTTCCAAAATAAGCAGACAATTATTCAATTATCACAAAAAATATATATATATAACATAATAAGTAAACATGATATAGTAATATATATTCTATATTATTTTACAAATATAATAATATGGTAATTAAGAAGTTATGTAAAAAACATAATATGATTATTTGTGATTTTTAGAGCTGTAAAATCCTAGGTAAATAAAAAATATAACATTTTCATATTTTTTAATATTTTTGAATTTAATATTAATTTTATATTAATGGGGATTATATGTTTGATGGAATACTGATAAGCATCAATGGGATTCTTTGAAATCTTATGTTGGAAACAACGTTCAGTTATACTAGAAAATAATATAATATTTATATTGTTTAACTCATAGGAACTATATTTTTGGGAATGAATATAATAAAATAAATAAGATTATATATGTTTGTTAAATGATTATAAATTTATCCAGTAAATTTTAGAGGCTTAAGATAAGAAAGAATCAATATTTATGAAAAAATACTATAATATTCATTAAACGATCGATTTACCACCTTTTAATAGAGATAACTCTTTCAATCTAGTTTTTTTTCACTTTTATAAGTTCTATTTGAAAAAATAATATTATTCATTAGAATTGGAAAGTATAAATTATATTTTGTTAAATATTTGTAATTTTTCTGAGAAAATTCATTTTTTTAATTAATAGTGAAAATTAATGTATTTTAATTCAAATATTCCTTTTAATTTTATTTATTTAAAAGGATAGGTGATCTTTTTAATTGGTTTTAATGTTTTATTATATTATTTTTTTACAATTTAATCAACTTTTAGTCTTTGGATGTAATTTCCTATTGTAATTTCATATAAACAAGTGTCAATCTTTTGATAGTTATTATTTTTTAAAAACACGCTCTTTTGTTTTGATATCATGATTTATTTTTAAATAAATTTCTTCCATTTCATTTTTTTAATTTGTAAGAATGGATTCCATATTTGGAATTATGATATAGAAAATGTGTAAATTGGTAACTTTTCTTGTTAGAAAATATGAACATTTACTTCATAAATTTTTTTATATATCATGGTTAAAGGGTAAATCTGGTAAATAAAGGAAACAAAATATTATTATAATAATATAAAAATACCATAAAATGTGTCATAATACTATTATTTGATACATTTCTGACCCTAGGCATCCTTGGGTTGATTTTTGGACCACATGGAGCCACAAGGGAGTTATAATGACACTTTATATTAATTAATATAAATAAAAGACAAAATTGACATAAACATATATCATTTATTAAATCATTTTTTACATGGGGTTATATATGTTATCTCCTAGAAAATAAATATTCATTTTAAATAAAAATATAATTCCTAAATCTTGGTAAATTTTTTATAATTTTTAGACATCATATAAATAAAAATTTATGACTCTATAATGACGTAGTGTTTCCCTCATTAATGATCGATTAAAATAAATAAGATTACAAATATTGTAAAAACATCCAAAACATGTCCAATTATTATTGGATGATTTTATTTCTAACATTATTCATAGTATCATATATATTAACAACTTTTAGAAAATTAATATCATTATATAATAAAATAATATTTTCAAGCTTTCCTAAAGAGCCCCTCCCCGCCTTATAAAAATCCCTCATTTCTAACCTATTCCTGAAATTTCTCAATCCCCATGGATCATCCAAACACTTCCCAATTAATCTCCCAACATCCCTATCCTCATATTAGAATGCTTCTCCAATTAAAAAATCAATTCAAGCAAACCTTTTGGTTTACTGCAAAAGGAGCTACCCGATTTAATGGTAACATATTCTCTTAAGTTATTTTTTATTATTTTAATTATCCAACCACAGATACTCTTTTTATTCCATTATTTTATAACGACCCCATTATCCTAAATATTATATGTTGTTTTTAGGTGAATTATTCGAACTACACTTACACACACCTTCATCAAGTGGGTAAATAACATACTGTTTCGGTGGACGGTGAAGTACTCACTCACGAAACGATGATTTTTCAGACTTATCCTACCACCTCTCAAGATGGACATTATGATAGAACATTGTTTATATATGATATATATTATGTATATTTTTTCTCTATGCTTCAGTAATTATTATTTACAAACCTACCTTTATGCTTTCCAATATGTGTAAATACAATAATTTCATTTGAGGAAGTGGGGACTACCGCCCCCTCCAGGTGATATGATTCGTTCATGACATACATGGAATGTATAAAAGATGAAATTAATGAAATTATGTATCATATATATAATATTATATTATACTGGAATTATAATATACATGTGTATTGTTATGTTTTCATTCCATTAAATATGAAAAAAATGAAAGAAGTGGTCATGCGTACGTACGGCTTACCGACTCCATGAATGGTGCATTTCATTTCTTGTCTCCAAATTTTATTTAATATTATAAATAAAAACATTTACGAAATATATATGATATATATGATATAGTAATCATGAATATTATTTTTAATATATTGGACATTTGACTACATGTAAAACTTGTAATTATTAGAAGTTCATTTTTGACTCACTTACCAAATATCGACAAAATGACCATTATTAACAAAACTGATTGAATAATACTTATAAAATGGTAATAAGTGATATAAAAGTAATAATATACATTAAAAATGTTTTTAAGCAAGTATAAATTAACTTTATCTTATTATTCATGAAATTAACGAATGAACGGGTCAAGTCGGGCACGAGGTAATGGGTTTCATATATCAATTTTAATTCTGTGATATTTCCATTGTTCACCACTTATTTATTTCCTGTGGTGTATTATGTAATACTATTGGATATATATTATCAGGATTATCTTTATATTCATTGTATTCTTTGATTCATTTGGTGTTTATTAACTTCTGTCCATACGACTCGGTTGATTACAACGTGGTAAGGGGTATCTTACATCCCTTATAATTCTGTGAGATTTAAATTGTTAACCTCTAATTTATTCCATGTTGTTTATTGTTCCATAATATTTTCTATATATTACCATTATTATCTTTATATTCATGGTATTCTGTGATTCATTTGGTGGTTATTAACTTTTGGCCATACGACTCAATTGATTACAACATTGTCAGGGGTTTTAATCTCACTTTTTATTCCTGTGAGATTAATACTATATTTTCCACTATTTACTTTTGTGTCGTGGATGTACTGCCAATGATTTTAATATTTGTGTAATATATATTAATTTATGGGTATTTACATATTCGTTAAATTATCCTTCTTTCAAGGGGTGTATGTTTCGTATGTTTCCAAACTGGTAAGGGAACCTTTCACCATCCACTTTTTAAAAGACTTTTATTGTTATGTATTTTAAATTATATATTCTTATGCTGGGATATGTTCTTCTATATCCTTATTTATGTAAATTTTATGTAAATTTGATGTGATACCCTTTTCTCTCTCACCAAATCATTTTCTAAATTTTACTGTGATGTTGTTATGCTGTCGAATTTCTATAATGGAACTTCTGCACCCGATTTAAATTCTATGGGTTAAACTTATACTTTTTCATTATGTCATGACATGAATATGTGTGAATAACCTCTGATTGTTTTACACTTAATATCCACTTATATTGTGTGTATTTATATTTTTCACACATAATAATGTCATTGATTTATCCCTAATCTAAGGATACTATCTTTATAAGTTATTTCGTCTCAGTTTACATTCCATTGAGACTTCATTGTTGTTATTCACCAATTCAAATTAATATAGTGTATGGACTATACATTGGAATATTATATCATCAATACCATTATTATAATTATATTATAATTTTTGATTAAATTTTAATCCTCAATTATTTGAAATCAAGAATTCCTGATTTGGATAAGAACTCCTTAAATAAAATACTGTTTTAATGATTTATTACTCTACATCATTCTCATCAACAACCCTGATTTAAAAATGGTTTTAAAGATTTATTTATATATAAATTAATGTTTTAAAATTATAATTCCTTTAAAATATTCAAATTGGTATGGGATGCTTTGATTCAAAAATCTCAATATTAAATGTTTTAAATGGTTTTGAAAATGGTTTGATATTTCATTGATTATGTCTATATCATGAAATACCATATTGTGACTGAAATGTGAAATTGTTATCTTTATTTTATTCTTGTTTTATGTGTTATGAATATGTTATGATTATTGTGGGTCCTTAATTTATACTGGTAGTGCTGTGATAAACCTAGGGTGGCTGAGCCTGAGACAACTCTCCAATGAATTGAGTAACATGACAGAGGTAAACAATAATGTATCTCCTAAGAGATTTAGGGAATATACTATGATGGGTATTCCAATTTAACTCCCTAAGTATATATGATATCTAAAATTTAAGTATGATGAGGATTTAACAAGTTACCGTTAGGATTTATTATTTCTTTGTGTTATTCATAAATCATATGATTTCATGAGGTATGATATCATTGAAAATTATAGTTTCATTGATTTTTATTTATTGATGGTCTAATATTTAAATTCCTTATTTTATAACTCTAACTGAGATTTTTATGCTCATTCCATATTTTTGAGATATTTTCCACAGGTCATAAAAATGTATATGGTCATGGATGGGGTCAAGGAAAAGTAAGGTTGTCTAAAACATGGAACTAAACATGTTACATTTTTAGAGTATTTATATTTTGAAAAAATGGATACTAATTAGTAGTGTATACATGTAATTTTCAAGTTAATATGTAATAGTTAAGGCATAATTATCTAAAACTACAATCCTAAAAATATCGCAAATGTGAATTATTCATTTAATTCAAGATTATGTAATGTTTTATAGTCAGGTCCTTATAGTGGGTATGAGAGGTCAGTTTAGATAACTTTAGAGGTTAGAGTGTTATTAAAGCATAAGTTATATAACCATAATGTTAATAATATTATAAAGGATCATAGTTATTTTAGTGGTGATAAATGTTTATTATAATTTGGGGTGCAAAATGAAAGGTATTAGATAACCGTTGGGGATAAAATATGTTATGTTTATTTTTGAGGAATTTGTATCTTTTTTTCACAGTTTTTAAATTGTATATTTCTTGGAAATGGACAACTTACAGACCGTGTGAAAACCCGTCGAATCAGATAATGCTACAGGAATCGAACCCACAACCAAAGTGTGCTTGGGATTTTTCGACTACAACAAGACTAAGTGAAGTCCCTGGTAAGTATGAATAATTCTATTTAATTAAATGATTTTATGGATCATGAATTATTTTATTTGGGATCTTCTGTTTTATTAAATGGACATCCTTAGTATACGAAAATAATTTGTTTATTAGGTAATAATGGTTATTTTGAAAGACATTCTCTCCTTTGGGAACACTATATGCTTATGGAAAAGAAAATAATATTGGATTTAATTTTTGGAGTAATGGTTGAAATATTATTTTGGAAGAATCATGGTTTTTATTGTAGATATAATGTTATTTGGGTTATTTATTGAAATTATTAATCTATCATAGAGAATATGAGTTAATGTTAATTGCACTTTAGTATGAGGCTTTACGAGTAGTCGATGTTCTTGGAGATAAATGTTAAGATTTACCATGGAAGAGTATGTGATTAATTCATATTGAGTTTTGGGTTTCAATCATAGTTTGGATTATTTTGGGGAATTATAATTACAATTGTATATTAAATGGTCTTTATTTTACTTTAGGTTATTTGTGTTGAATTTTGGAGATTAAGAGAAGTATTTATTTTTATAACGGATTATCCTTTTGGGGATTATCTGGTCATGTACTAACCAATTTTGTGTTTTGGTTGATGTCTAAAGATAGGAGAAATATATTGAAAACCTATTGTATATTATGTGATACACTAGAAGTTTATTCTATCACTTCATGTGTGACCAAGTCATCTTGAATACTTACAGTTTAGATAAAAGAATAGGTTTTGGTAGAATTTTATTAAAGGATGATAGTCTACATGACAAGTAAGTATATTTCCTTAAGATCGTACTCTTGTTATTAATAAAATTCATCAACTATACAAAACGGATCATGAAGAAATTTTTTTATAAGCTCTATTTTATCATCATACTTTTACCCAACCTCATTGTTATGGTATTGTGGTGGTTAAATTTCTAATATAATGTTCTCTATCACTCCCTATTAATCAATTAGAGTGATTTTCTCTTCTATATCCATCTTTTCATGAATCCTTGTATCTGTTATATCAGCTGACCTATTTATTTCTCTTTCTTTATCTTAATGTGATATTTTTTTGACTCTTTTACATGATGTGGAACATTGAATGATGTTTCCAACCCCACATTAAAATTCTAAGGATGTAATTACCAAAATGGGGGTAGGATATAACATCCCCTATAAAAAAAGAATATAAAATTTTAATATATATTAATATATGTGAAATAAATATTAATTTTACATTAAAGGGGATTATTTGTTCGATGGGGTACCGATATGAAAAATGGGTCTCTTAGAAATCCTACATTGCAAACCTCATTGAGTTATACTGAAAAATAAAATATTCTTATTATTATTTTAAATGATAGTTAACACATTGTCCTTGTATTGGCAGAAATGAATAGAACTATATAAAACATTATTATATTTTTTTGCTAAATGATTTTAATACTCTAATATTCATTGAAAGGATGATTTACTTCCTTTTGATGGAGAATCATCTCTAAATCTATTTTTTGTCAAATTTATATGTACTATTTGAAAAAATAATTTTTTTTAGAATCAGTACATCAAATTTATATTTGGATAATTTTTCGGTATTTTTCTTATAAAATTCATTTTTTAATTAATCGTGACAAATAATTTATTTTACATCAAAACTGCATTTTAATGTATATTATTTATAAGGATAAATTATCTTTTAAATTGGGATAAATTGTAGTTATTTTTTTACTATTTAATTCAATTTTTGTCATTGGATATAATTTCACTTTGAAATTGGACATAAATAAGTGTCAATCCTTTCATCGTTATAATTTCATAAAAACATACTTTTTGTTTTGAACGCGAGAATTAATTTTAAAATAATTTCTGCCTCTTCTTTGTTTTGAATTTGTAAGAATGGATTCCATATTTGGAATCAGGAGGTCCCAATTTTTTAAATATGTAAATTTTATTTTTAATAAATATGAATATTTACTTCAATAAAAATTTTATTTACAACGGTTAAAGGGAAAATCTAGTAAATTAGGGTAAAAAAATATTAATATAATAATATTAAATTTCCCTAACATTGTCCTAATACTATTTTTTGATAAATTTCCAACCATAGTCATCCTTGTGTCGATTTTGGGACCCCATGGAGAAACATGGGTGCTATGATGACACTTTATATTAATTAGTTTAATGTAATGGAAAAAATGACTTAAACATATATCTTATAGTAAATTAATTATTACCCCTGAATATATAAGTTATATCTTAGACAATAAATATTCATTGCAAATCATATAATATTTCTTACATCATGGTAATTTTTTTTTAATTTTTAGACATCATATAAATAAAATTATTTATGACACAAGAATGATGCACTGTTTAACTCATTAATGAATGATTTAAATATATTAGATTATAAAGATTGAGAATATATCCAAAATATGTCCAATTATTGTTAAAAGATTTTATTTCTAACATGAATTATCATCTCTTCATCTTTAATGAGTTTTTAATGTTTAGAAACCAAAAATCATTATATAATAAAATAATATTTTCAAGCATTCCTAAAGAGCCCCTTTTTCCATTATAAAAATCCCTCACTTCTAACCAATTCCTCACATTTCTCATGGCCCTTACCTCTTCCAAACTCTTCCCAATTAATC
Organism: Viscum album; assembly: GCA_963277665.1. NCBI lineage: Eukaryota > Viridiplantae > Streptophyta > Magnoliopsida > Santalales > Viscaceae > Viscum > Viscum album. The sequence continues at coordinate 60,820,012 of OY728128.1, read as the reverse complement.
TCCATACATCCCCATCTCCATCATTGAATCCATCCCATATGAATAAGGCAATTCAAGTAAACATTTTGGTTCAATCCAAAGGGAGAAGCCCAATTTAAATGTAACATCTTCTCTTATGTTCATTTATTTCATTTTACTTATCCAACCCCATAAACTCTTTTTAATATTTTATTTTATAAAAAAACCAGTATCCAAAATATACTAGGATATTGTTACAATATATATTAAAACTACTCTAACAAAATCCTCCATCTATTGGGTAAATAACATACTGTTTTTGTGGATGACTAACTACTGCATCATGAAACGATGATTGTTCACTCTTCTCCTACCACCTCTCGTGGTGGAAATTATGATGGCACTGTACTTATAAATGATAAATATTATGTTAAGGTTTTCTAAATTACACTATAATTTTTATTTACAAAAATACCGTTATGCTTTCTAATATGTGTAAATACATTTATTTCATTTGAGGAATTGTGGACTACCGCCCCCTCAAGGTGATATGATTCGTTCATGAAATACATGGAACATATATAGGATGAAGTTAATGAAATTATCTAACATATATATCATATTATATTATACTTTAAATATAATATACATATGTATCATTATGTTTCATTCCATTAAATATGAAATAGACAAGAATGTAGCGTTCATTCGTACGTACGAGGTACCATCTCCATGAACAATGCATTTGATTTCATATCTCCAATTGTTATGTAATATTACAAATACATAAATATACTGGATATATTTGATATATATAATTTAAAAATCTATAATATCATTTGGGAGAAAATGGGATTTGGACCACATGATCAAATAGTAGTTATAAGAAGTTCATTTTTAACTAAAGTACAAAATATCGACAAAATGACCATTATTAACTAAAATGAATGAATAATGTTTATAACATATTATTAAGTTATATAAAAGTAATAATACACTTGAAAAATATTCTTAATCAATTATAAATTATCTTTATATTATTATTCAAGATATTAAATAATGAATGGGTCATTTCGGACACGAGATAAGAAGTTTCTTATCTCACTTTTAATTCTGTGAGATTTCCATTATTCACCCCTAATTTATTTCCAGTGGTGTACTTTTTACTAAAAATTGATATATATTTTATCTTTATTCTCTTTATATTCATTGTTTTATATGATTCATTTGGTGGTTATTTACTTTTGTTCGTATGACTCAATTGATTACAACGTGGTAAGGGGTTAGTTATCTCGCTTTTAATTCCGTGAGATTTCCATTGTTCCCCACTTTTTTAATGCATGTGGAGTATTTTCTACTACCATTTGATATATATTATAATTATTCTATTTATATTAATGGTATTATGTGATTCATTTGTTGTTTATTAACTTTTGGTAATACGACTCAATTCATTACAAAGTGGTAAGGAGTTTTATATGACATTTTATTACATTAAGATTAATGCTAAATTTGACCCTATTTCCTTTTGTGTAGGGTCTTTACTTCCCATGATTGTATTATTTGTGTAATATAATTTAATTTAAGGGTATTTACATCTTCATTGAATTATCATTCTTTCATGGGGTCTGTGTTTCGTATGATACCAAATCGGTAAGGGATCCTTTCACCCTACTATTTTTAAAAGACTTCTTTTTGTTATGCCTTTTAATTTACATGATATTATGTTGGGATATGTTCTTATATATACTTATTACTATAAATTTTACGTCAAAGTAATGATATATCGTTTTATTTCTCATCAAATAATTTCATAAATTTTAATGTGACGTCGTTAGGAAATCAAATTTCTTTAAGGGAAATTTTTGAACCAATTTAGATTCTTTGGGTTAAACTTCTACTTAATTATAATGTCGTGATATAAATATAAGTGAATAACCACTGGTTGTTTTACACATAATATCCAATTCAATTAGTTGTATTTATATTTTTTAGAAATAATTATGTCATTGATTTATTTTGAATCTATGGATACCATCTTTATAAGGGATTTCGTCTCAATTTACATTTCATTGAGACTTCATTGTTGTTATGCACAAATTCATTTTTTTATGGTGTATATACTATGCTTTGGAATATTATATCACGAATACCATTATTATAAAGATATAATAATGTTTATATTAAATGTTATTACTCAATTATTTGTATTCAATCTTCTCTCATTTGGTTATGAACTCCTTAACTAAAATATTGTTTTAAATAGTTATTCATATAAATCATTCTTGTTAATATCCATGTTTTAAAAAAGGTTTAATGGATTTATTTATATGGAAATTACTATTTTAAAAATTTAATTCCTTTTAATGCTTCATTGTGGTATGGGACACTATGATTCAAAAATGTATTTATTAAATGAATTAAATGGTATTGAAAATGGTTTGTTAAAGCATTGATTATGTCTTTATCAAGAAATTATATGTTGTGAAAACAATGTGGAAATGTTATATTGAATTTATTATTGATTTATTGGTTAATAATATTTTATGATTATTGTTTATTGTTTATGTATATGTGTGGTTCTATGATAATCCAACGGCGGGTGATCCCGAGATAGCTCTCCAATGCATTGGGTAATGCGACGGAGGTAAACACTAATGTTTCTCTTAATAGATGTATGTAATATACAATTATGGGTATTCCAACATAACTCCCTACGTATCTATGATAGATACAATGTATGTATAAAATAGATTCCCCACGTTACCTTTATAATTTATGGTTTTTGTATGTTATTCGTAAATCTTATAATTTTATGAGGTATGTTATGATTGAAAGATATAGTTTCATTGATTTGTATTTATTTATGGTTTAATGATTCATTTCCTTATTTTACAACCCTTACTGATCTTTTCATGCTCATGCCATGTTTTTGAAATATTTCCAATAGGACATGATGATGAATATGATTAAGTATTGGATCATGGGAAAGTCATGCGATCTAAAACATGGATGTATACATGTTTATTTTTAATTTTTATTATTTTATGAAATAAATGGATACTGAGTAGTATTTTCTACATGTAATTTTCAGGTTGATATATAAGAGTAATGAACTTATTCTCTAAAATTTTAAACCTAAAAATCCCCTAAATGGAAATTATTCTTCTAATTCCTGATTATGTAATGTTTTAAAGCTAGGTCCTTGTATGTGCATATGGATAATGAATCATGAATAGGGTGAGGATTTCATCAAAAAAATTAACTTTTGTTGAGACTAATTTTCTTTTATACACCCAATATCTTATTTGAATTGTATATATATTATTAAAGATTTTATTTTTTCATAATATATGATTTAAATAAATTTATTTACCTATCTATATGAATTTGATGATTCTAAGGAATTTTGATGCAAATATTAATAATGTGGTAAGGGTTTCGATAACTCAATAACATTTCATTGATTTATAGTCCACTATTGAAACATATTACTATATTATGGTCAAAAAATTCCCTAACAATATATTGAAATATGGAACACCTTTTCCCTATTGATTTATGTATTATATCAATATCTTATTTCATTATTATTTAATTTTTAATGTGTCAGAATACAAAAAATAATTCCTGAATTTTCTAATGAACCATTATTTTCCACATCCATATTTATCATTAACCTAAATTATGAATTTATTATATAGAAGAAACATATATTATAAAACTCATTTTACTCATTACCACTTTTTAAGTGGAATTTCGTCAACACTTCAAATGATGTTGGTTTCTATAGATGTATTATTTTTTAATATAAATGGATTTTAATTTCATGTACTTATTTTATATTATAAAAAAATAAAAGATAAAAATTATTATTTTAAAAAACATTATTTTGAAATTATCATTGAAACATTAGATAAATATTACATAAATTATTTTAAAAATTGTTTATAAAAAATTTTCAAGGGTTTAAAATAAATTATTTTGTAATGTGTTAGTTTAAATATATTTTATGATTATAAATGAATTAACTCTAATGGAGCTGTGCTTCATTTTTTCGCTAATATGTTCTCCAAAAACGTATGTAATTATGGGAAAAATGTATTTTTTTAATTTGTTATTATTCACGAGGATATTCATTATGAAAAATTTGATATTATCATAAATTTATTTTCATTATATTGGTTATTTAATGATGTGACATTTCTTCTTGAAGAGAAATAAAAACATTTGAAATATGTGACCGGTAGGACTTATATCATCATCTCATTAATTGTGGAAATTGTTTTATTTAGTTAGATAAAAATACTATGCGAATGGTTTAGTGAGTAGCCAGCTTCACAAAGGATGAGTTTGATGGTGTTTTTCTCATCTCACAATTTTATGTGTTAAAGGGTTGGTGATTAGAAAAGTTCATAATGGTTAAAAATCCAATATTTATGATTATTTCACTTTTATTTCTTTATTTATGTATCATGTTATATTTTTAATGTTTTAGTATATCATTTTATAAAAAACATTTATCATTTGAGATGTTTTGTATAACTGTCATTATTATGGATAAAAAATATGGATTATTTTTATTTTTAATTTATATATTTTTCTATATTCATTGTATTCCATATTTTGATAATATATTCATTAAGGGAATTGTTAGTTTGTCCCTTACTAAGGGTTTGATCACACCCCTTATGATTTTTCCCATACCAATAATTTAATGTTGATTATGACTATTATAATTTTAAAGAGAAGAATTAGTTTGGGGAGATATTATCATGACATATTAAATAAAAGTTTTCTTGTAGACTCTAAGACACTAAATCATTATGTCCATGATTTGTGTAGTAATTTTGGAGCTGTATAAATTAAACCATAGTTAAATGTGACATTTATGTATTTTTATCTTTGGACACCTTAGTTGGTATCACAGTAAGGATTAGTTATATTTAATGTTTATAATGTAAATAAATGAGTAGAAACATGAAATATAAGTCTAGTAGAACATCATCATATTTTAGTAAATAATTTATTTTGTAGTTTTCCTATTAAATAATTCCATATATATGTATATATATATTATAAAGTGGATTCTAGTATTTTCATATTTTTACCTAGGAGTAATAACCAAAAAAAATCGGTTGCATATTAACTCAATCTTGAACTAGTGCAGAAAAAATAAAATACAACTAGATAAACACTATCGAGGGATTTTTATTGGTTAATTCACATGATATTTAATGGGCCATTATAAAGGATTTATATTTCATGTATTATATAATGGTTATGAAACACCTAGAATAAAAATAATCATGGATAACATATATTTAATCATAGAGAGTGGTGAAGAAATAATTTACTATTTATTTGTGAGATATTTATTCTGCAATCACAGTATTCTATGATAGATAATGTTTCGTTTCTTGATTGAAATTATTCCTGAATCTGATAAAATATTGAATAGTCCATGTATTAATTATCTTGTTGAATTATAGGAATAAAATAAGAAACAACATGAAATTTAAACAATTATATTACATAAACCACTTTATAATTATGGGATACAACACTATAACTTTTAAATAAGAAGGATAAATCAATGGCCTTATTATTTGATCATCATGAGATATAAAAAACCATGATAAAATATATCACAATAATTCATTAATGATTTTTGATCATATTAGGGTAGTTCATTTCTTTTTAAAAATTTATCAATGATTTGGATACCATAAATTGATGATTAAAATGGATGTTTTAACAAGTGTATTATTCCAGACATGTTATATACATTATGATTTTATTTTAATGTTGAATGTAATTACAATATCCCCTATTTTATACATGAATCTTAAGAAGATCATTTTTTGTGGTTACCTGGATCAGTTTTTGATAGTCTATATAGGTGATATCCTTATATATTCATGAATAAATGATTTTCTTTGATATCACATATGTACTTTTTTGTAAACCCTAAGGAATGATATTCTATTTGATAAAATCAGAAGATGTGTATTTTTATTATAATAGTGTACTATTATTAGGTCATGTCATCCCATGAGAGGGTAAATTTTTTTATCAAAAAAAAATAGATGTTATTGAAAATTGGTAAATGTATTCTATTGGCGGTGACATCCAATGATTTCATCGATTAGATAGATATTACATATTATTTGTGGGAAAATTATATGGATATAAATTACTTTAAAATTTTAATAGATATGTTTGTTATATTCCTATGGATAAAAGATTTTGAGGAATGCTTTATGGAACTTAAGCAAATCATAGACCCTACACTTATTCTTACATTACCCAAAAGTCTTAATAGATTGGTAATTTATAGTAATGTATCATTAAAAGGATTTAGGTGGGTCCAAATTTAAAATAAAAATGTTTATTCTTATGCTACATTCTAATTAATGAATCATGAGAAAATTTACCCAACACAAATTGTAGAATTACCAGCATTGATATTTACATTGGAAATTTGGAGGCATTAACTTTATGGGGAGACGAGTGATATTTACACTAATAAAATGATCTATAAATATATATTCTGGTAGAAGTAGTAAAAATTTAAACAAAAGGGGATGGTTAGAAATAATCATAGGTAATGACTAATCGGTATATTATAACTCTAGAAATGAAAACAAGGTGCTCGATGCTCATGGTGGAAAGGACCATTCTATGTTATCCATGATGCGTATTAAAAAAGAATAGATACTCATGGATCAAAAAATGATGGATATTTAATTCATAAGGGGAGGGATAAAATCATACCCCTTCCTTGTTTTCTCTTAACCCACAAATAACATTGGGATCAATGAATCCCAAAAAGATGATTTCGTGCTCCCAAAGAATGTCTATAATATTTGGGATGATAACATTGATATAGAAGGTGTTATATGATTTGTAAATCAAAAATGATCCTATTTTTCAGATCATAATAAAGAAAATTTATATTATTCTCAAATATCATCTTTCTATATCCATATATAAAAAGAAATATGTATTGAGATATATATTATTTTATCTTATGGTATAAAATTAAGAGATAAATAGATGATTATATTTCTATATTCATGGTATATTGGTATGTAATGTATGGTTGACATAATCCTAAAGGGATAACGAAAATATTACCCATGAATGTATATAAATAGGGAAACAACCACCTGGATTTCTTCGTATGAATCCACATGATATCTAATGGTCACAATATAATATGGGTAGTAGTCGATTGTCTTAAAAATTCAGAAAATTTTATGGCCATTATAGAAGAATTATTTTTGGATAATCATTCCATGAAATACATTAAACTGGTTGTTGGATTCATGAAGCCCCCTCCCCACACTATTATATTTTATCATGATCAGAGGCTTACATTTAGATTCTTTAAAATTAATCATAATTTTTTTTTGAGTAATGAGATGAATTTAATAGAATTTACCACCATTAGAAATATGGTCCTCATAAGATTACATTTAGAAATATTTTTTATATGATAGAATCTTTTTCAATTGATTTATATGGTTGTTGGGATGAATCTATTTCCAAGTTATAGTTCTAATATAACAAAAAATTCAATTCTAGCAGTTATATAGAACAATATAAGTGTTTATATGGGTAGAAATGAAGGAATCTAAAATAAATGATAGAATAGATTTTGGGAATGAATGAAGATAAGGAATGACCTTGACTAATAAATGATTTAGAAGGTCCAAAAAATTCATAGAAAACAATCGAGAACAAATTTGATATATGATCATGGCCAAAAATTATCATAGAGATCTAGAATATGGATTTTGTGATATGGTGTTTCTCAGAATATCTTAATCGAATCATGTTGTATGATTTGGGTATAAAGTAAAGATGATCCTTAGATATATCAATCCCTAAGGTATCCTGAATCATGATGAGGTCATAGAATATTGGTTAGAACTCAGTCCACTCTCATCTAATGTGAATGATGTATTATTTGTTTTGTTTGTAGTAAATAAACACCAAATCAATAAAATTTATTAAAATTTTAATATGTGGAACTAGAATATTACTTATCATATGACGAACACTCCATGGAGATCATGGATCAAATAGAAAATGTTCTATGAAAAAACACCCTAGTTATATTCAGGGATATATAGTGGAACCATAATATTGAAGAATCTATGTGGGAACAGATGGATGGGATGAGGTAAAACTATCTTCACGTGGTTACCTCTATTTGAAAATATTTTGAAGAAGAAATTCATATAATGGGTGTAGGGAATGATAGACCTAATTTATAGTTTGTGTATAAATGATGTTGTGTTTTGATAACATGAAATACAATCTATATCCAATATAAACGAACAAAATCATATTATAATAAAATTACTAATAGGGTTATAATAAAATATATTATGGTCCAGAATTCAAAAACTATTAACTATATAAGATAAAAAATTAATATTGTTCATTATAAAAAATCTTTATCCTTAAAAGAGTATTTCTATGAATTTTTAATTATATACAAATAGAAAAATTTAAAAATTTGATTATTTTTATTGTATTAAAATAAACTTCTTCTTTAAAATTCATCATATTAAAATGTACGTAGTCAGATTTTCTATGCTTGTTTTATGAATAATTTGTTTAGTCAAAATTGATCTTTTTATGATTATTATGTTTTATTTGATTTTATCAGTAAGTAATATTATGTTAGAATACTAAAGAATTATTTTTTAAAAAAATTATTTACTAAATAATATAAATCTTTTAAATATATTCATTTATATTATAAATAAAATATCCATCATTTTTTAATTAAATAAAATGTTAGTCAGAAAACTATTTTCGGTCATTTCATTGAATAATGAATTTTGATGTTGATATTTAGTTTTGTAATTCCATGAAATATTTTTTCCATTTATTTTATTTTTAATAATTCAATTTTTTTAATTAAAATAAATAACAATGATTCTTTTATCTTATATATAAATCTAAAGCAGAAAATATTATTTTTTATAAATACCATTTCAATTGGATTTTGTGTGTTTTTCATGAAATTCAATTTTCACATTTTTATAATATTTTTAGAATTTTTTTTCAAATTTTTTTTATATTGATAATATTAGGTAATATATTCATTTTTTTTCATAAAAATTAATTACTAAGGTTAAAACATAAATACCCTAGAAAAAATAAAAAAAATGGTGTTTTAGTTATGAAAATGGATTAAACATGTTAAAAAATTATTTAAACTATGTAGATGAGTTGGATTTTGAGCCAAACCCACTTCCACCCCATTTTTTGACCACTTTCTGGCCATTTTCCATTGAATACTATCATGAAATTTCTTAAAAATGATGTCGGCTTCCAAAAAATCTAATCTTATCTTACTAAAGAATACCAAAAACACCCTTTAAAATTTACCTTCCATATTTAAATTACCCATTAATACTATTAGATTATAATACCACTATAACCCAATACCACTTCATGAAGCCCCTTATCACACAATGTTATCCTCATCCCTTCAATTACGAGGAGTATTCCAAGGAACGTTCAAATATCTAATGTAATTATTATCTCATTCGATGTTTTATTCTTTATCATACTCTTCAATATATTTTATCACCATAATTATATGATAAATATAATATCATAATCTTACCAATATTTTTATATATTAATTCAAAAATATTATTTTTCCTTTCTGTCCTCATGTAAAAATAAAATAACATTATAAATGTTTTGTGCCCACTACACCCTCCACAATGTAACATCTCTTATTTTTTATCTTTATTTTCTTTATTTGTAAATACCACATCATATATAAATCCCCACATTTGAAAAATATTAATAATTGCATTATTATTATTTTATAAAGATATTATGCACTTCCATAACAACACCCACACACCAAGATATGGCATGTTCATATTTGGGTTCCTTTAAACATAAACATGAATAAATTATATATAACTATATTATATATGAATACGGGAACATAAATACAAATATTATTATACATTTATAATAATTTAGATGTTATTTTTTTGTCTATAATGCTAATATTAGGTACTGAAATTGTCATTCTAACTTCATCCTTATTCTATAAAATTACCAAAATATTTCAACATCGATTTAGTATTCAAAAAAATATAAGAAAATGTAATATAATAATTAATTGAAATATAAAAATAATGATCAATATCAAAATATTTATATAATTATATAGATCGTAAAGTGGACTCAAATTTGTTATTCAGGAAATTAAGCATGTATGAAGAACAATTATTGAACAATGTTAGAGTGTCATTTAAAATTTCTCATATTTGATACATATTTCCTTTTATATAAGGAATTTATTATTTGTATGGATTGTTTATTTAGAATGAAATTATTTTTTAAAACTACACGATTTATATCATGATATTCACAAATCCATACTATCATTAAGCATCCAATTATTTTTTATTCAAAGGCTTCAAGATCCATAACGTTTTTCATAACATAATTACATTTCACTGAGTACATTCCTCTTTATTAAACCCTATATTTAATGGTTGGATAAAATCATCCCTTTGATGATATTACAGTATAAAAACAAATTTTTAGTGTAATTTTTATTTATATAAATCTATTATTACATGATTATTTCATTTGTAATGTGTGATATTGTAAATAATAATTCTTATATATTCTATCAAACCATTAAGTTCCATGTCCATATTTTTTATTAATGTCATTGTTTTCCTTCTTATTTGTAATGATATTCTATTTTATATACAATGGCCATAGTAATTCTCATTTAAAATTTTAAAATTTATGTTTTATCTACAAATAAAATGATTTGGGTTCCAAAATAACTATCATTGTTTATTAAAAATAGTATTTTAATCACATGCTATTATATTTTTCCTTCCAATCGATATTTTTATATAGAAGAAAATTATTCTTTTATTATAATATATTTATAAAAATAGTTTTTTAAATTTATATTATAATCATTGTAAAATATATTTTTGAAAATGATTTTAGACTTAGTCATTGGAATAACATACATGGAATTTAAAAAATATACATTCTTTTTAAAATTTAACTTAATAATTATTTCATACATGTAAATGATTTACCTAAAATAGGGTTGTGCTTAATGATTAAGCTTATATGTATTCTTATAATGTATTAAATTTTTGTTAAAAAATATTGGTATCATTTTATTTAACTTTTGAAGCTGTTTTTGGAGATACCAATTGATAATATCATGACAAACATTTTTCGTTAAATAGGTTATTTTATGATGTGATGATTTTTTTAGTGCATCAATAATATATAGATTTTTATATGGGTTCAACTTATATATACCTTCAATTTAATTGTTGACATATTATATGACATGTGATTATAATTTTATGTTAATAGGGTAACATGTTTCTATGTTCAAAAAGGGAGACCAAGACAGTGTTTATATCAAATCCAAATTTTATTGGTGAATTGGTTTCAAGTATCGAGGTTCACATAAGGTGTGTATGATGTAATTTATATTTACTAAAAATTATATGATTGAATTGGTTTGTGGGTGACAATTTTCCAAATGATAATAAATATTATATTTATTATTTTTCAAATTTCTTTCATACCCTAATAGCTCATGTTATATGGAACATGCTTTAATTTCTTATGAAATGGTAAACGTTTTATCAGTTAAGATAATATTTCAATCATTCATGGTCATTCTTAAAACATAATGATTTATATTATTTTAAATTAGATATTCTATTTTTTCCATAATTATGCATATTTTTATGATATAACCATTATAGATTTATCTATGTCAGACATTACTGAGTGTTTTTCTCACCCCTTAGAATGTTTTAACTTCCCTATTTTTTGAATATGATTATGTCTCAGGGAATATTTAAGAGCTTATTTTTTATAAAGAAAAGATCAAACAGAAAAAAATGAGTAATTTTATGTTTATATTCTCCAAGTCACTAAACTGTTAGATCTTGGGGTTGTGAAACTATTTATGAGATGTATTAATTAAAAAACGTCATCAAAGTAATATTTATGTATTCTTAACAAAGGTATCATTATATTGGGATAATGTGATGCACATGTGGTTACCATATTTCATGATGATTCTTAGGAAATGTTATTTCATATTCAAGTAATTTTAAAATACCATAGAGTGATGGATTGATTTTCGAATAAATTTTGAAAGGTTAGAGTCATAAATCATGTAAATGAAATGACTAGATAAATTTTCTTGTCTCATGATGGACATTTTTTACTGATTATCAAGGTTGTGTATATCTTGGTGTCCATGGATGTGTGAATTAAGGTGGAATTGTTTTTTGTTTTGGTGGCCTTAGAAAGGATATGATAGATTAACATGGTGGTTTCATGACATTAGTTTGATAGAAATGGAATAATTATATATATATATATATTTAGTTAAGGAGAAAATAATTAGCAGTGAAAATTTAAACAAATAAATAAATTTATAGATATTTAAATTTATTTTTCAGATAAAATAATAGAGAATGGATCAGGTCTTGTGGATCAGTATTAGATAATTTTTGTTTTTTGTTATATATTACAAATTGTTCTTGGTGGCATAAAATCATTAGTGACTAGAAAATGCTAGTACTAATGTTTCTTGTTTGAACCATCAGTGTTTTCTATAATGATAATATTATACAGTAATATTCATTTTATACCTTTCTATAAAACTCACCCATTTTGGGTCACATGACTTGCAATTAGAGGATCTATAGTGGTTTTCCAAACTTCTAGGATGGGGAGGAAGTAGATATCATACTACCTCCTCAAGTCCAATATCCATTCCATAGTTGTTTCTAGTGATACAGGTTGTGGATAATGAGATACAATGTGGGAGTCATGTGTGGTGGTAATGGGCCACAAAATTTATGTCCTACTAATTATTTATAACCTACTACCATGTTAACCTATGAATTGATACCTGATTGGTGTTTCGAGACATGAATTCTTGTTAGTTATTTGAAACTCCTCATGTGAATTGAGTTACAAGATGTGATATGAAGTTTCTTTTTTATTTGGTGGACATAGAATAGATGGTATCCTAGGATATCTTCTCATCGGGAAATATAATAAAATATGTGGTAATGTTTCATGGCGTACCATTTTCTACATTCATTAGATATTAGTAAACTACCCCAATATAATTTATTTGATGTGTGACCAATGGAAATGCTGAGGGACTAGTTGACATGTGTAAGTTATACTTCTATCTACTATTTTTTAATATTGGAATTATTATAAAACTTTCAAAATTCCAAGAGGGATCTCAGGTATCACCCTACTAAATATATATATATATATATATGTAATATTTACCACACATATATGTAAGTCATTCCTCATGTTTTGAGGATGTATTTTGTGATTAAGTAGACCGGTAAATACTCAAATTTTAGGTTGTTTTTGTTGATCCTGATAGATTTTATATTAGTATTCATATATCCACAGTAATGTTTTTATCTAGTTTATATTCATCCATTTGGTATATTTCAGATATGGTATTTATCATATAATATTTTTTTCAAACAGTGGACTCATGGGGACTTTAATGTTATAATATAATGACATCAAGGGTAATGACATCCATGTGAGTTTTTATACCCATAATGAAAGTATCAAACCCAAGGCCTATTGGAGGAGGGAATTATGATTATTTCATTCTGTTCACGACCATTCTAGTAGGGTAAACCATTATTGGGTGGTCACATATCATTTGATTCAATGTTTTTGTTCAAAAGAGAATGTAGTGTTTAGAATTTTTCACTATTGAGTACTATATCAGTTTGTAAGGGAAAAATATTCTCAAAACATTTCATGTGAATAAAAAATGTGATACCAAAAAAATAATAAAAATTTATATCTCCCTTAAATAAAATTATAGAAACAATGGATCTCATCATACTCTAATTAATATGACACTTCTTGTAGGGTGGAATCATAGGAATGGAACATGAATCAAAATTTCCAGAAAATTATATTGAATGTGGTAGTTCTGTGAAAGTGTAATAAAATTTATTAAATGAAATAAATAAATCCATTACTTCCGTACTCATTATTTCATCATTTCCTGGAATAATTTATTTTCTGGATGTTCCCTAGAGTTTTGGTGAGTTAGGGATTTTCAATAGGATAAAAATGTTAAAAAGTAGAGGTTTTATCCAGATCTGGTGGTTAAGAAGTGTTAGTGGATGGTGTGCACATTTCAGAATCATTTTCTAGAAAATAATAAGTATAAGTCCCCAGCCTTACACATTACATAATCATTAGTTATTACAATATTACACATTGAGGATCATTTTAGGTTTAGAGTTTTAGAGAATTAGATCATAAATCATGCATTACAATCCACATTAAAAAAAAGTGGTTACATAAAAGATAGTATTCATTTTTTTCCCATCAACGGAAACATATTTAAAACAAAACATGGTTTCTTCCATGAAACTACCTTGACCCTATAATCACATCATGTACCTTTCCCTTGACCTATGAAAAACATTTCAAAAACATGGGATTAGCATAAAAATCTCAGTAAGGGATATAAAGGTATGAAATGAAAACATTATTCCATGTATGAAATCATACGTTACTCATAAAATATAAGAATTTTAACATACCTCATAAAATAATTAATAAATCATAGAATTCATAAGATGTAAAGGTAACTTGATGCATTCATAACATCCTTACGTAGGGAGTAACCCTCATGGTTACGTTTGGAATACCCATTACAGTATATTCCCTAAATCTCTTTGGAGAAACCATACCATTTAACCCCTTCACGTTACCCAACGCATTGGAGAGCTATATCGGGCTCACCCGCCCTTTGTTCATCACTGAACCACCCGTCTTTAAAACAATGCCCAAGAACCATAACATAATTGTATCACATAAAACATGCATAAAGGAAACTTAACATTTACACTTTTCAATCACAAGATATCAATACAACACATTGATATAGAAACATTATGAAAACCATTTTCAATACCAAAATAAATGAAAAGAAAAAAATGTTATTTATTTTTTTCATTTTTAATAAAAAAGGGTTATGGCTTGTAGAGGAAGTCGAATCTCAAATAATGGTCACGATGGCGGAGAAATCGTTGTCGCCGCATACGAACGAAAAAAAAACATTCCATTTTTTTGTTTAGTAAATTCTTCATATAAAAATGATTCCTTTTGAGTAAACGTAAATGTCAAGTGGGTTTATACAGCGTATAAAAGAAAGTTGTGTATAAAACATAATATGCCTCAATGAAAGGAGATTGAGACGAAGACCCTTACCTCGAGTCTGACTTGACTCGATCATTATTTAACGCCTTGATTAACAAACTTTTGTTAATTTATACTTTCTTAAGAACCTTTTTCATGTTCATTATTCCTTTTATATCACTTATTACAATGTTATTAGCACTATGTAATTATTTAAGATAAAAATGGTCGTTTTGTCGATCATTGGTAATTGAGTAAAAAAACTCTTTATAATTACAAGTTGTTCATGTGGTAAAATATCCATTATATAAAGAATTATATTCATGATTTATATATGATATATGTCATATATATCCAATATATACATTAATTTACTATATTACATTACATTTAGTGGTAAGAAATGAAATGCACAGTTCATGGAGACGGTAAACTGTATATACGCATGAATGCTACTTCGATTTCTATTTAATATTTAATGTAATTAAAACATAATGATACACAATACAATTATAATTACAGTATGGTATCATATATGATATCATTAAATCTATCCTTTATACGTACCACATATGGTATTAACGAATCAAATCACATTGAGGGGGTTGTAGTCCGCACTTCCTAAAATGAGGATATCGCGTATACCCATAATGGAATCCATAAAGGTATTCCATAAATGAAAAATAAATAAGATTAAGGGAAACATAAACATATTATATATCATATATAAATATAGTTACATATTAATGGCGACATTTGAAGTTGTTATATGAATATTGGACAATCATCGTTTCGTGAGGCAGAAATTCGCCATCCATGGAAACAGTATGTTCTTTAACCATTAGATGTAGGTGTGTGTAAGTGTAGCTCGAATAATTCTTATCAAAACATCCTAGTATATTGAAAAATCTGGTGTTGATACAAAATAAATGAATAAAAAGAGTTTATGGGTTTGGAATATACAAATAAAACAAAAGAACAATATAGAAGTCTTTACCTTTAAATTGGGTAACTCTTCTTGGTTAGAACCAAAAAGGTTTTTTAAAGATAATTCAACCTATGGTAAGTCTTCTAGGATGAAGAGAGGGGTGTGGAGAGATTAAATGGGTAGATCTTGGCAAGGCCAATGGCTTCAGAACTGTGGGTAAGGAGGTAGAGGTGGGGGCCTTTTATAAGAGAAGAGGAGGGGAACTCTTGGAAAGGTATAAATTGTTACTTTATTTTCAAATTATTTTCGGATTTTAAAGGCCCAACATTGTTGTAATTCGACTATAAGGTGATAATTGTTCGAAATATACTCATACAATAGGTATTTGACAAGTGCGAGTCTTAGATTTTACATTATCTTTTCATTTTATTTAAATCATTCATTAATGAGGTAATCGCTGCATCATCATTATATCATAAATAATTTAATTTATTTAATGTCTAAAAATTATAAAACAAATAATATGATGTAGGAAATCTTTTTTTCTTTACAATTAATATTTATAGTCCAAAATATCATTTATGTAGACAAAATTAAAAATGTTTTACTCAGGTGATACATTCTTTGTAATATTTAACATTCATTAAAAATAAAAAGATAAAAAAAAGTCATCATCACACAAATGTGATTCCATGGGGTCCCCAAGTTTGGAAAAAGGAATCCCATGGCCGGAAATGACACAAAAAGTATCATTAAGACACATTTCGGGGTCATTTGTTATAATTATGATATTATTTTATTATCCTTAACTACCCGATTACTAATTAATCAAGATAATTAAAGATAATTACTGTCGATACTATTCATAATTTCCAAAAACAAAAGAGTATTGGTTACATTATTTAGACCTTCGTATTCCAAATATGTAATCCATTTTACCAAATTCCAAACACAGAAATTGGAATAATTAATTTAAAAATAATTTCCGTTGTCAATACAAATAGCGGGTTTTTTAGAATCAATATCTATGAAAAGTTTGGCACTTGTTTATGCCCAATTACAAAGTGAAATTGATCCTAATGACCACCATTAGATTAAATGGTAAAAATACATTCTAATTACACTTTAAAACCTATTAAAAATATAATCTAACCATATAATTAAATTAGGTGAAAAATACAGTTTTGATGTAAAATGCAGTATTTTTCCCTATACATTAAAAATGAACATTGTGTGGAAAATTCCAAAAATGTGTCCAAATTAAATATAAATGACCCAATAATAATGAATAATTATATTTTTACAAATAGATCTTATAAAATTGTAAAACGATATATTTAAAAATGGTTCTCCATCAAAAGGAAATAAATCAATCTTTTAAAAATATTAGTGTATTACATGCTTAAGATTGGATTTATTCTCATTTTAAGCCTCTAAAACTATATCTACTTCATAAATAGACATAGATAAAAATATCTATTTTTCATTACTTACATGGGATGTTACATCCTTCCCCCCTTTAGAGAATTGTTTCCTCACAATTTATTTACTAAACGAATAAGTGTGGGTATTTATCCCTAGTTACATTTTCAGATTCCCAGGTTGCATCTTAACTCATGTGGTTTTTCGACAAACCCATTACTTGATGAATAACCTTATTCCCCAACACTTTCTCCCTGTTTTCAAGAATATGGATTGGTTGTTCCTCATAAGATAGATTCTCTTCCAGCTGAACTACCTCTAGACTCAAAACATAAGATTGACCTGGCATGTACTTCCTTTACATTGAAACAAAAAAACATTGTGTACCTGAGATAAACTAGGAGGTAAAGCCACTCAGTATGCAATTGATCTAACTCTCTACAAAATTTCATATGGTCCAATGAACCTTGGACAAATCTTTCCTTTCTCACCAAATCGCATCACACCTTTCCATGGTGAGACTTTGAGAAAAACATGATCACCTACGTCAAAAGTGAGATCCTTCCTCATATTGTCCGCAAAACTATTCTGCCTACTCTGAGTTGTTATCATGTGTCTCTATATCAGATGAACTTTTTCTGCCAACTCTTCCACCAATTTTGGTCCCATCAACTTCCTTTCACCCACTTCATCCCAGAAAGCTATAGTTTGACACTGCTTCCCATATAATGCCTCAAATGGTGCCATCTGTATACTGTAATGAAAACTGTTATTATAAGAAAACTCAACCAAAGAAATATGTTGGTCCCAACTTTCCTGATAATCCATCGAACAAGCACGTAGCATATCCTCCAAAGTCTGAATTGTTCGTTCTGACTGCCCATCTGAATGAGGATGAAAAGATGTACTCAAATTTAATTCAGTACCCAATGACTTCTGAAGGCCTTTCCAAAAGTTATAAGTGAACATGGGATCACAGTCAGATAGAATGGAGAGAGGAACTCCAAGTAACCTGACTATCACTTTTAGATACAAACAGGAAAGTTGATCTAGGGAAAAAGTGTCTTTTATAGAAAGGAAATGAGTAGGTTTAGTCAAGTGATCAACAATAACCAATATTGAATTATTACCTCGAGGTGTCTTCTGTAGTCCCACAACGATGTCCATGGATATATTCACCCATTTCCACTCTTGTACTAGTAAAGTATAAAGCATCCCTTTCGGTAACTACCACTCTTCTTTAACCTATTGACAAGTCAAACACTTCACTGTAAAATCAGCAATATCCCTTTTCATTCCGTCCCACCAGTAATACTCCCAAATGTCTCTATACATATATGTACTGCCCGAATGAACTGAAAACTAAGAACTATGATCTTCACATAACAACCCTCTCTTCAACTGTGAATCCCATGGCACACACAATCTCTTACCAAATCTCAAAACACAGTCATTATCAATGTTGAATTCAGGCAACCTTCCCTTCTGAACTAGCTCTACCTTTTTCTGCAACTCACTGTCTTGCTTCTGTGCTTGCTTAATTCTGTCTGCTAGAGAAGATTTCACAGATACCATAAACAAAACAGAAGGACTTCCTACACCAACAACATCTATGCCAAAGCTCATCAAATCCTTAACCAAAGGATCACATTCCAAACGCAACAGTGTTAATGAAGCATTACATTTTCGACTCAAAGAATTAGCCACTTTATATTCTTTTCCCAGATGGTAATGAATTGTACAATCATAATCCTTGATTAATTCTAGCCATCTCCTCTATCTCATGTTCAATTCTTTCTGAGTGAATATATACTTTAAACTTCTGTGATCGGTATATATTTCACACTTTAATCCATACAAATGATGCCTCCAAACTTTTAAAGAGAAAACAACAATAGATAATTTCAAATCATGTGTAGGGTAATTTACCTCATGAGTTTTCAACTATCATGAAGCGTAAGAAATTACCTGATCATTATGAATTAGTACGCAACCAAGTCCTCTCAATGAAGCATTATTGTAGATAACAAACTCACCATTCCTGGAAGGTAGTGCCAAAACTGGACCATTCACCATTCTTCTGTTCAATTCTGTAAAACAATCATCACATTATTTTGTCCAGATAAACTGAACACCCTTCCGAGTTAGCTTAGTCATTGGACTAGATAACCGTGAAAAATTTATAACAAACCTTCGGTAATAGCCTGTCAAACCACGGATGCTACGAATCTTAGTTACATTTGTGGGTCTTGGACATTCTTCAGCAACCTTTGTTTTTTTAGGATCAACAATTATCCCATCTTTAGAAACAATGTAACCATGGAAAGACATTTTATGCAACCAAAACTCACACATTCTGAATTTCCCATACAATTTCATTTATTTTAAGGTTTGAAAAATAACCCTTAAATGTCTTTCATGCTCCTATTTACTTTTAGAAAATACCAAAATATCATCAATGAAAACAAACACAAGCTTATCCAAGAACTCAATGAAAATTCTATTCATTATGTCCATGAATACAGAAGGTACATTGGTTAGCCCAAATGGCATTACTAATTATTCATAATGGACATATCTTGTACGATACACAGTCTTTGGAATATCAGCTTCCTTTACCATCAACTAATGGTACCCCGATCTCAGGTCAATCATTGAAAAAAACTGATCTCCTTGGAGCTGATAAAACAAATCATCGATATGAGGCAAGTGATATTTGTTCATAACAGTGATGTTATTCAAGGCTCTATAATAAATGAAATTTCTCATAGAACCATCCTTCTTTTTAACAAATAAAATAAGAGCACCCCATGGTGATGTGCTAGGTCGAATAAAACCTTTCTCTAATAAATATTGCAACTACTCCTTCAACACTAATAGTTCAATTTTGAGCCATTAGATAAGGGGGTTTTGAAATTGGCTTAGCATTAGGAACTATGTCAACAGTAAACTCAACTTCCCGATCTGGTATTATTCTAGGAAACTCATCAGAAAAAACAACCGGATACTCATTTACCACTGGCATATCATTAATCTGAACAGTTCCCTTGTTTTCAACGATGTGTGCATGGTAACATTCATTTCCATATTTTAGAAGTTTCTCAGCCTCTAGATATGTTATCAACAGTAAGGGTTTATTCTTGTACACAAACTGAAATTATTTCTCAAAAGAAACTTCATTAGCTCTACAGTGAATCTTAGCATGTTAAATAGAGATCCAATCCATACCTTGGATAACATCAAACTCTACTAGAGGGAAAACAATAAGGTTTGAAAGTAGGTTCTTTCCACGGATAAGGATAGGGATATTCTTATAAATACTATTTTCCTAAACATATCCCCTAGGTTTTTTTACCAGAAGTTTAGGAGTCATTTCTTGATATGGTATTCCCATTTTTCTAAAAACCTTTTCAATGATGAAAGAATGTGTAGACCCCGAATCAAACAACACGCTGGCATAATCTGAAAAAAACTAACAAAGTAGCTGATACCACTTCATTTGATAGACCAATATCTGCTGAAGTTGTTGCAAAGTATTTCACCACCCCCTTTGTGCTTGTAGTCTAACTGCTTCCCATCACTCTAGCTCTTTTTTGGACACTCGTTTGCATAGTGACCCATCTCATTGCACTTAAAACATTTCACTAACTGTAAATCAAATTTGGTCTTACCATCACCCTGATCTTTTTTAGTGCAATCACGAGAATTATGTCCCATATTACCATATCATTAGCAGTTTACAGAATTTAGAAGTCATTCCCCAGAATGCCTTTTACCACATTTATCACAAACTGGAAACATAGTTTTCTTACCATCAGACCTTTTTGAAGAATTATTTCCATTCTCCTCCCACCTCGGTCTATTCTTCTGCTGGTTTTTATAGAACACTTGATCATCGGAAAACTCTATTTCCACCTTCTCAACACATCGAACCATATTTTCATAACTCTTGAACTTATGATAAGCTAAAGCCCTTCGATAATTTGGCTTTAATCCTGAGTAATAACGATTGATTTTACTATCAAGGTCTCGGATAAAATTTGGAGCATACCTTTCCAATCCAGTGAACCTTTCATCATAGGAAGCCACTGGGCCTTCCTCTTTCCTCAATTCCAAGAATTGGTTTTCCATCCTATGTAGAATAGCCTTAGGAAAATACTTCTCAAGAAACATACCTTTGAATTCATCCCAGTCGAGGGCATCAATATCCTCAGCGTCCCTGATATTTTTAACCATCGATCACCACTGATCTGCTTCACCCTCCAAACAGTAAATAACAAGACTAACCATTTGATTTTCTAAACACTCCATGACATAGAAAATCTTATCCAGTGATTTAATCCACCCTTTAGCTAGAACAGGGTTAGATGATCCTATAAATGATGGGGGATGTTGCCTCATTAAATTTTCCACCACTGACATGTTCCTCTGTGGTTGAACTGGCTGATCTCGTGCATGGATACCACCACCATTTATCTCTTGAGTAAATTGAGCCATTACTGTAACAAACAGTTCAGTTCCAATTTCGACCATCTCAGGATGCTGATTCGGAAGGTCATTTCATTCTGTATGCCTTCCTAACACTGCTTCCCTATTTCCTCTATGGAAAACCATTCTGAAAAAACATGTCTTAGATGAAGCAACATGGTAATAGTCAAATCCTATATCATTTCAATTTGATAATAAATTTTATTTGGATAATCATTTAATAGAATTCTAACTCCTAATGTTATCTAAACCTACCTCTGATACCAACTATAAGGCCCCAGCCTTAAACATTAATTAATCATGAGTTATTACAAGATTACACATTGAGGATCTTTTCAAGTTTAGAGTTTTAGATAATTAGATCATAAATCACACATTACATTCTACATTTAAACAAATTGGTTACTTAAAAGATAGTATTCCTTTTTTCCCATCATCAGAAACATATTTAAAAGAAAAAATGTTTTCTTTCGTGACACTTCCTTTACCCTATAATCACATCATGTACCTTTCCCTTGACCTGTGAAAAAAATTTCAAATACATGGGATGAGCATAAAAATCTTAGTAAGGGGTATAAAAGTAAGAAATGAAAACCTTAGTCCATGTATGAAATCATACTTTACTCATAAAACATAAGAATTTTAACATACCTCATCAAATCATGAATAAATCATAGAAATCATAAGACATTAAGGTAACTTGAGGCATTCATAACATTGTTACGTAGGGAGTAACCCTCATGGTTACTTTTGGAATACCCATCAATGTATATTCCCTAAATCTCTTCGGAGAAACCTTAATGTTTAACCCCTTCGCGTTACCCAATGCATTAGAGATCTATATCGGGCTCACCTGCCCTTAGTTTATCACGGAACCACCCGTCTTCATAACAATTCCCAAGAACCATAACATAATCGTATCACATAAAACATGCATAAAGGAAACATAACATTTCCACTTTTCAATCACAAGATATCAATACAACACATTGATATAAAAACATTTTGAAAACCATTTTAAATACCAAAATAAAAGAAAAGTAAAACATGGTATTTATTTTTTTAATTTTTAATAAAAAAAGGGTTATGGCTTGTAGAGGAAGCTGAAGCTCAAATAATGGTCACGATGGCAGAGAAGTCGTTGTCACCGCATACGTACGACAAAAAAACATTTCCTTTGGTCGTATAGTAAATGATTCTTATAAAAAAGATTCCTTTTGAGTTAATGTAAATGTTAAAGGGGTTTATACACCGTATAAAAGAAAGTTGTGTATAAAACATAATATGCCTCAATGAAATGAAATTGAGACGAAGTCCCTTATCTCTGGTCTGACTTGACTCGATCGTTCATTAACTCCCTGAATAATAAACATGAGGTAATTTCTACTTTCTTAAGAACCTTTTTGAAGATAATTTTTCCTTTTATATCACTTATTACCATGTTATTAACACTATGTAATTATTTAATTTAATAATGGTTGTTTTGTCGATCATTGGTACTTAAGTAAAAAATAATCTCTTTATAATTACAAGTTGTTCATGTGGTAAAATATCCATTATTTCCAGAATTATATTCAGGATTTAGATATCATATGTTTCATATATATCGATTGTATACATGAATTTACAATATTACATAACATTTAGAGGTAAGTAATGAAATGCACCGTTCGTGGATATGGTAAGCCGTACGTACGCATGAACGCTACTTTCATTTCTATTTCATATTTAATGGAATTAAAACATAATGATACATAATATTATTATAATTAAAGTATGGTATCATATATGATATCATTAAATCTATCCTTTATACGTACCAAATATGGTATTAATGAATCAACGAACTTTGATGTTGCGGTAGTCCGCACTTCCTAAAATGAAGATATCGTGTATACCCATAATGGAAGCCATAAAGATATACCATAAATGAAAAAATAGAAGCTTAAGGAAAACATAAAAATATTATATATCATATATAAATATAGTGACATATTAATGGCCACCTTTTAAGGTGTTATAAGAATATTGAACAATCATCGTTTCGTGAGGCAGAAATTCTCCTCCCACAGAAACAGTATGTTCTTTAACCATTAGATGTAGGTGTGTGTAAGTGTAGCTCGAATAATTCAATTAAAAACATCCTAGTATATTGAAAATACTGGTTTTGTTACAAAATAAATGAATAAAAAGAATTTAGGGGGTTGTAAAAGAAAAATAAAACAAAAGAACATTAGAGAAGTCCTTACCTTTAAATCGGGTAACTCCTCTTGGTTAGAACCAGAAGGGTTTCTTGAAGAGCTTTCTGCCTAAGGTAAGGCTTCTAGGATGAAGATAGTGGTGTGGAGAGATGATATTAGCAGATCTTGTCCGAGCAAATGTCTTGTGAAGTGTGGGTAAAGAGGTAGAGGTGGGGTCCTTTTATAAGAGGAGAGGAGGGGCACTCTTTTACAGGTATAAAATGTTCCTTTATTTTCAAATTATTTTCGGATTTTAAAGTTCCCACATTGATGAGTATCTAGGATAAGGTGATAAGGGTTCGAAATATACTCATCCAATAGGTCTTTGGCAAGTGTAATTCTTATATTTTACATTATCTTTTCATTTTATTTAAATCGTTCCTTAATGAGGTAATCACTTCATCATCATGATGTCATAAATACTTTAATATATTTAATGTCTAAAAATTATCAAAAAATACTATGATGTCGGAAATATTTTTAGATTTACAATGAATATTTATAGTACAAAATAAAATTTATGTAGACAAAATTAATTTTTTTAACTCAGGCAATAAATTCTTTGTAATATTTAACATTCTTTAAAACTAAAAAGATAAAAAGTCATTATCACACAAAAGTTATTCCATGGGGTCCCGAAGTTTGGCACAAGGCATCCCATGGTCATCCATGACATAACCAATAGCATTAGGACACATGTTGGTTTCATTTGTTATTATTATGATATTATTTTATTATCCTTAACTACCCGATTACTAATTAATCAAGATAATTAAAGATAATTACCATCGTTACTATTCATAATGTCCAAAAACAAAAGAGTCTTGATTAAATAATTTGTAACTTATGATTCCAAATATGTAATACATTTTACCAAATTAAAAAAACATAAATTTCAATAATTAATTTAAAAATAATTATTGTTGTCAAAATAAATAGCGGGTTTTTTAGAAACAATATCTTTGAAAAGTTTGGCACTTGTTGATGCCAAATTCCAAAGTGAAATTAATCTTAATGACCACCATTGGATTATATTGTAAAAATATATTCTAATTAAACTTTAAACCCAATTAAAAAGATAATTTATCCATATAATTAAATTAGATGAAAAAGAAGTTATGATGTAAAATGTAGTATTTTTCACTATTCATTAAAAAAATGAACATTTTCAAAAAAATACCAAAAATTTATCCAAAGTAAATATAAATGTCCCAAAAATAAAGAATACGTTTATTTTGACAAATAGAGCTTATAAAATTGTCAAAATACATATTTAAAAATGGTTCTCCATCAAAAGGCAGTAAAATAATCATTTAAAAATATTAGTGTATTCCATGCATAAGATTGGATTTATTCTCATTTTATGCCTCTAAAACACTATCTAATTCATAAATAGTCATAGATAAAAATATAAACTATTAAATAATTACTTGGTATTTTATAATAAGTGTTTAATCTCTAATCTATATATGTGTCCTAGGATAGAGGAGTTTGAGAATAGATTCTTCTTCATTTGAGCCTAGTTTCTGTATTATGATTCCCCAGAAGATAACGGGTTGAGTGGAACATCTTGTTAGTGGTGGATATTGTTTTTGGTGAAGGAGAGGAAGATATATGTATCGTGAGAGAATTTATAATATATGTTTAGGGATAAGTTTTCATTTATGAATGGAAAGGAAATGAATATTTTGAGTTCCATCTCTTTATAATTTAGTAGTTTGATCATTAAATAGATGTAGAGTATGATTAAGGAATTTATTGATTTTTAACTAACATCATTCTAGATATAGAGTTTATGTAAAGGCCCTTAGAGGATTATTTTTCCCCTCTCATTATTCAAAAATAATTCTATGTAGGTTCCCTACGTAATTGGTGGTGCTAAATAAGGATGCAGTGATCGAGATAGTGAATAATCAGGCTAGAGCACCCATAATCAAGAGTAGGAAGGGTCCTCCTTGGAGGATAATGTTAGTTTGCAGGTCCTGAATGATGCACTATTCAATTTTATAATTGGCATGGAATATTCCAAAACATCTATCATCTTATTTATTTAGGATTATAGTTATAATGTGAATATTTATAGCCCTCATATTTTCCTCTTTGATATAGAGTTTATGGGAGTTATAACAACCATGTTCATTCAACTACATAAATACATGAGTTTATGACATAACATTACACATAATATAATATGGATGAATGATATTTCATGTGTCTTGGAAAATTAGGATCATTAAATAACAACTTAATTTATGAAATAAAACATCATTATTGAAAACTTCCTATCCCTAACCACAACATTCCTTCATACATAACATTACATTGGATAACCTGAGGAAAAACATAAGAAATGGGAGAGCTATAAACCCTAAAAAGATAATAAATCTTAAATTATTTGAGGAATAAAACACAAGTTATAAAATAGGCATATCAATGGATCAGAAAATAAAAATGAACATAAAATATTTATGTAGAATTATTTTTATAAAATGAAAATGGGGAAACAACGTAAAACATTGCATCATAAGTCATGTATAAACAAAAAGGAAATCATTGTGGACAATGTACCATAAATAAATCATGAATACCCCTCTCCTGACATGAAATATCATGATACTAAACATTACCCTATGCATTAGAGAATTATATAATTTCAGGTGCACCCATCACTTCCATTTCATTCTCATGCTTAAGTGTGCCACATATATAATAAATTATTGATTCATTTATCGTCATAATTTATTCAATGATTCATGGATGTAGAATAAATATATGCATGTCCTCAATAAGATGGTATATTTGTATAAAATTGAACACCCATTAAAGATTAATGGGTATGATATTCACCATAGGAAGATTTGGTTATGGAAAATCATGATGTGATTTTGATAGAATATTGACATGAAATAATAATACATAAAAATGGTTGATGATTGATGACGGGATCTCTCATCATATATAAATGAAATAGAAATTAATAGGTCTATATATATATCCCAATAGAAATAATATTGAAAGGCGAGGTGTAAAAAAATAAATAAACATGAAGAAAGAGTTTAAATGGAATAACACATACGAAATATCGGTATGGTAACATGTGTAAATGGGAGTAATTAATATAAGAGAAAGGGGTATCTCATCATTCAGTCATAATAAGGGATGTATGGTGGAGGCTCCAGAATAGACCACATAATTTAAAATGAAAATAAAATAATGTATCAATATAATGAAACATGGATAAAAAAGAGATTAGAATGAACCCTAACAAGAGAGTGTGACTGGAAAAGCATGAGGAGGGGCTTCATGAGAGATTGGGGTAAATTAGGTGGAATATAGAGTGGGTATGACAGTGTAAAGATTCAGTAAAAATATTTTTAGTGAATAGTAGTAGGATATTGGGTAGGTTTATATTAGAAATGACAATGGAATTCGTTAATATTTCACAAATGTAGGTTTTGGAATCAATATAATTACATATTTAAAACCTCAATGAATCCCATGGTTTCCCAAATACTGATTTCCAAATAGGAGTGGGAACATTAATTAATTAGGGAACTTTCCAAATATATTAAAATGTTATCCTTGATTATGTGGATGTGAGACACATTAATAAAGAAATCAATTTAATGTCATAAAATATATTATAAATATTCGAGGAATCACAAAGTCTGTATAAAATAACTCCAACAAATCAAAAATAAAAATATTATAAATTTAAAAATATATTTTGATAAAATCCCTTTTATAGTGTTTATTACATCAAAATTGGGATATTTGTTTGTCATATAGTACAAAATATATTTATATTCTATTCAATTTTTTCCCAAATATTCGACTCCAAGAAAAAAATTAAAAATTCACCTTTGTATAATTTTGACATCTTGATTGAAAAAAAATATTAATTTTATCAAAATAATTTCCCAAATATGTGAATTTTCACTTTTAAAATGAAAACGGACCTTTATTTATAGTTGACTGGTTTTAAAAAAAACAATTTTCAAATCATGACAATGATTACATTTGAATTAATTAAAATTATATGATCATTTATATTTAATAAATCTAATTTAATGATAATATTTTTTAAAAATTAATCCATTAATTGCCCAATATTAATATCATAAATGAATTTTAATATTAATAAATGATATAATTTTTAGTTTAAAAATGATAATATAATAAAAGTATATTAATTAATCTATACAAATATTATGTTCATTATTAAAATGCTAGGGTCTTGATACATATCCCTTTATGACACTAGTATATACCCTAGGAGTACGGTGTGAAATGGTGGGTATTTAATGGGCCCATTTAATGAACAAGGTTTGAGTCATGATCATGATGAGGTTTAACTCCCCCCTTAAATGGTTTCTCAAATGCTTATGTTATTAGATATTTTCTTGGGATCGGTCAAGGGAGAATCTCAGAAATTCTATCTCCCATAGAATCTCTAATATATGGGCCTCATAGGTAATAATGAATCCAGTTGAGGCCATCACCTCCTTTGTCAATGATGAAAGTATATTTTAAAACCCTATATTTAAAAAATTCATGTGATCATTTTTTAATGACTATATTATGAAGTGTAATGCTACGTAATAGTAATGTAAAACTATTTTGATAAAATTACAAATTGAGTGCATGTTTTTCTATATATTTTTTTCAAAATAATACATTTACCTTAATCAAATAGGGAAATTTCACTTATAATTTTTCGAGTTATTACAATCATCACCACTAGGAAATATAAAGATAAACATTTTCATTTCCCACAATAAAATAGATGAGGGTAACTCTGTTTCATCGCATCTCTCTTAATCTCATTTTTTTCTTCGAACATGTTGTTTTCTCCACAAAATATTGACAACGTGCATTGTATTATTCAATAAATCTTTCTCTCTATAATCTACTATCTCTATTGGATTATCCTCATAAGATAGGTCATTGTCCAATGGAACCACCTATATATTGATTAGTTTATTTGGGTCTGGTTTGTACTTTCTTAGGAGAGATTAATGGATTACATTATTTACTTGAGATATGTTATGTGGGTGTGGTAGTCGGTAGGCCACTTCATTGATGTTATCAACAACATCAGAAGGGTCGATGTTCCTTGGAATAAGCTTTCCAATCATCCCAAATAGCATTACTATCTTCTATATATATATGCAAATGAATAACATGTCTCCTACATCAATCTCTAGAATTTTTCAATGATTATTAGCAATGATTTTTGGTGACTATGAATAGCCTTGATGTTTTGTTGAATGATCATAACAATCACCACATTTTCCTCAACCATTTCAGGACCTAGTAGTTTTTGTTCCCAAACATCATCCCAGTATGTAGGTGTTCTACCCCTCTTCCCGTAATGGAAATCATAGAGAGACATTTGGATGCTTGAGTGGAAATAGTTTTTCTAATAGAAATCAACCAGAGGAAGATGATGATCCCCTCATTCAATGAAATCAATTGATCATTCTATATACATTTCTAGAAGTGTATGGATAGTAATTTCAGATTGGCCATCATTATGAGGTTTATAGGTTATGTTGAACATTAAGTCATTATTATGATAATGTTACAGACTCTTCCAGATTCTATAGGTGAATCTTGGATCTCAATTGGATAAAATCGATTGTGGTACACTATGAAGCCGAACCACATATCTAATGTATTTCCTTTCATTTCGATGAAATGAATAATCCTCTCAAATCACAATGAATTGTGAAGTCCTTGTAAGATTATCCCCCACCACCAAGAGATCATTGTTTCCTATATGACTTAGAAATTTCTCGGATAATGTCCATGGGTATGTTTTCCCGTGTTAATATAAGTGTGGGTAATTTTTTCATCATCCCCTTATATTTTTTACTTTCCACTTTAACTTGCAGACATACAAGACTTCTCGATGTATATTCTGCGATCTTCTTCTTCGTATTGTCCCACAAATATTGTTCCTTGGGATCCTGATATGTATTTATTCTTCCTGGGTTTATAGAAATGTTTGAGATATGTGCTTCATTAAATAGATCCTTAATTAACTCGTTATTTTATGGTAGACATATTCTTAACCCAAATCTTACAAAATCATCTTCATTAACATAGAAGTATGAGTATTTTCCTTTTATATAATTTTCAATTTTTTTGGAATTCAAACATCATCTCTTCGAGATTCAATTATCCTATTTATAAAAGATGGATCAGAAATCATTTTTGAATGGATTGATTATGTTCCTTCCTTTATGATTCCCATGTTCATCAACTTCATATATTAGAAGATCAGATCCTTCTCAATTCTAATCAATGAATGAATTGTAGGATCATGTATAGTAAGTGCGTTTTCCATTTTATTCACATTCCTAATTTGGTTGTGAATTGAGATGTCATGGACATTGATGAGCTGTAGAAAGATTCAGATCCACATGGGCAGGTTGTCTCACATGTGGTTCTTGTGCAGTTTCTAAATTTTTCATTAAAAGTGCTTTTGAAATAAAAAATTTATTTTTCAGTATATATTGCATACATCTCTCTAAAGAGGTAATGTCACCAAATTTAGAAAGTAATGATCCCTTCTGTGAACTCCAGAATACGTGTTGGATAGTTCTTTTCATGAACATTCAACTACCTTAATTTATAGGCAAATACTTTATCATTTTTCATTAACACACAACCTAGGATATTCCTTGAAGCACCACTAAATACTAGGAAAATATCTCAAAATGTGGGAATTGTGAGCACGGGTGTGGACATAATCCTTCTTTTCAACTCTTCAAAGCACTCTTCAAATTCATCATTCAAAGAAAACATGAATCCCTTCGATGTGATATTTTTTAGAGGGTTTGACAATTGTATGGATTTTCTAAAAAATTGATGATAATACCCTGCTAATCCAAGGAATCAATGGATATCTCTCATAGATGTTTGGATCATCCATCATCCAATTGCCTTAGTCATTAAAGGGTCCACTAATATACCATTTTTTATGATGACATGCCCCAAGAATGATACATTATTCATCTAGAAATTAAATTTTATGTACATGGAAAAAAATGTATTCCTTTCTCGTGGTCTTTAGCATTATACATAAATTCTCCCCATGATCCTTCTTCTTTTCATGTATAATATAATTTAATTAATAAAGACTACTGCAAATTTGTGGAGGTAATATCTATAGACACTATTCAAAAAGTCCATGACAATTTCTATATCATTAGTGAGCCTGAATGGAATCACTATGAACTCATAATTCCAATAACTTTTATGAAATTTAGTTTTAGGGATATCCACTTTATTCACCCTTAAATGGTAATATTACGACCACAGTTACACCTTAGAGAAGTATAGTTCTCTACATATCTGATTCAAATAGAAATTAATTCATGCACCATAATACATGGTCTTTATCTTCATTTTGTTGATCATGTTATAATTAAAGAAAAGGTGTATTATCCCATTCTTCTACTCAATGAAGTAGATTGTTGCACCCCATGGTGAAGCACTTGAGTGTATAAATGCTTTATCTAGATTCTCCTATAGTTTTTTCTTCGTCACCACAAGTTCCACAACGTCCATTCTATATGGTGTATTGGATATCTAAAATTCACTAGGTATAGAATCAATCAAGAATTCAATATCTCTTCTAGGAGGAATTCCGAGAAATTTTTCAACATATACCTCAGTTAATTTTACCACAATAGGCATGTATTCAAGGATGGTTCCTTCTATGGGATCAATCATCTGTGAAAAAAAAAATTCTCAAACTTTAGTAATATAAATGCTTGCGATGATGGTTTTATTGAATATTAATCTTCTTGAAATTGAATTATATATAATAAGGGGTTGATTTTTCATGTTGACATTGATTTCCCACTCATGATAATTTATTTTGGATCTATTTAGTGAGAGTGAATCAATGCTATGAATTGCAACAATTTCCACATTGGGAAGTATGATACGGTTCTTCGGGAAGTTGAATCCATAAATTGTGGCATGGGAAGAGTTATATACATGGGATGAAATAATTTACCCATTTTCTATTTCCACAAGAATCATTACTTAGATGTTTTTTGGTGGTGTTTTGATTATTCTACTAAACTTGTAAGACATAAAAGCATGCATATAACCTGAATCAAATATACATTTACTATTATATTTGGAATAACTAGTTTACCAGTTAGCACATTGATATTGGGATTCACTTCAGCGGAAAAGAGAGGGAAATTTTTCCCTTACTGCTTTGAAGGTTTTATATTTCCATAAAAAATCCTTAACATAGTGAATTAGTTTGAGAAATTCCTCTTTTCATTGTAGTTGATGAAATTAACAATTCATTGATGTTTTACAGTAGAATTTGTCTCCTCCATCATAGTATAGGGTTTTTCTTGAAAGAAATTGCTATCTAGGTTCTCTTCGTTTCCACACATAATGAATCTCCTCTTCCCCTTCATGAAATTTCTAGGGTGCTTCTTTTCACACTATTGAAAAGTGGGGTGATGAAATATCCAGTTACAATTAAATCACAATATAAGACTTCTAGAATTTAATTCCATTATCATCTTCATATCCCTACGACACCATTGAGATTCACCGATATCCATTTCCCCTTAGAG
This sequence comes from Viscum album, assembly GCA_963277665.1. Lineage (NCBI taxonomy): Eukaryota > Viridiplantae > Streptophyta > Magnoliopsida > Santalales > Viscaceae > Viscum > Viscum album. Next base: position 60,787,100 of record OY728128.1, on the reverse strand, counting down.
GTAACATCAAATAATTTCCCCATATCTATCATAGTCACAGATTACGAGGGATTTCTGTAGGATACTTTTTATCCAACCAAATAAACATATAACCGTGCATTTGGGAGTAATGAAAAATCTATAAGTGTATCATTAATGCCTCCTAATATATTCCTTGTACTCGCATTTTGACATATCATCTTTCTTCTTGAGTGAAATGAAATAAAATTCCATCTTTAGTCGGAGGGTTCGAGGAATGTATTTTTCGAAAAAAAAATTATGGAAATCCATTCATATCATCGCCTAGATCACTTCATTGGGAATTGTATTTTTTTCAATTTATACAATTGACCACCTTCATCCTCCATATGATAATAATCAAGAAATTTTTTTGATTTTTTATCATTGAAGGATATATAAGATCATTTCAATGGATTTGATCCATTGTTCAGAGATTGAGGGATCAGATGATCCATTAATAGAGGAGGCCTCTATCTTCTGAAGCTCTCAATTATGACATGTTAATTTTTGTGGGGTGGGGGGATTTCTTATTCGTACTAGTTTCTATTACAAACATTTGTTTATTGATAATGTATCATGAAAATTTTAGTGATTCCATCAAAATCGGATTCGACATCAAATTTTGGTAGTCATTACTATAAGGCCCCAGCCTTACACCTTACTTAATATTGAATTAAATGAATAATTCACATTGAGGATCTTTTCAGGTTTAGAGTTTTAGAGAATTAGAACATAACTATTACATCTTAAAAGAATACAAAGTAGACACTTCTACTAAGTCTCAATAAAATAAAAACTCTTAAAAAGAAAGATGTCTAGATTCCATGTTTTAGATAGCATGAAATTCCCTTGATCCCATCCTTGACCTTATTCCACTTTAAGTCCTGTGAAAAACATTTTGAAAAACTTGGGGTGAGCATAAAAAGCTCAGTAAGGGATACACAAAGAATGAAAACAGTTAGTTTTTCAAACATCAAGTAAACCATGTATACTATATCAAAGTAATACCTTCACCTTCATGAAGTAGTAAAAACAATCTTCACTGAATAAAGCATCATTACTTACCTTTTTGTAACCAAAGGATTACCATAAAACCCATATAAAGAACACATAGAATATATAAAGGTAACTTGGGACATAAACATACTTAAGTGGAATAACCATACGGTTGACTTCCACACATATCACTTAATGGAATAGACATACGACCAATTTCCATACATACTTAATGGAATAGCCATACGGCCGACTTCCATACCCAATGCATTAGAGGTTATAACGTAACCACCTGTCCTGGTATTCACGGCACCACCCGTCATATGGTTTATAAAGTAACCACCCGTTAAAATGTCCAAGTACCAGTATAAAATCATAAAACATAAAACCAATATAAAGGAATGATAACATTTCCACATTTCAATCACAATATATCATAAATATATTGACATAATAGAATCTTTTTTTTCAAAACCATTTTCAATACCAAAATACATAAAAGAGTATATGGTAATTATTTTATTCTAAAAACAATACGGCTTGTTGAGGAAGCCAGAGATCAAATAATACTCGCGGCGGTGGAAAAAGGGCGTTGTCACCGCGTACGTTAAAAAAACATTCCTTTTTGTCGTTTAGTAAAACGCTTCGCAGAAAAAGATTCCTTTTGTATAAAAGTAAAAGTCAAAGGAATTTATACACCGTATAAAATAAAGTTGTGTATAAAACGAAATATGCCTCAATGAAAGGAGATTGAAACGAAGTCCCTTACCTTGGGTCCGACTTCACTCGATCGTTCTTTAACGTCCCGAATAATAAACTTGAGTTAATTTATACTTGATTAAGAACCTTTTTAAAGTTCATTATTCTTTTTATATCACTTATTGCCATGTTATAAACATTATGTAACCATTTATGTTAATAATGTTTGTTTTGTCAATATTTGGTTCTTAAGTCGAAAGTTGACTTCTTACAATTACATGTTGTTCGTCTGGTCAAAAGTTCTTTATATCCAGAATGAAATTCCTGATTTGGATATCATATATATCATATATATACAGCATGTACATGTATTTTTAATATTACATAATCATTTAGAGGTAATAAACGAGATGCATCGTTCATGGAGACGGTAAGCCGTACGTACGAATGAACGCTACTTTCATTTCTTTGTCATATTAGTGGAATTAAAACTAAATGAGAGGTATGTATATTTTAATTCCAGAATTATATTCATCATTTAGATATATCATTAATTATATATATACATTATATTCATGAAATTTTAATATTACATTACATTTGGGGATAAGAAATGAAATGCACCGTTCAAGGAGACGGTAAGCCGTACGTACGCATGAACGCTACTTTCATTTCTATCGCATACTTTAATGGAAAGAAATAATAATGATATAGAGGTATATTATAATTCCAGTATAACATAATATATAATAACTTTAAATCCATCCTTTACACGTCCCACATATGGCATTAACGAATCACATCACTTTGAGGGGGCGGTAGTCCGCACTTCCTTAAATGAAGATATCGTGTTTACCCATAATGGAAACCATAATGGTATGCCAAAAATGAAAAATACAGAAGCTTAAAGAAAACATAAACATATTATATATCATATATAAAAATAGTGACATCATAATGTCCACCCTTGAAGGTGTTAAATGAGTATTGAACAATCATCGTTTCGGGAGGCAGAATTTCGCCATCCACGGAAACCGTATGTTATTTAACCATTTGATGTAGTTGTGTGAGACTGTAGCTCAAATAAATATTATAAAAACATCCTAGTATATTTAAGATACTGGTGTTTTTACCAAATAAGTAAATAAAAAGAGTTTAGAGGGTTGGAGAAGCAAAATAAAACAAATGAACAAGAGAGAATGAATTACCTTTAAAAGTGTAACACCCTTTTGATTTGAGCCTAAAGGCTTCCTTTGAAAGGCTTATTCCCAAAGGTAATCGTCTAGGATTAGGAGAGGGATGTGGATAGAGTAATTGGGAAGGGGTTGGCCGAGCCAAAGGCTTGAGCAGTGTGTGAAATGAGGTAGAGGTGGGGGCCTTTTATAAGAGGAGAGGAGGGGCACTTTTGGAAAGTAAAGAAATATTACTTTATTTGAAAATGTGTTTCGGTTTTAAAAGGTCCCACATTGATATAATTCGTGGATAAGGTGATAAGGCTTCTAAATCCACTCATCCAATTGGTTTTGGACATGTGTAGGTTTTATATTTTTCATTATCTTTCCATTTTATTTAAATTGTCAAATAATGATGTCATCGCTGCATCATTATTATGTCATATATAATATAATTTATTTAATTTCTAAAAATTATAAAAAAATCATATGATGTAGGAAATCTTCTTAGCTTTCCAATGACTATTTATAATCAAAAGTTGGACTTGTATAACCCCACTAAAATATTATTTTAGTTAAACAATTTATGTTAGTGTCATTTTCACTTTAAGATTAAATAAAAATATATTAATGTCATTTTCCAACTAAAGTGGCTCCATGGGGTCCCCAAGTTGGCCCATGGCTTGTCTTGGTCGGCCATTACTCACCCAATAGGTGTAGGACAAGTGTCATGGTGTTTTCACATTCTTTTAATACCATTTTTACCTTAAACTACACTAATTACCTCTAATCGCAATTAATGAAAAAAAGTTACTATTCACCAAAAAAATTATTTTAATCTCCTTGAACCACATTTTACTTCTTAATGACAACCTTGTATGTTGGATTTTCAAAATTCAATACAAATTAGTGGTAAACTTTCATTTAACTGAAAAATCAGTTTGCTTGATTACCACTTAGTGGTATCACTATTCATCAGAATTTGAAGTTTTTCATAAAATTACCAAAAATTCACCCTAAGCTATATTTGATATTCCGAATTCAAAAATGAAGTCCATTTTAAAAAATTCAAATCATACAAGTCAAATTAATTAATTTTATAATCAATTCCCGCTGTCATGACAAATAGCGTGTTTTTGTGAAACAATAAGTATCAAAAGATTGACACCAGTTTAAGTCCAATTTCAAAGTGAAATTGATTCCAATGACCACCATTGGATTAACTGGTAAAAATATTTTCTAATTTCACATTAAAACCAATTAAAATAATAATCTAATCATAAAAATAATTTAGATTAAAAAGAGGTTTTGAATTAAAATACAACATTTTACACTATTCATAAAAAATGAACTTTCTCAGAAAGGTACCAAAAATTTACACAAAGTAAATTTTGATGTCCCGATTCTAAAGAAGAGTTATATTTGGTCCAAAATAAAGTATAAGAGTGATCAAAACTATATTGAATTACGGTTCACCATTAAAAGGTGATAAGTGAACCTTTAGTGAAAATTAGAGTATATATGCCCTAAAATTGAACTCTTTCCGTATTTTAAGCCTTTATCTTTTATTGGGTAAATTTATAAACATTTAATAACATATCTAATCATATTTTAGTTATTTCTATCCATTCCCGCCAGTACAACGGCTACTTGTTAACTAACATTTAAAATAATATTATTTTATTACTAGTGTGCTACGTAAGTTTCAAAGAAACTCATCGTTGCGTATCGAGTACGCTATCGAACATAGCAACCCCTTTAAAATAAAATTAATATTTAATTTATAAATATGAAAATTCATTATTCTTTATTTACCTAGGATGTTACATCCTTCCCCCCTTTTGGGAAATGCGTCCTCGCAATTTTATTCACTTATCAAAATAAGTGGGGGTATTTATCCCTCATAGCATTTTCAGATTCCCACGTTGCCTCTTCAATCACATGGTTTTTACACAACACCTTTACATGATGAATCACCTTATTCTGTAACACTTGCTCCCGGTGGTCAAGAATCTGGACCGGTTGTTCCTCATAAGATAGGTTCTCTTCCAGCTAAACTACCTCTGGACTCAAAACATGAGATGGATCTGGCATATACTTTCTCAACATCGAAACGTGAAAAACATTGTGTACCTGAGATAAACTCGGAGGTAAAGCCACTCGGTATGCAACTGATCCAACCCTTTCCAGAATTTCATATGGTCCAACCATCCATGGACTCAACTTTCCTTTCTTACCAAATCTCATCACACTTTTCCAAGGAGAAACCTTGAGAAAATCATGATCACCTACCTCAAAAGATAGATCCTTCCTCCGGTTATCCGCATAACTCTTCTGCCTGCTCTGAGCTGTTCTCATGTGTTTTCTGAATCAGCTGAACTTTTTCTGCCATCTCTTCTACCAATTCTGGTCCCATCAGCTTCATTTCACCCACTTCATTCCAAAATGCTGGAGTTCGACACCGCTTCCCATATAATGCCTAAAATGATGCCATCTGTATACGGGAATGAAAACTGTTATTATAAGAAAACTCAACCAAAGAAAGATGTTGGTCCCAACTTCCCTGATAATCCATAGAACAAGCTCGTAGCATATCCTCCAATGTCTGGATTGTTCGTTTTGGCTGCCCACCTGATTGAGGATGAAAAGCTGTACTAAAATTTAATTCAGTACCCAACGACTTCTGAAGGCCTTTCCAAAATTTAAAAGTAAACCTGGGATCACGATCCGATACAATGTAGAGAGGAACTCCATGTAACCTGAATATCTCTTTAAGATACAAACGGGAAATTTGATCAAGAGAGAAAGTATCTCGTATAGCAAGGAAATGAGTAGATTTGGTCATGCGATCAACAATAACCCAGATTGCATTATTACCTCGAGATGTCATCGGTAATCCCACAACAAAGTCCATGGATATGTTTTCCCATTTCCACTCTGGCACTGGTAAAGGCTGAAGCATCCCTTTTGGTAACTGCTGCTCTGCTTTAACCTGTTGACATGTCAAACACTTCACAGTAAAATCAGCAATGTCTCTTTTCATTCCATCCCACCAGTAATACTCCCGCAGACCTCTGTACATCTTAGTACTGCCAGGATGAAAAAACAACTCATTATTCAACTGTGAATCACAAGGCACACATAACCTCTTCACAAACCTCAAAACAAAAACAAAACTTATCCAAGAACTCATGGAAAATTTTATTCATAAGGTCCATGAATACAGCAGGTGCATTGGTTAACCCAAAAGGCATAACTACAAATTCATAATGGCCATATCTAGTACGGAAAGCAGTCTTCAGAACGTCTGCTTCTTTTACTTTCAACTGATGGTACCCCGACCTCACGTCAATCTTCGAAAAATACTGAGCTCCCTAGAGCTGATACCACTTCATTCGATGGCCCAACATCTGCTGAAGTTGTTGCAAAGGATTTCACCACCCCTTTCTGCTTGTAGTCTGGCTGCATTCCCCCAGTTGAGTTCTTCGTTGGACACTCGTTTGCATAATGACCCATTTCATTACACTTAAAACATCTTACCATTGGCTTTTCATTTCATGCTTGATCATCTTCATTACATTTACGAGCAATATGACCAGACTTACCACACCGAAAGCACTTACCAGACTTGGATAAACATTCTCCAGGATGCATTTTACCACACTTCTCACAGGATGGATATTTGGTTTTCTTACCTCCTTGCTTCTTTGATGAATTCTTCCCCTTTTCCTACCAACTAGATCTCTTATTCTGTTGTTTGTCATAGAACACCTGATCATCGGCAAACTCCATTTCCACCTTCTCCGTACATCGAACAAGTTTTTCATAACTTTTGAACTCACGAGAAGCTAAAGCACTTCGATACTTTGGCTTTAACCCTGAGTAAAAATGGTTTATTTTACTATCAAGATCTCGTATGATGTTTGGAGCATACCTTGCCAATCGAGTGAACATTTCTTCATAAGCAGCCACTGAATCATCCTCCTACCTCAATTCTAGGAATTGTTTTTCCATCCTAAGACGAACCACCTTAGGAAAATATTTCTCAAGAAACATACCTTGGAATTTGTCCCAGTGAAGATCCTCAATCTCATCACTATCCCTTATATTTTTCACCATCGACCACCACTGATCAGCTTCACCTTCAAAACAGTAAGCAGCAAGACTAACCTTTTGATGTTCTGAACACCCCATGACATCAAAAATATTCTCCAGTGCTTTAATCCGCCCTTCAGCTTGCACAAGGTCAGATGATCCTCTGAATGATGGGGGATGTTGCCTCATGAAATGTTCCACCACTGACATGTTCCTCTGCGGTTGATCTGGCTGATCTCGTGCATGGATACCACCACCATTTATAGCCTGAGTCAACTATGCCATCACTGCAACAAACTGTTCAGTTCCGATTCCGATCATCTCACGTTGCTGATTTGGAAGGTTATCTTTCTCCTGATGTCGTCCCAACATAGCTGCTTTGTTTCCTCTGCGGAAAACCATTCTGAACACAGAAATATCTTAGGCGAAGCAACACGGTAATCCGTAAATGCTATATCATTTCAATCATGTTATAATTTAACACTTTTCTAACTCCTAAAGTTGTCTAAACCGACCTCTGATACCAACTATAAGGCCCCAGCCTTAAACCTTACTTAATATTGAATTAAATGAATAATTCACATTGAGGATCTTTTCAGGTTTAGTTTTTTAGTGAATTAGAACATAACTATTACATCTTAAAAGATTACAAAGTAGACACTTCTACTAAGTCTCCATAAAATAAAAACTCTTAAAAAGAAAGATGTCTAGATTCCATGTTTTAGATAGCATGAAATTCCCTTGATCCCATCCTTGACCTTATTCCACTTTAAGTCCTGTGAAAAACATTTCGAAAAACTTGGGGTGAGCATAAAAAGCTCAGTAAGGGATACACAAAGAATGAAAACAGTTAGTTTTTCAAACATCAAGTAAACCATGTATACTATATCAATGTAATACCTTCACCTTCATGAAGTAGTAAAAACAATCTTCACTGAATAAAGCATCATTACTTACCTTTTTGTAACCAAAGGATTACCATAAAACCCATATAAAGAACACATAGAATATATAAAGGTAACTTGGGACATAAACATACTTAAGTGGAATGACCATACGGTTGACTTCCACACTTATCACATAATGGAATAGCCATACGGCCAATTTCCATACATACTTAATGGAATAGCCATACGGCCGACTTCCATACCCAATGCATTGGAGGTTATAACGTAACCACCCTTCCGGGTATTCACGGAACCACCCGTCATATGGTTTATAACGTAACCACCCATTAAAATGTCCAAGTACCAGTATAAAATCATAAAAATAAAACCAATATAAAGGAATGATAACATTTCCACATTTCAATCATAATATATTATAAATATATTGACATAATAGAATCTTTTTTTTTCAAAACCATTTTCAATACCAAAATACATAAAAGAGTATATGGTATTTATTTTATTCTAAAAACAATATGGCTTGTTGAGGAAGCCAAAGATCAAATAATACTCGCGGCTGCGGAAAAAGGTTGTTGTCACCGCGTACGTTAAAAAAACATTCCTTTTTTTCGTTTAGTAAAACGCTTCACAGAAAAAGATTCCTTTTGTATAAAAGTAAAAGTCAAAGGAGTTTATACACCGTATAAAAGAAAGTTGTGTATAAAAAGAAATATGCCTCAATGAAAGGAGATTGAGACGAAGTCCCTTACCTTGGGTCCGACTTGACTCGATCGTTCTTTAACGTCCTGAATAATAAACTTGATTTAATTTATACTTGATTAAGAACCTTTTTAAAGTTCATTATTCTTTTTATATCACTTATTTCCATGTTATAAACATTATGTAACCATTTATGTTAATAATGTTTGTTTTGTCAATATTTGGTTCTTAAGTCGAAAGTTGACTTCTTACAATTACATGTTGTTCTTGTGGTCATAAGTTCTTTATATCCAGAATGAAATTCCCGATTTGGATATCATATATATCATATATATCCAGCATTTACATGTATTTATAATATTACATAATCATTTAGAGGTAAGAAATGAGATGCACCGTTCATGGAGACGGTAAGCCGTACGTACGTATGAACGCTACTTTCATTTCATTGTCATATTAGTGGAATTAAAACTAAATGAGTGGTATGTATATTTTAATTCCAGAATTATATTCATCATTTATATATATCATTAATTATATATATACATTATATACATGTAATTTTAATAGTACATTACATTTGGGTATAAGAAATGAAATGCACCGTTCACTGAGACGGTAAGCCGTACGTACGCATGAACGCTAGTTTCATTTCTATCTCATACATTAATGGAAATAAATAATAATTATATAGAGGTATATTATAATTCCAGTATAACATCAAATATAATAACTTTAAATCCATCCTTTACACGTCCCACATATGGCAATAACGAATCACATCACTTTGAGGGGGCGGTAGTCCGCACATCCTTAAATGAAGATATCGTATTTACCCATAATGGAAACCATAATGGTATGCCAAAAATGAAAAATACAGAATCTTAAAGAAAACATAAACATATTATATATCATATATAAAAATAGTTACATCATAATGGCCACCCTTGAAGGTGTTAAATGAGTATTGAACAATCATCGTTTCGGGAGGCAGAATTTCGCCATCCACAGAAACCGTATGTTCGTTAACCATTTGATGTAGTTGTGTGAGAGTGTAGCTCAAATAAATATTATAACAACATCCTAGTATATTGAAGATACTGGTGTTGTTACAAAAGAAGTAAATAAAAAGAGTTTAGATGGTCGAAGAAGCAAAATAAAACAAATGAACAAGAGAGAATGAATTACCATTAAAAGTGTAACTCCCTTTTGATTTGAGCCAAAAGGCATCCTTTGAAAGGATTCTGCCCAAAGGGAATCCTCTAGGACGAAAAGAGGGATGTGGATAGAGTAATTGGTCAGGGGTTGGCCGAGCCAAAGGCTTGAGAAGTGTGTGAAATGAGGTAGAGGTGGGGGCCTTTTATAAGAGGAGAGGAGGGGCACTTTTGGAAAGTAAAAAAATATTACTTTATTTGAAAATGTGTTTCGGTTTTAAAAGGTCCCACATTGATATAATTCGTGTATAAGGTGATAAGGCTTAGAAATCCTTTCATTTAATTGGTTTTTTACATGTGTAGGGTTTAGATTTCTCTTTATCTTTCCATTTTATTTAAATTTTCAAATAATGATGTCATCGCTGCATCATTATTATGTCATATATAATTTAATTTATATAATTTCTAAAAATTATAAAAAAACTACTATGATGTATGAAATCGTTTTAGCTTTCCAATGATCATTTATAATAAAATTTTGGACTTGTATAACCCCACTCAAATATTATTTTAGTAAAACAATTTATGTTAGAGTCATTTTCACTTTAAGATTAAATAAAAATATATTAATGTCATTTTCCAAATAAAGTGGCTCCATGGGGTCCCCAAGTTGTCCCATGGCTTGTCTTGGTCGGCCATGACTCACCCAATAGGTGTAGGACACGTGTCATGGTGTTTTCACATTCTTATAATACCATTTTTACCTTAAACTACACTAATTACCTCTAATCGCGATTAATGAAAAAAAGTTACTATTCACCAAAAAAATTATTTTAATCTCATTGAACCACATTTTACTTCTTAATGACAACCTTGTATGTTGGATTTTAAAAATTCAATACACATTAGTGGTAAACTTTCATTTAACTGAAAAATCAGTTTGCTTGATTACCACTTAGTGGTTTCACTATTCATCAGAAATTGAAGTTTTTCAGAAAATTACCAAAAATTCACCCTAAGCTATATTTGATATTCCGAATTCAAAAATGAAGTCCATTTTACAAAATTCAAAACATATAAGTAAAATTAATTAATTTAATAATTAATTCCTTCTGTCATGACAAATAGCGTGTTTTTGTGAAACAATAAGTATCAAAAGATTGACACCAGTTTAAGTCCAATTTCAAAGTGAAATTGATTCCAATGACCACCATTGGATTAACTGGTAAAAATATTTTCTAATTTAACTTTAAAACCAATTAAAATAATAATCTAATCATATAAATAATTTAGATTAAAAATAGGTTTTGAATTAAAATACAACATTTTACACTATTCATAAAAAAATGATTTTTATCAGAAAGGTACCAAAAATTTACACAAAGTAAATTTTGATGTCCCGATTCTAAAGAAGAGTTATATTTGGTCCAAAATAAAGTATAAGAGTGATCAAAACTATATATAATGACGGTTCACCATTAAAAGGTGATAAGTGAACCTTTAGTGAAAATTAGAGTATATATGCCCTAAAATTGAACTCTTTCCGTATTTTAAGCCTTTATCTTTTATTGGGTAAATGTATAAACATTTAAAAACATATCTAATCATATTTTAGTTATTTCTATCCATTCCCGCCAGTACAACGGCTACTTGTTAACTAACATTTAAAATAATATTATTTTATTACTAGTGTGCTACGTAAGTTTCAAAGAAACTCATCGTTGCGTATCGGGTACACTATCGAACATAGCAACCCCTTTAAAATAAAATTAATATTTAATTTAAAAATATGAAAATTCATTATTCTTTATTTACCTGGGATGTTACAATTACATTGTTATTTACATCACTTCTAAACATGATTCCTCATTTTACTAGACATTGGATTGAATAAATTAAAAATTAGAGGAATTTATTTTAAACTATTAAACAAATAAATTTGAATACAATGTCATTAATGGAATAAATAAATAATTAAATTTATTTTCTTAACATATGAATTATCTATGGATGAATCTAATTTATCAAAAATATATTTATTAACATATATTTTTATGGTCTTTTATCCCTTAATAATGGTTTGTACCTATCTTATTAATTTACCAATGTATATCTCCCATGAGTGTTAAACCAGAGGAGTAGTAAGGCCCATTTACATGCACTAGTTCCCATTTTAGTCTATATCAAAGTGTTGTTTTTGGGTCTTACAGCTAGATACATCAGTGGAAAATCCACATCCATATGTTCTTATTTAGATTGAGATTTATTTTCTCGATAAAATACTTAATCTATATTCAACATGATTTAGTGATTTTTTTCATATACTTTTACATATCCCTACGTAATTCACTAGAGTTTTCTAATCATAATCCCAAAAATAACTGAACATTCATTTGATAACAACTATAACAACTTGGTTCTTTTTATTACATTCACACATGATTTAATGAAATAAAATAACACATAATCTAAATCGAAAGATCAATAAGTCTGGTTTATTTGGAAATTAGGAACATTTCATAACTTCTTAAAACATGAAATACCACATCATTATTGGAAACATCCTTTTCATTACCACAATATTCCTTCGTATATAACATTGCCTGGGATAAACTGAGGATATTCATATGAAAGTGGTGAGATATGAAATCAACTAAGGGAATATAACATGAGGAAGAAAACACATGTTATTCAATAGGTATGTCAATGGAGTATAAAAATCACATGAACATAAATGCATGATATAGCATCATAATCATAAAATGGAAATGTGGAAACAACCGGAAACAACACATAATAGGTCAAGGCTAATCTACCAACACATAATAGTTTAAAAATTAATATAAAGGAATTTGTGAATTAAATTTCTCAATATAACATAACATGATACTCAACATTACCCAATTAAATGGAGAGTTATATAATTCTAGGCATACCTATCACTTCCATTTAATTCTTATGCTTATGTGTGCCACATAGATAAAAAGGACATATTCATTCATTATCATAGTTTATTCCATGATCAAGGGGTTTGGAATATATAAATTTAATTCCTATATAAAAAGGAATATTTTATTATATTGAAAACCCTTGATAGAGTAATGGTTATGGTATTCACTATATGATGGTTATGGCATGGGAAATCATGATGCAATTTCAATAGCATAACGGCATGGCATAAATATTCAAAAAAATAGATGATTAGAGTTTAAGTGTTCTATAATAATATATAAATTAAATGTAATGTAATATGGTCATATAAATACATGTCATGAAATATTAATTTTTTAAATAAAATGCGTAACATAATAAATAATCTTTAATAATGAAGAGAAATGGAATAACAGTAAAAAACTCTCATACGGTAACTAGTTTAAATTGGGTGGATTAATGATATATGGGTCAATAATCATTAAAACATAATAATTGAAGGGAGGTGAAACATATAATATGACATTTTTTAATTGAAAAAGAGTGTAACAACATATCAAACCATGGATAAAAGTGATAATAAAAGGAACCCTTACTTGAATGTGTGACTTCAAAACATTGAAGAAGGGATACATGAGATCTTGGGGAACCATTGGAGTATTATAGAGAGGTTATGATATAGTAAGGATATTCTCCATGTATTTTGAGTGACGATAATTGGGAGATTGGGTGGGTTTATATAAGAAATGAGGAGGGGGATTGTTTAATATTTCACAAACATATGTTTACAAATATATATAATTAAATTTTTTAATCCAAAAACCTTCCCATGGGTTCTCCCATTTTTTTTTGAAAACAATCAGTGGAAATATTATGTTATAAGCCTAGGGGATTAGGATATTAAAATACAAGCCTTTCTTGTCAGGAGGTGAGTCACATTATTAATGAAATGAATTTAAAATAATAAAATATATTATAAATTTTTACGGATCCAATAAGATTTAAAAAATAAGTCAAACAAATATATAATGACATATATTTAATCTTAAAACATATATTTGGATGAATATCTCTTTTATAATGTTTATTACAGCACTATTGGGTCATTATGGTTTCCTAGAACACATTATATATTTATATTGTTTTTTAGGTTTTACCCAAATATTAAACGGTATCAAAAAATTAAGACAAATTCACCATTGGATAATTTCACATCATTATTCCAAACATAAAATTCATTTTATCTAAATAACTTTTTAAATATATGAATTTTCAATTTTAAAAAGAAAACCAATATTTATTGAAAATTTACTGGTTATGAAAAAAATAGGTTTCAAACCATGATAAATATTACGTCTAACTTCATAAAAATTATATTGTCATTTATATTTAATAAAATTAATTTAATGATAATATTTTCTTAAAATATTATTTGATTCAAGAATCTAGTTTTTAACCAAAACGGAATTCTAAATAGAATTTGAATATTAAAAATATATACTACTTGTTCGTTAATAACAATAATAGAAAGATTATATTCACTATTCTATTCAAAAATAGTATATATAGTCATAATTATAGGGTCTTGATATATTTCCCTTTATTACAATATCATACTCTCTAAGAGTAAGGTATGTGATGGTGGGACATTCATGGGGCTGTTCGGTAAACGTGGTTTCGTCCGAGATCTCGATGAGCATGACCATTTCATGTAAATGGTTTTACTCAGGAATATGTTGTTGAATCAAGGATTTGGATTGGTGTAGGTTAAATCCAAGATATGATATCTCCCTCAGAAGCTCTAATAAATGGGATTCATATGGAATGATCTTACTTGTTGAGGCCATCACCTCCTTTTTTTGTGTTAAAAGGATTTTTTAAAACCGAATATTTAGACTTTTCATGTGATCATTGTTCAATGAATACATTATCAATGCTAACGATAGTTAATGGTCATTTAAATCCATTTTGATATATTAAATCATATAGAGTTTGTTCTTTTTATATATCAATTTTTCTAAATACTACATTTAATTAAATAAAAAGATAAATTTCTCTAATAATAGTTTGGGTGATTATCTGAATTACTTGAGGTTGTCCCTTTCTGCTTCAGAGAGTCACCATAGCTTTGAAAGCTAGGCCCCATTCAAGTAGTAGTGGTAGTTGTACCTATAGAAAAATCTATGAATGGGACATCCAACATAGGTTCAATATCATTTTTAAGGATTACAAACATTTAATAAGAGGTGTATTTTCTAGAAGAAATTACTTGGATATCCCTCACAATCTTGGATACAAACTCATGGATGGATGTTGAGGCTATCCATAGTAAGGAAGAGGTTCTAAATTAGTCTAGTTTAATACTATATAGTCATCAATGTAAATGGATCCACATGTTTTTTTAGGTATGACCAATTTATCAAATACCCTAGTTTCTACTTTCATTGATTCCGAAGCATTCCCATAGTTTTTTACTCCAACCATAGTATACATATTGGGGGGACAACATATATATATTTTATATTCCCTTGGGGTTATCCAGAGTAGTCAAAGGTCAGGATGGTTTTTTTATGTCAATTAAGGATAGAAACCGTTGACGAGGAATCATCACCTGTAGGAAGATTTATTTGTGTAACAAATACAACCATATCATTTCATTCATACCATGGATTGGTTTTATTCAACCTTTTTGGTGCTCAGTTATTCCTAAAGGAGAGTTGAGTGTTATATTATTAAATGGAAACATTTGTGGTTTCCAAATTTATAGTGCATGAGAATAGCCCCATTTTCCTTGGATGTTTAGGTCATCAATATTGCTACTTAGGGATTAGGTAGTTCATAAGAAAAAAAAATTTGTATATTTTTTGGATGTTTTGATTTGAAATGTTTTGACCTTATCCACATGAGGAGATGTTGAGTATTTAATAATTTTATATAAATTTTCTACTCTAATTTTTAATAATCCATATCAGATGGGACCCTTAGATTAGATGTAGTAGATTGTTCATATTGATGATAAATATAGAAACACATTATCATGCCATGCGTGTCTCCACAACAAGCACTAATTTATTTATCAACAAATTAGAATGGTAGTATAAGGATTTTCTTAGACATATAGAGTTTGAATCAATTGATGATCAATAATCATTACCCTATTTAGGTAATCAATAATATATTTGACATGTTTATAGGAGTTGTTTTTAAAAAAAATATTAAATGATTATAATTATTTTATTATTAAGGAGGTTGATATTCCATATACATTATTATTATGTTGGAATAGACACATTGAGTGTTTATTCAATTTATTTTGATTCTCTAAAGCCATAGTTTTGTTTATGGGACTCATGTACTCTGAATTTCATGAGTTCCTAGACTGGATTGTAGTTGTGTTCCATAATGAAATAATCATACACTCAATATCATAGGATTAGAATTATATTATCATAAGGATTGTTTCTCACACACTTACTATCGACTACTTATATGTAAAATCATCCAAGTGTATGTTTTAAATGTGAGAGATGTTTTTTGGACATGTACTGTGCTAGAGGATGTATTACTAGATCCAAAAAGGATGATTAGTTGGTTTGTGAGAATCACGGGTGATTTTGGTATATGATTATATATCTCATGGAGTTTTAGGTTAATATTAATTTTTTTTATCAAATTTATTTGGGATTCTATAACCATTGACTGTAATTTCAAAAAATGGATAGTATTTCATTTGGATATATCACTGTTAGGTAGTATTTTTCACCATTAATGAGAAATTAGTCATGATATATTTATTAGGTTTCTTATTGAGGAATTGATGGTTGAGGTGTTCTATAATGATCCCCCATGGGGTTTATCTGAATCCTGATGCATCTATGGGTAGTGATCATTGATGGGTTGATGGATTTGGGTCCCAATGAGAAAATATCTTCCAGATAAGATATGGATATGGTAGTGGGGGGGTTTTACTTATTGTTAACGATACAATAACATAACACATAATTATATATGATCATCATAGTTCAAAAAATATTGAGGTATATGTTTTATCAATACGAGCTAAATCTATAAATAAGAGTTTGATGGAGATTATCTAGGGAAATGATTTTGGGATCTTCTATACACCATAAACGGTAAATTCCATATGAAATAATCTCATAAAAATCTGTGATGATCTATTCATTAATGTATTGATTCCTTATATGTGTTTAATTTATCATCACTATCTGTGCACCAGTGACATATAAATAATGTATGGTTCCTTAATGAGGTAGTTCTTGTGGTCATGAATGATGTGTTTCGTATAATAATTCTTCATACAAAGTCAGTTATTTTAGTAGGTAAATGAAAATTATCATATTCCTAATGTCTTTATGCTACCCTTAAATATCTGATAATGGAAGTGATATAAAATCTCAATTAATTTCCGTACTGATTTACCAAATTCTAAGGATAAATAGGATTCTATATTGGTGATCATGCACAAAATAAGGAAGTAAAATCGTTTTCTAGTTCTCTGGGAACTGTGTACCAAAAGCATAATTTCATGATGATATTTCTATGAGGTTTTGAATAATCATAGAGCAATAAGGATGATAAATTATCACAATTACTCTAGGTTTACTTCATTTTCTGAGAATGGATTACTATATGAAATTGTCTCTAAGTAATTCCTTAACACTTATTTCCATCCCAAGATGGATGGGATGATGGAGCTGACCATTCTGATACTAGAGGAGATGTTTTGGAAATATATCATGGATTTTGGTTTATCAAATGGACACAACCTAGCATTTGATAGTTTTTTATATAGTAACTACTACTACACATCATTCAATATTACCCCCTCTGATTAATTTCATTTGAGAAAGTGGTGATCCACATTAAGGTAGATCAATGTCGGAGAGGATGCAATTATCTATCCTGACATTGTCATGATATTGATTGTGATGTTACACGGGGTTCATGAAATAATGGAGGAAGAATTTTATGTCTATAAGGCTTATGTTGGTCAATAATATAGGCCATTATTGTTTAAGTTTTTAGACCTTGTTTTATTGAGGCATTACCCTTAGGAAAAATAAAATAGGGTTGTCTAGGAAAAATATCCATCTCACTAGTTTGTTGAACTCTTTGAGGTGATCGAAAAAATGGTGATGTGACATATCATCTAGTTTTACCCATAATTCTAGATAGTGTTCATGATTCCATTCTTGTCTCCCAGCTCCACTAGTACCTTCTTGATGATTCCATCATCATTGACCAAGGGGGGAAGGATACTAAGGACAACATGACTTTCATGGAAAGACTGATTGAGATTGAATAAAATTCATAGAATCCACTGTAAGGTAATGTTGTACCATTTTATTGAGTTATATAGAGGTTTTTTAGTTTTGGGGAGAGTACCTGGGATAATAAGTCACAAATGGATGCCTAGTACCATGATTGTTTTGTTCCAAGTGGCTTTTTCTATTTTGGGGTTGTAATTTTTTTTATTGTTTGACTCTTATTGGAATGTTTTTAAATATATATTTCTCACTTTATTAGGGCTATCTAATATGGAGTTTTTGATAATTTTTGGAAGTTCATTGTTTCCTATTATAGATGATTTTTATTATCAAGTATGGGATCATGTTATAGGTATCAAATGTTATTTTTTGAACCCATTGGTACTATAAAATTGTGATTTTTGGGTTCTGGGTGACTTTAGATGTGTTTAATGAATGGAGATAAGGGTATAGAGTCAAAATAAGTATATTCGGTTTAAGATTAATCTCATATATTATAATTTCATGTTGTGTGATGTTTTATTACGTGTTTTTTATGACATTCATTTGATATTTATCATTAATTGATTCAAAGTGTCAAACATTGTTAAAAATGTGAATTTTTACAGTGGAGTTTTGGTGTTTATGTGTTTTATGGTTTTATAATGTGATGTTATATAATAAATATTCGAAATCTCATCATATTGTTTATATTGAGAGACTTTTTTAGTGAATGGGATCCTTCTTAGGTTCACATATTAAGCTAGATATTCATGTCCTAAATGGGTTGATTTATATATTTTTTATAAATTATAGCTTCCAAATGGCCCCCCTCAATCTCAGTTCAATATTATCAAGTGTCAAGTGATTTTGGGAGCCTTGAAAACCTATAATATTTATCATACATCCACAATATCCTATGATTTTTCATTAGTGATTTTAAGGGAGTTATATTTTTTCTTCTACTTAATTATATCTTTATTCATTCAGGGATAAAATACATTCCATGATTCTTAGTGTGTGTTTGTGGGCGGGTGTAGGTTGTGGTAATTATGATAATAAATCATAGTATTTTAGATGGATTTGATTACCTTCTATGTGATTTTTCCCATTAGTTCATCCTCAATTACCTTTTCAATGTATAACAACTCAAAATGTTTCTCTTATTGAAGGAAATTCATGTTATTCCAATTTTTTTTAATCTATGATATTTCCATGATTTTTCATTCGATTTGGTCTATATTATGAATTGGAATAATAAAGTTAATAACATAGACTAATTGAATATAATGGTGATAGTTTTATTCACTTGTGGTTATTGTTTTTCTTGAGGATGCAGATGTAGTAGTATGAGATATGATTGTTAAGGTATTATACAACATTCTGATGAATTTATATCACAATACCCTTCAAATTGGTAATTCTTTTATCTGATAAATGAAATGACTAAATTTATATTCTTGTTTTAGGATTTACTTGTTGTGTGTGGATCAATGGCCTCAGTTATGTGGTGGCATTATGCTATTTGTTTTGTATTTCATGGTGGCCATTCTTTTTTGTTTCTCATATCCTTTTTTATAAGGAGAGGGCTCAACATTGTGGTTTCATCAATGTTTTTTGGTATAAGTTGAGTGGTTTTATATATATAAATTTTGTGATGGAAAAATAATAAATTGGTGAAAATTTTAAATAATAACATTATGAATAAATTAGAGTGTCGTATTTGTGTGATGAAACAATGGAAAATGGAACATGATTTTTGGATTCCTTTTCTATTTCTTGTGTTTGATTATTATGAATTAGAAGAACACTTCATGGTGTGATATCAGTAGTAACATGAGGGTGGATGTAGTAGTGTTTCTTCTATAAAATTATATGTCCAGCCCTATATACATGTATTATTTTAGGACCTTCCTATACACTATTTCCAATTAAATTAACCTGAACAACACCTAGACACTCAGATGATGTTTTTCCAAATTTCCCCCTTTTTTAGTGTAAAATCCTCATTTATTAATTGTAGGAGATGTTTAAACATAATAAATTATTCATTACATGGTTTATTCTCTCTTTTATAGTGGTTTGATAGGTTATAGTATAAGTTAAAAGGGGTTTCAAATTGATATTTTGAATAATGTCGCTTAAGTATTATGTTGTGGAAAAAAATAAAACTATTTGGCTAGTGGGTATCCAATGAATAACCGGTGCACCCAATCCATGGGTAAATTAATTGAACCTAATTTATTTTTACATAAAACATTTTGACACATTTTTTAATACCTAATAGCAATAAAAACCCCTAATTATTATTATAGACCATTCCCATTGATTGTTTTCTTTCCTCATTCATATCTTCTTGATTCTTCGAGCATCGACCAGTTTGGTGGCACTAGAATAATGATTTATTCTTAAAATTTCTACAAATTCATATTCACTCTTGATACAAGTAAATGGATCTAAGTCCGATCTATATTTTCCATGAAGATCAAATGAATTTTCATTACTTATTTTTTGATCAATGCCAGATCTACTTATTTGACATAAATCCATGATTATATCCTGGCCAACCATCAATTATGAATGTGATTTGTGTAAGATTACATGGATAATCTTCATATACCAACTTGTGATTGTAAACTGATGATATATCATTAATCCATTTATTATTATTTCATGTAATGGTGGATGTGTCAACATGTTGAGAGTGACCACCTTTACTAAAAATACAAATGTCTTCAACGATGGATTTTACATTGTAATTTATAATAGATTTATAATGTTGAGACACTCATTTTCATGAAACTCTCTCGGTTGAAGAATTTTTAATGGATCAATGTTTATTCCCATGACCAAATGTTCTATTTCAGAATTTATGATGAATTAATGATCCCTTACTCAATGAAAAATCAATTTTCTGAATTAAGTACCTCTCTTTCTATATACCTAGGAATTTTTTCAATTTCTGTAATCCTTAATGAATGTGATTCTAGAACGACCATTATTTAAATGAAATCCTCTCAAGAATTCATTAGAATCCTCTTTCCTAAAACTAGATCTAAATTTTAGAATCCATGATCATTTTTTTGGTTGTGAAATGGGGTTCATTTTTTCACACATTAAAAATGTATGTAGTACATACTCATAAACCATGAGGAAGGATGTTCTTTACAATTTCTAACTCTTGTATACACATATTTCCTCGGTATTATTCTCTAATTGTAATCATTATTTACCACCACTGATTTGAATTGCATGAGTTGGCTATGTGTGTGTGGTTTGTGAGACACTTTTATCATGCATGATTCAATTAGTATACCACTATATCCAATTTTAATGTTTGATGATGATCAAATATATTTTTTTCATTGCTAAAATCTATCATGATGAAATTTATTTCTACCCTATATGGACATCATAGTCATGTGTGTCTCCATTACTTCAGATGTTTTTTCTTGGTTTTTTAATATGTGGACCATTTTGGTTTGATTTCCCCTTATATGGGGAGCATGAACGACATGCATCATTGATGAAGGTATACCCATTAATGTGGTAAGAGTATGAAAACATTATGGACTGCCTTGAAAAAGATCATTTTGTTAATTCTGAGTTGAAATTTTAGATATTGTTAGCGTACATATACCAAGTATACATGCCGAAATGTGACACCTTTTGGATTCTGAGTAGCTACATAAGAACTAGATTCCTTAAATATTAAAAGTATGTGTTCACTAATTAACCTTATGGGATGACCAAAGACTCAATTCCCTGATATTACTATGATATATTTTTTTGAGTTTTCGGGGTATTTTTTTATCTTTGATTTCATCCTTGTGCAATCCTTCCATCATTGATTTGAAGCGGGTATGGTGCGATCTCATGGTGGATTGGTTACCTCCCAGATACTTGATATACAACAGTTTATGGGTTTTTCATTATTTACTATTTTACTGGTATTAAAATTATATACCTCTACACACTTATTAAGGATGAATTGGTGGTTTCATATATTGTTATATTGCTCACACCCTATATAAGAATCTTAGATAATGTGAAAATATATTGGATTGTAATCCAAGAAAGGGAATGATTCATATAGTAGAAGGTTGAGGTGAAGAGAATCATATTGTGGTTGTATTGGGATTTACTTCATAGGTTTATATTATATTATTTATATTTATTTCACTCTACATATACTATTGTTTGGAATTTCACACTGAGATATTATTTATTTTATATTTATTAATTTTGTTATATATTGTTTTTTACTATGATATTTTCATAATCAACATGTTAAAATGATGGTAAAATTTTATATCTTATTATAATTTTTATGTAGGTCATTGATACTGATGATATAGTCCTCCACTAATGGTGTTTATACCCACATTAATAGTTCATAGCCTCTTTCATATAGAAAGGAACTCATGAGGTATTTTGAATCTATAGCATGGTCTCAATGGTTCAAGACCTGGAATTATATAATTGTGTCATAGAATAGATAAATTATAGTTTTTGATCAACCTAGGGATTGATAGAATTGATATAGATTGTGTGGGACCAGATTAGGAGGGTTGAATTCTGATTGGTCATATATTGTGTAATAGAACTTCAAATTACCATTAATGAGATTATTCTTATAGTATTATGGGATTTTTTTGTTTTCATTTATAACGACTTATAACATTGGATCGCATGACATATAAATACATGTTATTTATTTTATATTAGTTATTTAATTTAATTTCATGATTATGATATATGTTTTGAGTATAATTTTTTTATCGTTTTTTTTGATATATCAATTTTATTGGGTACTATGATATATATACTGGTATTAATTAGTTGAACGTGAGTATATTTTAATGTTTTATAAAATATATTTCTAACTATCATGTAAGGATAGAGACCACGGTTAGTGATAGTTTGATGTAACATTATTAATGGGTAGAATACAACAATAACCCTTGTGTGATCCCATTGAGTGATTATGATATATCATAGATGAGATGTGTTTTGTAGGTTTTCCCTTTTCATGTTAATAGATGTTTCCCTAAAGGATATTGATCGAAACAATAGAGGACATGGGAAGGAATTCTCCCATTATGAAGGATTCCCCAATTCCACCACCTAATATATAAATGGAAATAATATAACATGCTATTTTGACTTCTTTAGTGGTATTTGAAGTATTCCCACCATATCCCGGAGTCTTCCCACATATACTTAAACTATGAGTAGGGGCACCAAGTCCACGATATACTACTCAGATGAGCTAAATATACATTATCCACAATCATTTCTAGGAAACTGGGTGGATAAATTATGTAGAGGACCAGATATGCATCGTTGGGGGTGTCATTGGTCTCGTTGAGATACTTGAGGATAATAATGTGAAAAATTTGATAACCTTGCTTTGGAGTCCTAATAGGATGTGATGGGGCATAATGATGTATACTAGAAAATGTTAGGGCCTCACTTATAAGGCCTCTTATAACATAATATTTAGGAAATTAATTAATGATACACTGATTCTAGATAGAGTCTAGGAGTTAATAGAGCTACAATATAGTTCACGATGTTATATACATACTCCACTCATTTCATTGAGATAATTTTATTCTCTTGTCTTTTGGATGGAAATGAGTAACAAATGTCTAAGAATATGGGGTTAATACTTCATCAAGAAAATAAATGATTTGTTTATAGTTTTTAACAAATTTT
Organism: Viscum album; assembly: GCA_963277665.1. Taxonomy (NCBI): domain Eukaryota; kingdom Viridiplantae; phylum Streptophyta; class Magnoliopsida; order Santalales; family Viscaceae; genus Viscum; species Viscum album. The sequence goes on along the minus strand of OY728128.1, from coordinate 60,763,458 downwards.
TTAATCTAACTTATTTTTTAATGCATTGACTGTTGAGAGGGGATATGATGTGGGTTGAAAATCAACTCTTCTTCTACCTATTTGTGTGTAGGTGGGTAAAAATCATACTATTGTGATGAGTAACTCTTCTCATCTGATAAAAATGAGGATTAAGTACATACTATATGATATTATTATGTAGGTATTGTAGTGATTGGATTTTTCAATTCACTCATGAGTAAATCCAAAGTGTTTTAACAATTGAATGTTTATAGATTAATGTATGGTATGTAAAAATCCCCATAACAATTGTGGGTTTGGTTGAATATATAGAATCCTTAGTAATTATACTATAGATCATTGAGTTATGTATTCAATAAGGGTAAAAAGAAGAAAAAATTAGGAAACTGAATATTTAGCATGTGTCATCAGTTGTAGACTCCGAATGTGATGAATCAAGAGGGTACGGTGGCTTAGGTAGAGGGATACTGAGATAAGGATGGAAGATTTTATACAGTATAGTAGACTCGAAAAGGTGGAGGTGAGGGACCTAACACTATTTTTTGTATATTCTTTACCACATATATATTTTCTTCAACATTGTTTGATACTAGTTCTTCCCATTTGTTTTTATATTTTTCTATTGTTAATAGACATGCGCTACAAAACAGGTTATATGCTGAGTTAGTTTCCCTTGATAAAATACTATGAATGAAAGTTGATAGTATTCAATGATTTATATAGTTTTTTATAGTACTAGTTAATTAGATATATCTATTGTGATAATTGATTATAGATATTATGAGATTTTATTTTATTCCTCAGACAATCATATTGAATATTATGGGGTAGGATATCATTGTAGGATTATTGGAAACCCCCATTTTTCCATCAGTTTTGATCTCTATCTGGATATAATTTTAGTTTATTTCATGTTAGATCTCATTCTTGGGGAGTAGCCAATTTTTACAAACCAATATCTTGTGTGACTGGATATTTGAAGGAACTAAATGTTCACTTTAATGAAATTGAATAGAAGGTCTTTATCATGATTAGTACATCACCGTGGGGTGAAACTATTGTATTATATGTAATGGAAGATGGTAGTAAACATATTTTTTATATACTAATAGGATCTAAATCATGTGATTTTGAAAAATTGAAAATCTTTCCCTAGTATCATAGATCTATTTGATCAATTATAAGGAGATAGATTGGTTTGAAATATTAAAATTTGGTCATCCTATCAACAGCTGTTGGTTAAAGAGGAGAACAACACAATAATATAGTTTTGGAGTTGTTATGTTCTATATGAGTACCTAATGATTCCATGGGGATATCTAAATTCATCTAATTTGATCATGGATCTCCTGAAAAATATCTTCCATCAATATCTTGAATTATTCAATATGGTGTATGTGGATTATTCATCATATAATCATTGACCCCCATATAATCATGTTATACAAACATTGATATTTCAAATTACACATCATGTATAATAGATTTATGAAAATTTATTGAGGTGTAACCTTTTAAATTATGATGTGTTGTTATTGAGGAATGTAGTGTATGTGATAGAAATATCCGAGTATGACAAGACAGTTGAGGCTATGATGTCATGGACACTAAAGTAGAATGTGTTGGGATCAAATGCTTTATTGGTAATGTGGGATACTAATGACATTTTATCTTAAAATTAAATCATTTATTGGATCCTATAACAATACTATTTAATATGGATGTGATGATCCAACTATTATACCGATGTGAAGCTATTTAAATTTACATGACGAGGTGGTTGAATGTAGCTCATGAGTTGATGCGTCATAAGTTAAGGATTAATTATTTTATATAATACATTACATAATATGATGGTTGTGTAGAAATACTTATGAATTTGTGTCATATAATATCTTATGGCTCTCATCATCAATGACACCATTAGTGTAACTATCTTATCATGAATTATATATGACATCTTTGGTGCACACAATGTGGTGTTGGTGGTATAATCTCTTTGGTGATAGATTTATTGTTTAGATACCCCATAACATTCTATGTTATATCATCACACAGTGGAAACTATATCTAAGTAAGAGGCTCTTAGAAGATTCTATGAATTAATTTTTATTTTAGATGGATAATTCACTTGGTAATGTTAACATCATTGTTGATTCCCTTCATCATGTGACGTTGGTATCCTAGGATCCTGTTGATGGAACTTCATAGGAACTATGACACGTGATGCGTTTGTTGTCCATGTTGGGAGTGGGATATTTTAAGGCTTATGTATAAATTAATTTTTCTTCAATAGTGATAACATATTTATTTGTGGACTAGTAATGACATATTGAAAATATGAAAAAGGACTTCCTCTGATATGAGATCAACATGCAGGTGGTGACCCAATTCCTGGGTGGTTATTAGAAAAGAGTGATGTGATTCTAGTGTATGGGGGAGTTTTAGTCCATGATTAATTCAGAGAAGAACTAATGGGATACATACACACATCTAAATTGGTAGTATGTCCACATGGGACAAATAGGTATAACAGCATTAGGTAATTTTTATGGTTGGTAGGGATGAAGATGGAAATTACATGATTCCTTTACTAATACATTACTTTAATGATGATAAAATATGCGAACTAGTAAATTTTTATTTTTCACTAGACACTTTTCATTAACATGTTGATGTAAGAAGAAGTACTGATGTAATTTTTGACAGGGTTATCGAGGACCCTACCTAGTTATGATGCTATCCCAGTGATGATATTACATCTAGTGAATATTTATCACATCTTATGGATTGATGGGACAGAGTCTGTAGATGAGCTAGGAAATCATTATGTCTATGAGATATTACATTTTAGTGTATTTATCTTGGGAATTATATGAAATAAGGAATCATATTTTATATCTAAATTTTGGTAGGACTTGAAAATGTCTGTCAGCACTCACCTGAGTTTACCAATAATGTAGCATACCAAGACATACATATAGTCAATGACAATTTTATTTTTATTAGTCGATATGATTTGAGATTTCATAGTAGGCATAGGTGGTGCATGATATGATTGTCTATCCAATGTTCAGTTCACATAAAATGAAAATTTTACGGATTTCAATCGGATGGAACCATACGAGTATCACTATGGTAGACCATATCGTACATCACTTTTTTTGGGAGAGGCATGTGATGTAGTAGTTGTGGGACCCATTATAGTACATTATTCCACTAAAATTGTGCATCTAATTCCAAAGTGATTAGTCACATCCCATAGTCATAAGAGATCATATCCACCAATTGGTGGAGTTCTTTGGAGTGTTTTTGTATCCAAACAAGGTTTTCTATGTGTGACCCATCAATTAAGCCACCAATTTCTGATAATGAAAATGGATCCTTCACCATATTATTTTAGAAATGTTGAGATAACTGAATAGGTTAGGTAATTTGGGTACTACATTGATATTTCATTATGTAGTTGAGGAAATCATTATGTTCTTTGTGTGTCACAACATTGGAGGTACATGTCTGATCTAACATACGTCATGCACTGTGAGTATATTGAGCTAGAAGCTGAAAAATCCAATATTGACTTCCATGTGAAGATAACAGACATAAGTTATAAAATCCTTTAATGTAATGAGATACCAATCGATTACTTCCATTAATAGATCAGATATAAATATGAGGATACTCAAGATTGTGGGGTTAATGTTTGAACTCAATTTCTTGAGTTCATTGATAAAATCCTTTTAAGTCACATCTTGTAGATTATAGGTAATTAATGGGAGTTAATTATAACATCCTAACTTGTTTATATTTCATGAGATGTTCAATGTTAATATATTCTCAATTCCAATAATGATTCATCTATTTTTTTATTTAATGGTTTTGAATTTATGTTATAGGGGTATCTATATCAGATTTTATGGATTTTATCTTAAGGGTTGAATGATGTCTAAAAAAATATATTAGCTCACAGGTATGTATCCACATACCAACTAGTGGTGATTGTAGTGTATATAAAAATAAATAGATCCCATTGTCTAGATCATAAATGAGACTAAATACATATCATTCTATATGGCCCACTTGACCTATTGTAGCCACTCATTGGACAACTGGTGTTCATTATTCAAGGTTCAATTAAATTCACCCCATGGGTTATTATTTCATATGTTGGGAAACCTTGTTTAATTACCAATTATTAACCATACATCCTATTAAAAATTAGATACATCTCCCCTAGACACATTACACAAATAATTCAACACACCTAGATTATTCATCCTTGGAAATATCTGGTGGTGATAAAATAGTGAGTTCATCTTATAAATCCACTAAATTATTCTTCAGAGATAACAGATGTACATAATTCTAGGTATGATAAATGATTTACAAGAAGATTCAATAGTGTTTTATTCATTTATTATATGATACTTGGTGAATCTAATGAATTTTTTATGTTCCATGATAAAATAAAGAACACCATAAAATACAGTCATTCTATGGGAATGTGTTGATAGATCATTGTAGAAGTATTTTTATGGTGTAATGATGATAGAACCATACATAATTATTGATTATTTGTTTGATATATGAAGGTATCAATGTTTTAATGATAATCCCCTTGATTAATGAAATAATTATCAATAAAAATAGATTTTTAGGTAAGTAATCATTGATTATTAATATTGAGATTATCCTTTTCTTTAATAACATTTTTGACAATTTTTTGGTGATGGGTCAATGTTCATTAGATAGAAAGAAGTTTTTATTCTATATTTGATTATGAATTCATGATATTTTATTTAATCAACCATTGATATAGTGAATTAGAGACCTCTACTTTTACATACCACATAATGGTTTCAATTGAAGGACTCATTAAAGTATGTGATTCTTGAACCACCCACCTTGACTTTAAATCCTCCCGAGTCTTCTTTCTAAATGACTTTCATTAAAAATGAGAACACCAGTACGGAAAAAATTGTGTGTGATATTTTTATATTTGTATGTATCATATGGTCTGATCCTATATTGTTTTACGAACCTCGGATTACTTCACCAACAACGTTGAGGTAGAATGTTCCTTTTTGTTGGTTGTTCTTGTTCACACTTGTTTCATAGGATTGATTTCTCTATAGGTTATCATTTTTACTTCTAATTTTTTTTTAAAATTGTATTAATAATAAGATAAATTTTATCCTCACATGGTGTGAAATACGTAAATTTATATAATATTTGTGATTAGATCATTCATTTAATAATTTGATGAAAAATATTATTTTGACACATTAATGTGCAATATAGTAATTTATTCAATATTTATTTTCATTGTATTATTTGAAGATGAAATTTTTGAAATATCTATCCAAATAACATTATAAAAATATAATTTATAACATCCATGTTGAATCATGAATTTGATTTGGGTAAACTGATCATCATGTCAAATCAAGGTTGGAGTTTCCAGATTGGACACCACATCAACATTTGGGTTGTATCATCAAAATAAATACTTCGATTAGAGTGATATTTAATTTTTTTATAGAGGAGAAAATCCCTCAAAAAATAATTTTATAAGTACTGATGGTTGATGTGTTTTAACGTTCAATAAGTGTTCTCAAATAGGATTACTAGATTTTTTATGAATTTACCCATTCACACTTGTAACATCTTGTAAGCTTATCCTCCAATCCAATATATGAATGTGTTATTATCTTATATTGATGGGGTTGGAAGTGAATTACCATGTTTAGTCATAGTGTAATTGGTTATACTCTAATTATCCAATCATTTATATAGGGTATTCTCTTTAATTAAAGACACTTTCATCGAAGCCGTCTCTTTCATATTCACATTACAATGTTTGTGTTTTCATATTAAAAATCTTAATTTATCTTCTAAATTATCTATTATCAACACTTTTATTCATCAAAACTAATTTTATTTGGGATGGAAATTAGGATAATAAATTTTATTTTATTATAACCTTTCTAAACCTTTTTTCCCATGAAAATAGTTTCTACGATGACTGCACCACACAAGAAATTAATTTTTTTCATAATAATTAATCTTCTTCTCACCTTGATCACATATTTTATGTATAATGAGATACATTAATTCACATAATATGATAAGTGAGTTTATTTTTAAATTAAAATGAACTATTTATACATTTCATCATTAACACACAACTCATGTGGTCATGTAATTTGTGGATAGTGAGAGCCTGATATTAATCTATAAAAAACAATGAAGGATAAACTTATAGAGTCAAAATTTAATCCCAACAAAAAATTCACAATAATATACAAAAATTGACATGTTAAATTATCTAATAATACCTATAACACATCCTTATAATGATAATAAATAGGGTGTTCTGACTGCATGTTCCAAAGCTAGATAAGGTTTTAATTAATTTCATCTTTGTGGTTAAGATAAATCCCATAGGGTTAGAGGGTTATCAAATTAAGGGATTATAATTAAGTGGGGATGAAATTAAATGATAATTATTAAAATTTAATTGAATTTGAAGATTTAGTTATATTACATATTTAGAAAAAAAAGTTTCTAAAAATTATATTCACATTGCATTTTCTTTATCTACTCTCAAAAGAATAAAACCCTCTTCCAGCATAATTCATCTTGATTTATAAAACTAAACAACCCCTAACATCGTTTGATGAAAATTTATTTTATATATATTATCATAACAACATTAATAATATATGTTAATTAATTCCTCTCTGAGAGATGACTGTGGGCATCCAATCCTCTACAGTTAAGTACCAATAAACCACAACTAATTTCATAGTGCCCATGAAAATGTCATTAAAATTGGTGAAATTATAAGGGAGGAAAATATTTTCTTCAAATAATTATTGGTATTTGTTAACTTGTAATTTATCTTTTTCCCTTCATTATTATTTATTCTTTCCCCTTTCTTATTTTTGCATTATTATTTTTCTCCCACTATTTTATTCTCTTTTAGAACATCAATGGGAACCTATTCTCAGGATATTTTGTTCTATAATTATTAATTAATCATCATTCTATGATTTATGACATGGAATAATCCCATTGATCTATTATATCTTGAACTTAATATTGAATGATGGATAAATTATCAAATTAGACAATATCGGTCTCTGAGAAGTGTCATCATTCCCCCGTCCGGGGAATTCCGCTACTCTGAGAATTTAGAAATATGATACTCATCTGGAAAAAATATAAAAATAGATCAAATGGATACAAATTATAAAAATGAACATAATATAACCATTCACTAATTGGATGAAACATGCATTATCTACTAACCAAATTTTACCATAGAACCAAAACTAGAATAAATAATTAAACTAATATCTAAGTAATTTCTCCTTCAAACAAAATTTTATGGCCTATCCATTAAGGATCTAAAACAATTCCATAACAAATTTAATGTGGTTAGATCAACCCTGAATAGAAGAAATGTGTCTAAATATCAAATCAATATAACAGTATCTCCATTCTCACATGATTTGACAAAAAAAGTTGGAAGTATGATTTAAAAACTGAAAATGTAACTTGTTTGAATGATTTGAACTTTTTTAAATACAATTTTTTTCCACAATACAGGTCCACTTACATTAAAAAATATATCTTATGATTCAGTGAATCCAAAGCGGATTCAGTGTATGTGTACCAGGAGTGATTCAATATGTTCCCTGAATGATGCACATGTCACCAAATCAGTGAGAAAATCCTCATTCAATACATATATAATGTCCTCACACTAATAGATAGGAGCATGGTTGGTATAAAAAAATAGGGGAATTGGTAAAAACACCAGTATTTTCACATGCATTAGTAAAAATGTTTAAATAAAGCCCCCAAAATTGGGTCATCGAGGTACACCACATGTTAGTGGAAAGAATTATAGAAGACCATCTCTTCTTGAAGTCTAATTAATTGACATGATGTTGAAAAAATCAACCACTAAGGTCTGACACTTTACATTGGCTAAAAAGATATCACAACACAATCCTATGATGTAGTGTGGAATTTTTACTAAAATAGGCCACCAAACTAAATTTTTTCCCCAACAATAAGAGTTGGATGATAGGGAAAAATAATTATCCGGGATACCATATCCAGAGTAGAAAAACAACATCCTCATAATAAATATAATTCGTTTTTACCAATATATAATGAAATATGAAAAGATCGACCACAAATGAGGTATTTATCTTGACAAAAATAAAGCAACCTTTTCATAATACTTGTAGAAGGATTTACTTTAACAACAAGGTTCAAAATAATCCCAACAGAGATTTCAATCCCAAGCGTAAAAATATCAAAAAAAAAATTTACTCCAAACCAATAATAGAAAATTATAAAATTTAAATATTGCAATTTTTTTCAATAGAATTTGATGATGAGACAATTTTAGTGTTTTTGGAGTTGAATACATTAATGGGATAGATTTCAACTTCCATCAATGAGTTGGTAATTAATAACTCTTCAAGAAATCCTAGCTATCCTACCCCAATTCTGAAGGAGAATTTTTGTTCCATCACATTTAGAATATTAGTGAAACTGACTAATACAATTGCATTGATCATTCCACCATGTATTTTCTCCCCCTAGAGATGACCCATTCAAGAGAAACCGATGAACAACTAAAGAAGAAATATAAATTATGAAAAATATGGACTATGTTCTTAGAAATACCATTCATTTTTTTGAATAGATAAACACAAACCAATAAGAGGTCTATAGAGGTGATGAAAGAAGTAGTTTTGTATTAATGATTGTGCATTAAGATCAATATCCCTCTACATGATGTTGTCATGAAAATTCCTTTGTATGCTATGTTTTTGAAATAAATGAGTAAAAATAAACAATGGATAAAAGGAAATGATCTGATTGATCATGTGAGGAATGTATCTGCACTCATAACACCAACCGTTTTGATTTGTAAAAAGTAAAAGGACCCTGGTACATTCAACATTCCATAAAAAATGGGGGAGTTCCATTTCTTTGAGGATTTCTGGGACTTGGGTGGCTCTATTAATGTAATTACACACTCTATTTTTTCTTTATTATAGGTTGGATAGATGAAGATGAAAATGGTTGTAGTGAAACTGAATAACTTGGCCACAATAAACACAATTTGACCCATAGAGGATGGACATGGTTATTTACTGTACCATATATTTTTTGTGGATTTATACCGATTGAATATAGAGTATTATCAGGTAATTTCTCATTACCGAATCATTATTGGAATACTATTCCGCAATACAACCTTTATAATCTTGAATTTATATAGTGTTTTCAAATGAAATTTTATGATTTTTTATTTTAGACGTGATAATGTACCACAAATAGAATGATATTGTTATCTTCATATCCCATTATAACCAATATTGAGGAGATTCTAAAACATAATGGTTTTATTTATTTTTCTAATGGGGTTTATGAAGGACCCATGAACACCCAGAGAGGGGACAGGTGAATCGGGTTGTTAAATTTTTATTTCAAACTGACAGATCATGCCCCCACTTTGTTAGGAACCAAATAAACCAATCTGATGATATAGGGAAGTTGAATAGAAATCATGAGAAAATCAAAGACACAACAATTTTACCTGCTTCACCACTAAGGGATACATCTAGCGAGAACCCACTGATAGTTTTTCAGATTTTCCAATGTTCTCTAATCATTACGAGTTATAGATTAGAAAAGATTAGAAGAGTCACATTATTCTAGGAACACTGAATTTTCAATGATTTAGGGATAGTACATTATTTCATGTAGATCCCAACCGTTGACATTACATTTCACCTTGCATTGGGACGATACTGTAAAAATTTCAATGACATGATGGTCGAGTCAACGGATTGGTATTAAATAATAAATATTCAATAGTATATGGATGTTCTATTAATGTTATATTTTTTCCCATAGATGAAATTCAATATTAGGCATACTGATAGTTCTTGAACTGCTCCTCCACAAAATTGTATTTGTCCTCCTTGTATTGCATAGCTCCACAACATATTCCCCTACTCTACGTACTACTTGATTCCTCTATGAACTTCCAGGGTCCGTATATTAAAATATCTTCCTCCACATACTTCTCTACAACATGAACTACCTTCCTCGAACAGTTTAATTCTACAAACCATCTTCAATCCATAATCTATCTCTACTAACACTACATGTACTATAGATAGATCTTCGGAGGGATTTATTACTCTTCATACCGGCTCACATACTTAGAAATGCCTTCATGCAAACCACTTCACACTTCACCAACATTCTCTGAACTTATAAACCGAACCTCCTTCACGAGGTTTTATTCCTATGAACCACTGGATACTTCCCTGAAATCCTCCTGAATTTATAATTTCAGTCTCATATTATAATGGCGGTATTGGTGCTCCATATTTTAGAAAATATTTCTGATGAATCTGACAAACTAAGATTTACTAAATCTTCTTTGTGATACTGCCTTAACCATGTTCCACACATCTCCCTTGATCTACATAACCTATGTGGTCTGTGCAATGAAATTATCTTTACGCAGTGGAAATAATCAATGTCTTGTTTCAACAAATTAAAAACTTCACATCTTCATGAAACCCCACCTCATTTACTCGAATGACATTCCATCTCATGAACTGTTTTACTTTTGCGAACCAAAGGGCTTTCCAAGAACCTCCTACATTCTAAAACCCATTCATCATACATGATTTTCATTACATTTTCTGTTCTTCAAACCATAATTATCCAGCCTTTATGGTTCCCTTCATCATCTATGAATTTTTCCTAGTACATGGTGTGTGGTGCATGTCCTATGCTACAAAATTCCATTACTTTTCCAATTTCCATTTCCATTCTTCATATCATTCACTTCTATGATGAAATACCTCCTTTTCCATAATCAAATTACCAATTTGAGGGAAAAAAATGTGGATAACACTGTGAAATTGTGCAACCATAAACACCCAGTTTAGCATATACTATAAGATCACTTGACATGAAAACTTCTCGATAAACCCAATGAGGATTGAAAAAAATCACAAAACATACTACATTTCTCACAAAGAATATCCTTATTTCCAAAAATCTCCCCCTTTGGGTATTCTTGGAAAATCACAGATATATTCAATCATGTACTAGAGACAATCAAAAACCAAGATGTGAGAAAAAAAATCCCACACTCTAATTCTATGTATAAAAATCATCTTTGTAGAAATCATGCAGATAATTAATTGGTTAGATGTTTCTTGCAATACATAATGAGATCCATGCTCAGTGTTGGTTGTTTCTTCCTAACACTAGATTGTTTTCTCCATTTTCATTTCCTAATTTTTGTAACCCATATTTCTACACAATTATAGTTTTTTTGAAATTATCTATTCTTCATATCACAACAACAAATAGAAAAAAACATATAATTATCATTGAATTTCTCTATTCATCCCCATTGGAACTAAACTCCATGAATTATTTTTTTTACTTATAGAGCTCATAGAAAAGTCCAACTAGATCATATCACCCCCATAAACCTACAATACATTAGGAAACATATTAAAACATTTAATAAGAATGAGGATATAGACTACATAACCTCCTCATTATAGAGGAGAGGATTGAACCATGAGGTTCAACTAATTCTTCTCAAACACATGTGATGATAATGTCTTGGCCAGTATGTCAGCCACATGATAATTAGTTGCAACTTCATCGATTTAAATCATTCTTTGTTTCACTTGTTCATAACAAAGTGATATCTGATTTCAATATCTTTCATATGAAAATGCGTAATATGATTCTTTGTAAAATTAGTTTCACTCTTGTTATCACATTGAATCACCGTTGGATAATTCACCTAATCACTAATATCTGTTAATTTCTACATCAACCAAATTAGTTTAATTCACTCCTTCATAGAAGAGATATATTCAGCTTTAGCCATACCGAGAGAAGTGGATTCCAGTTTATTACTCAAACAGGTCAAAAATTTAATTCCAATGATGAAGACTCCACCACTTTTATATTTTCTATCCACCAAATCTTCAGTTGAGTCTGCCTCATATAATGATGAATTTTCATTATATTTTTTTGAACAATGTATACGCCATATTTTTGTGTACATTGAATGTACCTCATGATTCATCACAATGCATCCATATGATCTTTCGATTGATTACATTGAATGTGTGCAGCCAATCCAGTTAGAAAAAAAAAATATAGCAATGTTCCAATAACGTAAAATAATCATTCAATGATTATCTTGTACATTGTGGGATCTATAGATGTCTCATCTTCATGCTTTCCCAGCATCATCCAAACCGAAGTCGGAGTCGACATTAGTTTGGAATGATGCATATTGTATTTTTTCATCCACTCTCTTGCATACTTTATATAAGAAATAAATGTGTTGTATTTACAATAAATAACCTACAACCCTGAGAAGTATTTGAGTTCAACAATAATAGACATCTAAAATTATGATTTTATGGGATAGGTAAATTCATCCACCAAACACATCCTATTTCAACTCAATATAACATCATCAACATACACTAGAGCCAAGATCAATTCTTCATGGGAATTCTTCAAATATATTTTTTGATCCACTCCTCTACTTTTAAATTATAGCTTCATGAAATAAGAATCTAACTATGATTACCCTGATCTTGGTGCCCGGTTTTGACCATAGAGTGCCTTGTTTAATCTTTCTTCATTTATTTCATCATTATGAAGCTGAAAACCCACTAGTTGTTCAATGTAGACTTCTTCATCAAGAAAACCATTTTATAAATCTATCATTACATCAATTGTATACACTTTGTATCCTATTTTAATTTCCATGAAATGAAACAGTCTGATGGAATCTAGTTTATCCACAAGAGAAAATGATTCTTCATTATCATTTCCTTCAAATTGGGAACAGACTTTACACACTAGTCATGCTATATTTGTTATCACATTTCCATACTAATCATATTTTGTTTTTTAAAATACTATTAATACCATTGGGGTTATCATCTATTATAACTAGATCCCATGCATGATTCTTATCAGTCTGATCCAACTATTCATTAATAGAATTAACCCATGTCTCATCCTTTGTAGCTTCTTCAAATATGTATTGTTTGAAAATGGATTGGAAAAAATATTATGCATTGTATATCTTTATCCATGCCTTTGTGGGATATTTTCAATCCCTAATGATGTTGGATTGATCAGTTTCCCCTCATTGATTTCCCCTATAAGGTTCACATGGTGTTCGTTCATTCATGGTTTCCTCTTCTAATTCTTCTTCTTAGTAAACATCATGATGTCATTGCTGACAGTTTCCCATGCCTCCCTCTACTTATGTATTTTGATTTTTTCAATGTATTTATTATTCCTCTTCTTTTAACACACCAAATAATTGAATGTCATGATACATTTCGGGTGTTATATTTAATGATCTACACATTATCTTTTTCCACAATTTTACAAAGATGTTTATTAAATGAATTATAGGATTTTAAATTAATTATATATCTGAGGAAAATTAATTCATTTGATGGATCACCATACTTGTATTTACTTATATCATTGTTTTAGATAATGAATGTAAATCCAAAAACATGAAACATAATTTAAAGGTTCATTCACCCAATGTAGAGACCCGAAGCCAGATGTACATGAACATTACATTACTTTTGCGGAATACTTACTACATAAAAAAACACACACACAAGGACCATAAAAGTTAGTGTCTTTGGAAACTCGAAATATAATCTTCTAATCGTGGTAGAAGATCTTCAACATCTCCCATAAAGATCTTCTTTTTCTATAAACCTAAATCCTTTATTTAAGTCCTGGGGAAAAGAAAACATAAAAGGGTGAGCTCAAATGCTCAGTAAGGGTAAAAAAAAGTAATAGCAATCACATCATATTCATAAGAACATATCTTTTGGAAATCTTAACCTGCAGAAGAGATCATAATTTCATAACATGGGATAAATCATAATTATGAAATGTAATCCCAACAATCATAACTCAAAACATGAAACATTGTGGCATACACACATAATCATATAGAATTATTTCTTATTAGTCAACACTCATTTCCAGGACTATCTTAGTGGACAAAGTCCCTTTCTGAACTGAGTTCACCCCTCGTTTCAGTCCTATTTCACTAAACCGGTATAACCTATCGGTCCAGCCATGTTTATCTCATGAGATATAAAATCTTTACCCAATGCATTGGAGGGAGATATAGGCCCCACCCATCTCATAATGAAACCATTCTTATGTGTGCCACAAAAATCATAAATCATACATCATTGCATAACCCATGTAATAAAAATGGACTTCTTAAACATCGTGACATCATAAAACAATTCATATAAGATAAATGAATTCATCAAAATAATTCCATCACTACATAATAAAATCAATGTAATGATAGGGATAGAATCATAACCTTATATTATCTTATATGTAAAATAAATTTGATAAAACACCTGAACTCCATTCTTGAGGAAAATATCCTTTCAACTTCAAAAACATTTTTCCTTTCTTAACATGTCATACAATTTTAAACTATAAGAAGATGATTAAAAATGAACATGAAAACTTGTAAATGAAGCTTCTTGGAAATTTTTTTTAAAAATCCATTCATTCCGTATAAGTTAAAAAACATTCTTCTCGTACTTTTGTCGGAAAATTCAAAAAAATAGCTCGTACGAAAAACGACAAAAGATTCCTTTCATATCTTTTACTAAAAACTCACTGAAGGGTAAAATAGGATTTAAACAATTATAGGTGAATGGAAATAATATTACATATTGAGGAATCATGGATGTGTATGATAAAATACACCCCAGTAAATTCCAAAGTATAAACAATCTCAGATTAAAATGAGATTGTGATATTTCCCTTACCTTAGGTCCGATTTTCTTCGTATGTGTCTGAACCTCCTCTTCTTTGAAGCGCCTCTTTGAGATCTCCTTTTAGGGCACTAAAATTGGACTTTGAGGAAGACCAGAACATATAGGATGTTTCTAGGGAAGTGGAGAAGGGAATTTGGCAGGGGTTGGCAGAGTATGAAGGCTCAAAGTGGTGTGAGGAAGAGAGGGAGGAGGTGCCCTTTTATAATGGAGGAGAGGGGCACCTTTGGAATATCTAAAACTATTATTTTATTATAAAGTCAAATTCGGTTTTAAATAGCTCCAAATTGATTGATTTCGAATATAAGGTGGGGATGGGTCGAAATCCTCTCATCCAATAGAATTTAGACAAGTTTAGGTTCCTATTTTAACTTTATCATTTACATTTAACATTAAGTAAAATAATTTTACTTTTACCGTGTCTTCTTGTGTTCTTATACTATAAGGTTAATAAAATTACTATAAGAAGCCAAACGTACCCCAATTTGTTTATTATTAATATATAAATACTTATCATAGTAATTTGGCCAATCTTTAGATTTTTAGGAATAAAATAACAATTAATAATATAATATTTGTTTTAAAAACTATTTTATGTCAATTTTGACACTATTTATTAATTGATTTTTGTGAAAATCATAACAGAATGATTAGTCCAAAAAAAAGTTAATTAAATCAATACTAACATGACATATTAAACTAGAAAATTAGTTGAATTCATAAAAAGTCTCAAATTACTTTTATTTTGGTATTTATAACATCAATTTTGTCAATATTTCATTAATAAGATAATTACTACATCATCATTGTGTCATAAATAAATTACATTATTTAATATCTAAAAATTACAAATAAAATACCATTATTTAGGAAAAAAATTTAGATTTCTAACGAATATTTATAGTACAATTTATCTTATGTATAACCCTATAGTAAAAATGATATACTTATTAAACATTGATTTTAACTATTTTAATCCTTCTTTAAATAAATTAATAATAAATGTCCTAATCTAATCCAAGAAGGCCTAAATGGTCATATTTTATTCCTAAGGTTGTTTTTGGTCGAATTAAACTTATCCAATAGAATTAGGACATGTGTTAGGGTAATAATAATATCATTTTTACCCTTAATTACCCTATTTACTTTTAATCGTGGTAAAAAAAGTAAAAAGTAACTATTCACCAAAAATTATTTTCATCTCATTGAACCACATTTTACTTACTAACATCAACCGTGTCTATTGGATTTTTGAAATTCCACTCACAGAAGCGGTAAAATTATGTTTTATGAAGAATTCATTTTTCTTAACTACCACTTAGTGGTTTCACTATTCATCAAAAAATGAAAGTTTCCAGAAAAATACCAAAAATTAGGCCTAAGATATATTTGATATTATGAACTCAAAAATGATGTCTATTTTACCAAATTCAATACATACCAGTTGAATTAATTAATTTAAAAATTAATTCCTGTTATCAAAACAAACAGCGTGTTTTTAAGAGATAATAACTATCAAAAGATTGACACGTGTTTATGTCTGGTTTAAATGTGAAATTACATCAAATGAACTACATTGTATTAAATTGTAAAAATATATTCTAAATATACTTTAAAACCACTAAAATTAATAATTTATCACTATTAATTATTTCTATTAAAAATGTTGTTTAAAATTTAGTAATTTTCATTATTCATCAGAAAATGAAAGTAATCCGAAAAGTACCAAAATTTCACCCTAAGGTAATTTCGATATTACGAAACCAAAATTGAATTCCATTTTGAAAAAATAAAAATTACAAAATTTCAAAATGTGGTTATTACTATTCATAACGGCTAGTTTTAATAATATTTTAATAGCTTATTGTTGTTTAGTGAAACTCGTTATTGCGTACTACACACGCTATCGAGGAAGGTCGCGATTGCGTGTAATGCAAGGAAAGTCAAGGATGCGTGTTGTGAAAGCTACTTTTGGTGTAGCGTACAACACAAGACATTAATGAAATTAAAAAGAATATTTTTCATAAAATCTCAGGCTATTACACCCAATGCCACAACTCATAGTGTTCCTTGGTTTCCCCCATATAAATCCCTATTTGGTTTTCAATATAAACTACAGCTTGAATAACCTTTTTCTTATAATGTAAAGAGATATGACTCTCAATCAATATTATTATGGCATTACTATTCATATGTGGATTTTTATGCTTAACAACTCAATTTTTTACGATGTCCTTACAACAGACACCTCATGTTGTTATCCATGTTTCTCCATGTAATTTTCAAATTCAACGGATTTGTATTCCCCTCCATTATTAGACCGCATAACTTTTATTTTCCATCAATTATCATTCTCGGCATATTAGTGATAGGTTTCCATGTAATCAAGCACTTATCATTTCTTGTGTATAACCATCACACAAGCCATTCAAATATAATCATCACTCAAAAGGATAAAGGTACATTCTAAAAAAGTTACATCAATGCTTATCAGACCACACAAATCTATATAAATCTGATAAAAATGATTGGATGCTCTAGAATTATTTGTTTTAAATAAACTACACACCAAAATTCCTAGCACGCAGGAATCACGAGTATTCTCATGTTCATGATTCAGATTTGGGATATCAATTAAAATCCTCATTTAAGATAACTTTTCCACATCTTGTAGATTAATGTGACCCAATTTCATGAGCCACATGATTTTCACTACTTCATCTATATTGTAACATATTTTCTCATTTTTATCAACATTATATAAGTTTACATTTTTTGCATCCCTTTATTTGATAATTCATTGTTCTTTATATATAGTGCATCCATTTTTATTGAATATCAATATAATTACTAATTGAGAATGTTGTCTGAAAATCAAGAGATTGTGATTCAACTTATCCATATAATTTCCTTTGGATTTCTTCATCTCACCATTGGCTTCACAGTATTTCTAGATCCATTTATCCTTAAAGCACCATCATTTCTGAATCTCACTGTTCGATCAACCATTTCATTATATTAATTAATAGTTCGGTATTTCCATTATATGGGATGAATATTAACAATCAAGAATCGATGTGCTTCTGTTCATGGTATCCCTGAAAGCTACTTCTATAAGGATGGAATTTTAAATTTTAATCTTTTCATGACATTAAATATTATATTGAATGATGGATAATGATGTACTATCAAATATCTCTTCCATGTTTCTAGGTTCTTCATACTCATATTCGACTTCTAATGGAGAAAACAAATTTTTTTGAACAACACTATCTGGTCGGAGAGTATTGACTTTTATATAGGTTCTGGAAAAAATGATCATATAATTCCCTTGCCTTTAATCAAATACATTACAACCCATGTTAGAAAAATTAAATTAGTATCCATTGAAACTATTACTTCTATAAGAATTTGGATATGAATTTTTTCTCTTATGTTTACTTTATTGCTTTTCCCCATTCAAATAGCTCCTTACCTCCTCACATTATGACATGATATGGCCTAGAAAACCACAAAATTGACATTTTAGAATTGGTAATGTCTTTTCAATTTTATTCCTACTAATTTAAACATCCATTAGAGAATTATTTGACTCTATATTATCTCAGGAAAAATGATAATGGTTTTCTGTCATCCTTTTAGTTTTATTTGAGATGATATTTGTTTTGACATCTGCTGTCTTTATCAAATGTCTGACTGTTAGGTTACTGTTTATTTTTACCATCTTTACAGAATAAATTTGATGTTCTTGAATCACAATATATTTATTTGTTTCAAATTCAAGAGTCTATTTGATCATTCAGAGTCATTTCAATTCCATTAGAACCATTCTTATCCATCTCTAAGAGTTCATTATCTAATAATTTTCCAAACATAATTTTCATAATTTTTTCTTTTGGAAATGATTAACGTTCACATTTACACCTATGAATATAAACATATTCTTCATATCCATCAATATTTTTGGACTTCCCCTCTAGTATCAAGGTTTGGTCATTAATTACCTCTCTTATTCTTAACTAGTAGTCACCCATGCATACACACAGTGATTTGGAGTAATGGTTATTTTTTAATAAGATATTACTACTTTTAAAATAAGAGAACACATAGTAATGTTCAATCAATCATAATCACAATGTAGTTTTTCATTATATAAAAATGTAAGTGTATAAAATATAGAGACAACATTAAAATAGTTCAAAAAAGATAATAGAAATTTATAGTAAACAAATTATTATTTTTTGAGGATGGATGTTTCAAGTCAATTTAAACAGCATTTACGAAAACATTATTGGGTACAATGGAATACATAGTGAAGTGAAATTAGATAAATAGGATTATTTGTAAAAGTAAATATAAGAAACGATGAATAATTTTAATACAGAATGAGTGTTCATTTAATAGTTGCAACAAAATTTGTGATGTTTATATACATTGAATTTTTTCAGCTAGTAGTAGTTGAAAAATCTAAAAATCTGGAAAAGATACTGTAATATGTCGTGAGCCTCAAAATATTCCAATAGCTGCATTCTGCAGATACAATGGAAATTGAAATGATGAATATATAGAAATGATATCAATAAAAAATTTATAGTTGTACAGTCATCCATTCAAAAGGTGTTCATTCAAAAAATTGTGAGTTTGAATGACATCGATTTCAAATAACATTCCAAGATAAGAATATTTAATCACATTCTTTTGGATTTAGTCAGTTTTTCAATGATAAAGAATTAAATAAGAGCCACAAACATATCAATCCAACATAAAGACACATTAAAAATGTAATAAAAGAAACGTACATGTTTAAATGACGATTAAATAAAATTGAGGTGTCATATATATGACTTTGATACCTGTATCTCTTTTATCTATGAATTTTTCCCTTTTGAAATCATGAAATATTTTATTTTTTGAGTACCAGGTAATGAGATAAAAGTATTCAAGGACCTACATCAATTAAAAAATGTTATCATTAGATTTATCCAATATGAAATTATGTAGATCCAATGAAGTTGAAAACATTCTAATTTATGATTTTCTTTGTATCTTTTCCTAGTAGAGAAGTGATTCTATTTTTTGAGATATCCTTAAATGTGTCCTATAAAGAATAATCTATGAACTTGTATCCATTTGGATGAATATTGACAATCATATTTGTGAATCCTCATTTAGGTTATTTAATATCCTATCAATTTCATGTTTTGGAAAAAATTTAGAGCGAAAGTACAAAAGAATAATCTGTACTTCGGGAATTTTTCAATGAAGAAATTTTTTCTTGTCAAATAAAATATGAATGTTTAAACGGATCAGTATCTATTTGAGAGCGATATTGAATGTGAATTATTTTATTCATAATTAATATAAGTGGATACCACAATAGTACTATAAAATCTTCTAGATTACTTATCCATTGATAATAGTGTAATAGAAACTTACTTTGTTTTAAATGAGATTAGACCTAAAACTATATATTTAACTAAGAAATATGATATGGGTTTCAATATGTTATAATTATAATATTGTTCAACTATTAAATGTTAGATTTGTATCCTCTCAATTACATGAAGATAGATCCTAGGAAAAACTCTACCGTATAATGTTTATTTAATTTCTTAAAATATCGATAATTTGTAGCCAATTTCAATGATTGGTGCCTACGGTACATGCAAAAGAACAATAATTAGACCCAATAAAGTAAATCATTGGAATAGTGGTGTATTTATATCATACATAATAACAAATGTAATAGCATGATTTTATATGAAAAGGAATGAAATAAAAAATAAAAAATGAAGTATCATACATTTCAAATACTAAATTGTAGAAATAAGCATTGAAACCGAATTATTAAATTCTGACACAAAAATAATATATATATTTATTGAAATAAAAGAAACATAAAATAAATTACACATAAATATTTGTTAGATATTGTAACGATGAAAACATTTGTTATTATGTATGATAAAAATCCACCACAAATCCAAATACTAAAAAGTAAAATAAGCATTGAAACGGAATTATTAAATTATGACACAAACATAACATATATATTTTTTGAAATAAAAGAAACATAAACTAAATTACACATAAATATTTGTTATATATTGTAACAATGAAAATTATTACAATAACAATAGTTGTATCCTATATATGGTGTGCAGGTCGGACTGACATATGCAGGTTCCTCCCATTTACTTCAATCCTGTCAGAAGTGTGCATCTATGATGAAATGGACAATCACATCCGGACGGTGGTTGATGCAACTGTTTAATACAGCTAATAGAAAAGAAAGTGGGGAAACTATACAATGTACAACCTATAATAATAATAAAGGATGATCGTGTGTGTTATATGTGTTCTAACTACATTCATGAATCCTATAATACAAGTAGAGTTAAAATTTGATATAAAAATTTATAAGCTAATTTGAGAAAAATATATTCAATATGGTTTTTGTGATACCTTGAAAAATCACCTCTTAATGTCATGCTTCTTTAGAATACTTCTTGTTTATGTTTTTGTAATTGTTCGTTGCATCACATCATCATCATAAAACTCAATAAACATATTTCTGTACATTAAAAGATGAATTAAATCAATAAGTTACAAAAAATAAAAACCAATGTTATTATTGAATATGTAATTTTATGTTTACAAATTGAAAAATGAGACAAAAAACTGAATTATGTTTAAATGATACATTGAAAATTATACTTCAAAACGGTTGTATTGTCTAATCTGATGATATAATTATAATAGATGATAGTGAAAATAAAAAACACTAACCTGGGATACTGTTTTTATAGAATGCATGAAAAGAGAACAATCCTGGGTAGGTGGAGCGGTAGCCAGATATCATTTCACATAAATGGAGACATTCACCCATGCTATGTAGCATCAACAGAGAGCCCAACCACTTCATAAGACCTAAAAACATGAAATTGAAAAAATAATTAATTAAAGAAAGACAGGATGTTTATGTTTCTTAACGCAATATCAAGAGTGATTTATTGCTGGTTTTAAACCTCACCTGAATATTGGGAATTAATGGATAACCAATGGGGATTCCATATTTTTTCCAACTAATTCGAGACGTTCACCCATGACAAGAATCTTTTAAAGGGAGATCTTAACAACTTTTGAAGATCTTACAACATGATATTGAATAAAAAAAATATATGAATATAGATTGAATCTTGGTGTAGCATGAGAATACATTTCCCCATTCTATTCAACTTCTAAGCTTGGTAAATAATATGTGCATGTAGAATATTCAAAGACATAAATAAATACATATTAAAAAATCCAAAATTTTAATTACTATATGATCACAATCATCACAGCTTGTGTTTGATGTGTGACCTCCATTGTCGAGCCCATGCAAGTGTAGAACCTAATGAAATGTCTTTTCAAGCATGATTATCCATTGGGAGGAAATAATGCCTTGATTATTGAATGATAAACGTTGAATGTAAAAGAAACATCTTCAAATGACCATTTTTTCTGTCATTATTTAAACATGAATATACAAATTTAATATGAATCATTTAGAATGTTTCCAATAGAAAATAAAATTTAACATGTTTTGATGATAGAAAAACTATTTATAATAAAAATTCTTACCATGATTTTAATTTCATACATTGATGTGGTACCAATGAAGTATTTCTTCACCATCGTGCCCCTAACCACTTTGAATTAGAAACATAGACCAATGAAAATAAGATAATATTGGAAAAATCACAATAATCTTATCCTAAATGATTGATCAGGGATATTGATATGACACAATTTGACATTATAAAAAATAATGAAATGAATACTTCCTAGTTAATTTTTGGTCCCCTAAAGATCTAGGGTTACTAAATAAATAGTATGTGAAATTTATTTACTTGATATTTCTATTCCAGCATCTCAAAATAATCAAACATTATCAAATCTATAACAAAATCACTACAGACAGTAAATTTAAATACAATTTATAAATTTAATCCCAAGTAATATATATAATGTATCCCAAAGATTCAGAAATATGCTACCACATACTAAAATTAAAAAAATACAGTATAACATAAATTAGGATTCCACTGAACTGTTTTTATCTATTGTGTTTGGAGTCTACCTTATATTTCAAAACCACATTTACATAGATCCTTAAGGAATTAGAGAAAAATGCTGCAAACCTCCAACAACATATGCAATATCTATAGTGATAATTAATTAATTGTTCAAACCAAGTGAGTAGATAATAGAAATTAGATAATCCAAAACGAAAAATGAACGCATTAAAAGAGATATTCTAGCAACCTGTATAAGAAATAATTTAGGGGAAAATATACAGTATAATGGTATGCATCAAAAAAGATATTGAAAGAACCATTATGTGTATAATTATTAGGAGAAGTGTTTGCAATATATGATATTTTCAGCACTAAAAACACATATGAAACATAGTTAAATTAAGCAAAATGAAATAGTAGGAAATGAAGATAACTGACCCTAGTATTCCCATCACCTATATGATGAAAGGTCTTTTTGGTGATAGAAAAATAATATAAAATAAGAAAAATAAGGGATTTTTTAGTACTTTAAGACATGTTCTAAAGAAAGGTACGATGATACTACATAATAGAACAATGAGTTTTGAAGAATAATAAAATTTACAATCCATTGGTCATAAAATAAAAAAACTAACAACACATCAACAGTTGAGAGTTGATGTGGAGGAGGTCAACACATGAATACTAAAAATGAAACAGAAATTAATGACCAATCAAATGACCTATATGTATATAATTATCATAAATCATGAAAAATTATTGAACCAACAACAAAATAATATACTGACCATGGAATGGTTTATTAAAATAATTGGATTAGGAGGAAAACTATCTATGAAACATTTCAACCAAATCTAAACCATGCGAGATAAATTAATGCAGGTTGTCAAAGTAAACCGGGTTCTTTGGCTTTGATGCAGATTTATAATTATATTTAACTGGGTTATCACTTCAAACATCATGGAAATGGTGAGTCATGGATTAAATCTTGTGTCCCTTCTATATCTGCATAACCAAGCATGAAATTGTGAGTTTTCTCTGAATAAGGTTTCTAACTGAAGCTGAGACAAATAGTTAGGTATTGTATGGTTAAGGGATCCGAGCAACGAAGCACATATGGTTTCGAATGAGGAGTCGATATTGGCTTCGAAAACCAAACCTATGAGTAGTTGACGTTGAAGAAAGAATCAGAGGTGTTGCACTTAGCAGACCTTCGAGGAGATGAAATCCACCCAGAAGTGTTGGAGTATGCTATGAATATGAATACCAGGAGTGGTGTTATAAAATACCATAATATACAATGAAAAATATGTTATAAAATATAAATTGTAATATAAAATCATTATAATCATCTATTTCATCTGTTTTTAGTCCAAGAAAATCAATATAAAGTGGACTTAATAGTGAAAACATATCACCTGCATTCATATGTTCGATGAATGAGTGTTTAACTCCATGATTTTATGACCAATAACCTGCATTCATATAGTTTGTAAATGCAAATGAAAAATGGTGGATGGTAGGGAGGTTGACTCCACAATTTTAGGAAAACATACTTGTTGTAGAGATCTGGAACTTATTAGTGCATGATTCCCTTGATCTCTTCCTATGCTGGGTGATTCACATGCAATATATAAATAAAAAAATCAATATTCATCTTAAAATATGAAGTGCGCAATTAAAACATTATGAGATGAATATCCCATAATGGAGACAAAACTCACTGGATGACAACATAATCATACTAAAATACTACCTTGTCAATATACATTGAAGTAAATACTGAGAACATAATCAAATTAAAGCATTATAATTCTCTGTTTCATATGTTTTTCATTCAATAAAATCAATATATAGTGGATTGAATAGTGAAAACAGATTACATGCATTCATATGTTGGATGAAAGAGAGGTTAACTCCATGATTCTACGACTAATTACCTGCATTAACATAGTTTGTACCATCAAATAAAATAGTATTCATGGTAGTAAGGAGTAACAGTAATCACTCATTCTTAGGGATGTACTGATAATTAGATATATAAAACACAATCCCACCAATAATAGGTTCATCTAATGCATGGACACAATATCCTGCAACATTAAATTCAATGCCATCTAAATAACACATCCATTCAAATCCTAATGACATGATATAAAAATATGAAACATACTAATTATGAGGTGTGCACCAATGATCCAAATATACCTGAAAATACTATAAAAATTATGTTCTAAAAATAAAATTTTAATATAATGCCAGAATTAAGAAACATGATTACTGATATTACCTTCAAAAAAAGTATGCTTTACATGTCTTAACGATATTACTATAAGATATCGTGAACCATTCATTATGTGTCTAACTTAATTTTTTGGAGAAAAAGGTTATAACCCTAAATCCATGAATGATAAGACAACAATTCTGAATGAAGGAAAAATTTGAGAAAAATTAATTTGCTTTCCTGCAAACATGAAGAGATTTTACGTCAATTCATATCCTCCTTGTGCCAAAGAAATCGTCTAGTTGAAACATATAGTATACAAACTAGGTATGCATTAAACCATTAAACAAAATGAAAGAGTAATAATGCATTGAATAAACCATGGTGGAACCTACATCACTATAACAAACTCATTAAACCTAGGGAATCCTTCGTGTTTAGAATCTAGAGATTCTCCAGAGGCATGATGTCATTGCTTTTTATTGTTGATCTTGTAGAGATTGTTGTCTCAAATGCCAATTCTGGAGGCACTGTCGACATAGAAGATGTTTTATATGACTAATATGTGTTAGTATATAATTTAGTTATAAGTATATTTCTTTAGACATGAAAATGTAATAGAACTTACCATTGATAAGTAATGGTGTTAATGGAATGAGTGTGTCTCCATGTGTGATTCCATTTATTGGAAGTGGCCCACTAATTGTAGAAAAATAGATATGAATAGATGTAATTGAATAATTCCCAATATATTTCGAAACTGTTATTGTGATAGATGTAATGTATATATATACTAAAATAAATATCATAAATAACTTTTTTTAAAGTGAACATAATAGATAACTCACAATGTTTTTGGCGTTCCTTCATTAGTAATATCATCTGAAACCTTACATCTTTAGAGGTTCTTTGGAAATGCATGTTTGTAATGATTTTCATTATATTTAATTGTCTATGTGAGTAATGTAACCGGTTTATGGAAAGTAGACAGTAATAATGATAATGCAATGTAGAATCAATACCAGAAGAAAAATTACCATGAATCATTGTGAATAATGCATTGAATAACTGGAGTTACTGATAAATAAACTGTAATATAGAATAAAGTTAAGATCATTGGGAAACATTATATGGATATTGGAATGTAGTGTCAATGTATGAGTCGTTAATAAAATTTCATTCAGAAGATCGTGCAAAAAATAATCAATATACAGAAAACATAAAAATAATAATCAATATAGACATAACATCTAAAAACTAATAAGATTTCTCATTATGAAAAAAATGAATAGACATCACACTCAAATGGAAACCAGATGTGAGCATTCATTTTGAAGAAGATCCACCCACATTGAAGTTGAAACAGAAATTGAAATTGAAACCTAATAACCTGGATCCAAAAAAATGATTTTCATTCAGCCAGATCTAATTCAAGCAACAACAAACCATTTCAATGAAGCTGAGCCGCTAGCGTCTGGAGGACCACTCGATCTTGGATCTGATTGAAATGTAGCATTTTCACGATTACAATGAGTATTTCAGAAAAACCATTTTCTTCATAAAAGAATAATGTTGATGAAAAAAATCAAACCATATGATAATCAGAGCATGCATTGAGGGTAGAACAAGTTGTAAGAAGTCGTAGATTTGTGAGAAATAATACATTGGAATCTAGGATAATGTAGATACCATGGTTGAAGAAGATGGCAGGTAGGAGACTGGAAGAATAGTCAGAGGTGTGTTGTCATGCGGTGTCCAAGGTAGGGAGGGAAGTGTGTACCCTATGATGATTCTGAGGTGGAGCAAATTGAGTCTGAGCACGCGGAGGAGGAGTAGGTAGAGACGGTGGTAACCAGAGGCGGAGCAGGTGGAGACGGTGGTACAAGGAGGCGGAGGTGGGAGGAGATGATCAGATTTGACAGGCGTTGCAATGAACGGAGCTTGATCGTAACCCTAATCAGGGATGCAAAACCCAGTATTGAGAGCGAGGCGAATGGAAAACGTCGAGCAGAGAGAAATGATGGAGGAGGTAGAGCACGACGGTCTGGGGGTATATTGGGTATATGAAGTTCGATTTGGGTGACATGGTTGTTTGTAGAGCTAAAAAATCATCTTGTAGTTACCCAACATTAGTAGATATAGTATATTTCTGAGCATTTGTTCAACAATATCATCAAACTTCTCAAAAAAAATTCAATGTTCCTTTACAACTTCCTCAAGTCAATTAATTCCAAAATCCATTATATCATCATATTCTAATTACTCATCCACAATTTCATTCCACTTTTTTCTTCCCTTTCATTGATACAAAGGCTTATGAAAATAATCCTTATTCATAAACATGGGATTGAAATCAGTGGACAATTGATTATATATAAATTTATCTCCCAGTGGTTCTAATTTTTCAATGGTAGCCATTAGTGACACATGGTTTCTGGATTTGAATTTAGGTTCTTCTTCCTATTAATGTTCACTATCATCATCTTCTTCTTAAAAAAATAATATTTCTTTATAGTTTCATACCAGAACTGATTTCTCGATTATTGAAAAATCATTTCTGATGCTTTTACATGTATCCATATTGAACTTCATCATTATAGAACTTTCTTATGCACTAGGAGGTAATGTTCCCAACTATACCATAGAGGAAACAATCCACAGATAACTTGCAATCAAATTTCGATTTTCCCATCATGAATTTATTTTCTATGAGAGAAGGAATTTATATTTCCAAATTATACCCATCCATAATATTTCCTAAAAAATCGTGTCTTTCCATGAATATGAATTTCATTTCCTTGCTGAATCGAGTCGTTGCATCCTCTGGTTTGACTCTCATGTCATATGCCATCAGGACACATAGTAGATCATCTCGAGAATGTTTTGAAAGATCCAGTTCATTATGTTTTGACACCTTTTCATTTCAAAGATGTTGTTTTATACTAATGAGTTTTTCAAAACTATCAATGTCAATTATTTCTTCACCAAGGCCTCATATTGCTCCAATAACGTTAGAAATTCGATTGAAAAAGGTATCTTCATTTTCTTTAAGATGCATATTCAGATCATCAAATATATTATAAAAACATGTAATTTCATCTCCTTCACTATGTTCTCACATTAATAAATAATCCCCAATTTTTCCAACATAATCATTGATGACATACATTTAATCACAATTAGATATATTTGATCATAAATAGTTGTAGTAAGTGTATTCTAAGATTTTTCATCTATATCAATAATTTTTCTGTTTGTATCAGTCTCAGACATCCTATTTTGATCGGTGTTTGATATTCATTATATAGTGGAAAATAGGATTTCCATTCAATGAGAACATTTTTTAGAAATATTCCTATTCTTCTAGATCTAAAATATGCTTCCATCAAAGAGGGATACTCCACTGACATTTACTGTATACTCCATTGTAGAAATAAGGGTATGATTTAACACCAGCAACATTTACACAAATGATACAACTAGAGGGGCACTAGAACACACTGAGTTGGAATGGGTGAATTAGGGTGTCAACCGATTCTTTTCAACTAATAGATCGTGTTCCCATAGATTCATGAACCTATTAATCCTACTTGATGGGAAGGGGATGAAAATAAATAATCACATGAATAACAAAGACTTGTTAATTTTTATTCGTTCACTGGGAAGGGCTATGTCCAAGGATCATACACTAACCAGTGTTTAGTGATACCAATGTAAAAAAATATTCACTAGTAATGGAGTATAAAAGTTTACCATGGTCATTTTTTTCGAGTCACACATACTTTACATGGTCTTATATATAACACACTACATCCCTTCGATCACTTCCCTTAACCCTCCTTGATCACTGCCTTCGGAAGAATCTGATTTCTGTTTTTTGACCTGATTGAAACTTCAATGGATAGTTATTAAATCTTGCATCTTAAACTATATATGGATGCTCTGCTGATGCTCAATTTTTACCAACAAATAGAATTCACTTTTTTGCGTACTGATAATTCATGAACTGCTCCACCATGAACTGATCTTCTTCCTCCACATACTGTATATCTCCATCGCATACTTCCCAGCACCGCATACTATTTTCTTCCCCCTGGAATTTTCCAATACGATATACTACATGAGCTTCCTCTGCATGATTTTCAGCTCCTAGAACCACCTTCCCCATACTATTTTTTCTACGAATCAGCTTTACTCCAATGGTTGTATCTGATTACTCTTAGTGTACGATATGAGATATAAACACTGAGCTCTACCTTCATGTACTAGCTCTCATACATGGACATGTCTTCTGAAAAACCACTTCTTCGTTCACCAACTTTTATCAAATTACAAGTTAGAACCTTCATTATGTGTTTATATTCCCCCAATCCAATAAAGAATCCACCAAAATCATCATGTTTTTTAATCTCAGTCATGTATTCTAATTAATGGATTATTTCTCCTTATATACAAAAATATATTCGAAAAATATGCTAAATAAAGAAATACTAAATATTCATCGAGGAACTACCTTCACCACATAATTCACATCTCCCACAAACTACATCCGCTATTTGTTCTGTGTACCACTATTACCGCTGTATTGTGGCACAAAATCACTATATTGTCTCAAAAAATGAAAACCATGCCGACTAATCGATACTCCACCTAATATTCTCGAACAAAACCCCATCAATAAATTTTTTTACCTTCCATGAACTAAAGGACTTCCTGAGAACCGTCTATTCTCCATGAATCATTCCTCTTACGCGGTCTGCGTTACATTTCCCATTTTGTGAAACCATTTTTTCTATTTGGGTTAGCACACTTTGTCTCCTATGAACCATTCCAAGTAAATGTTAAATGGTTCATGCACCATTCATTGGTATTCCCTTCAATTTCCCATTTCCATTGTCAATCTACATCTCCTTCACTCCTTTGACGAAATCCCTCCATTATAATAAACAAACTCCCATTATTGATTCCCAAAAATTAGGGAAACAATTCGAAACTACATCACCTTATAAACCTGCATCATATAGTTTAATAAAATAACTTGTATTGAAAATACTTGATCCACACACTGAGGAATGATAATAAAGTAAAAATATACTCCATTTCCTTTAAAAAAATTCCTTGGTTCCAACTGGTTATTCCATGGTTAATGATATATTTTTTATTTGTTTTTTTATTAATGTCGAAAAATACATTTACACCATTTCCACATGATCAAACCAAATGAATTTATGATTATTATATGGATTGTTTTTCTAATTTTGGTATTAATATTTTGATTGTGTCATTTATTTTGATATTTTAGTTGGATTTTATTATTTATTAACTATTTGTGTTGATATATATTTATACCATTATTTTTATTGTGAAAAAAATATGAGTTCCAACGTCATTATCATCAATACGTAACCTACCCAATATATAACTAAAACAATTTTATCCAATAATAATTTTTAATACATTTTGAATTATGAAAAATTAGCTATGATATTTTTTAATAATCTCCTACCTAAATGAGAAAAAATTGAATTCTTCTAAAATGGTATATTGGTGAAATTTGGTGGAATTTAGTTGACATATCACGTATTATACACTCCATTTTCATTTATCAGATTTTTTAAAGGATATATCTAAATATTATAGGCAAACATAAAATAGAATTAACCCCACACTATTAGAAGTTTTAGAAAAAGTTGATTAATCTTTTTTTGTGTAATGTATTAATTATACCATTTTAGACACTTAGTGGGTCAAAACTATTTTTGTTTTACCTAGGAAAATATGGTTAAATTTTATAAATAATTAAAATGAAGAGTATGTTCTAATGAGATTAAAAAAAGTTGGTGACTGTGGACAGATTATTGAAACTAAATCAATCCACTCATAATGACCATATACCCCTTATATTCATTGAATAGATGCTTAAGATTGTTTAATGTAGGACACAATATTGTTTCATTGGTTGTTTATATCATTGTTTCTAGTTACCGTTGATGTATATGACACGGAGAAGTGGAAACTAACCTACACATTTGATTAATTTTCCTAATTACAAATCCTATTTAGAATTTTTAATTCCGTAGGTACCATTATGATGTTATTCCCTAATCCAAGTTACACAGAGATTGTGCATTATTACATAACATTGGCATGATCACAAGGGATGAATTCCCGAAAGAACTATCAGTTTAGTAGCCTTGGAAGTACTATAAAAAAACATAAAATTTAAATTTTATTATGAAAAGAAAAAAGAAAAAATTGTTTCTCATTTTAATACATTAAACTTCTTTAGACTATACCTACAGGAAAGTCATAATATAATTCATCACATCGTAGGAAAAATAAAACATAGAAAGGGGTGAGCTCTGGTGCTCAGTAAGGATAAAAATATAGCAAAATCGTTCAAAAATAAGGATAAACATTTAAGGAAATATATGAGACTAAAACACAAGACTTCTAATAATAAACATCATCATATTATAGATATGATTAATCAAATAATGTCATTTACATATTCACATGGATATTATACTATTTGAATAATCACATGTAATATAAATAGCCAATTTCATCATGATGGAATGAATAATGTCGGACATCATAACCCCAATAGTCAAGGCCTCATTCCAAGAATACAAATATGATTTTGTTAAGGCCTTGTTCCATGATACTAGTTTGCATCATGAGACCTACTGATGCATCATGAAGCTATAGCGGGATCCACTAGTCACTTACTAAGTCCAATTCATTCCTCATATGAATAGGTTGAAACATAACAAAAACATTAATATTAAATCTAGCATAAGAAATGTTAATACATTAACCATAATCCATAAATGGTATAAAAATAACACATCCCTGGTCAAACATATCACAAAAAATTCAATACAATATGGAAGATTGTACCATAATAAATCACCTACAAATACGTGTAAAATCCATTAACGGATATTGACAAAGATGAAATCAAAACCATTTGAGTGAAATATCTCTTTCTATCATGAAATAATTTAAAAGTCACATAATTATAAAAGTAAACTTTTATTTTGAATTTTTTTTACAATATCTTATGGGACGTTATGAAGTTTTTATAACAATGTAAAATGGCCACACTCACCGTATAAGTAAAAAAAATAATTTTTTTCCTTAATTTCGTAGAAAAGGACATATAGGACCTTGTTTGGAAAATTATTGATGATTTATTTATAAATAACTTATAAAAAGTATAAAAATGGTATAAATGACTATAAACCATAGTCAAGGAAATAGTAAAAATGTTTTGAAATACATTATTAATAAACGTGGATGTGGATGATAAATAAGTCCCAATAGATTCTCACGAATAAAAAATCTCTGATAATTAAGAGATTGTAGAATTAACCCTTAACTTGTACTTTTCCTTGGTCGACAGTATGTTAATGTTAAGTATAATAGTAAAATAATTATTATTAAATTATTCAATAACCATAAACAAAAATATGATATCAAATGTGATCATCTAATATTTCATTGTTAATAATATTTAAGTATTGTCATTGTTTTGGGTGTTAACTGAATCATTTTTCATTGTATGCTTCGTTACGTATGAAATTTTTATTATGGATATGATGGATTTGAATCATATCCAGAATTATAATATGTTCTTAAAAATTATTTTTAATCAGAAAATGAAAAATATTACTGAATGTCTACGACGGGGAATGAATCTCATCGCGTTAATGGAGACGGTAATTCGTACATATGCACAAGTGACAATATCATTATATTGATGGGGTAATCGTATGTAATTTGATGGTAAATCATATATAAATTATAAATGACATGTTATATATTTTATTTACATCAATTATTCTCATTATTATAACAATCCAACTAATGAAGTGTTTGATTAACCAACAACACCATGACATGGAGATGGAAAGTCGTACGTATGCACGTGTGGTGACTTGTCATTCCTGGGATTGATAGAATAATTAATATGGTTGTACCATATTTTTAAAAACAACACATTATGTATCAGGTACTAGATTAAATATTTTGGTATGGAAACAACAAAGAAAGTGGATGTGGAAGTTGAAATGAACATTGAAATTGGTGGTGAAATTCTTACCTCTTCTTCGGGTGTTACATTTTGAGTTGATCGAATGGTCTCCATAGGATAGATTTCTTTTCATATGTAAGGTTTCTAGGTAGATGTTATGGTAGTTGGTAGGTTATTTGAGTAGGGTTTGGCCAAGCCAAATGGATTTGGAGGTGTGATTTTGAGAGAAGGGGATGTGTCCTTTTATAAGAGAGGTCAGGGTCACATTAGGGAAAAGCATGAAATATTATATTATAATACAATCATATTCGATTTATAATGCCTCAAAAATGATTTTTTTCAAGGATAAGGTGGGGATGGGTCAAAAACACTCAAAAAATTGGTTTTAGACAGGGTTAGGTCATCTTATTAACCTTTTCATTTTGATTTAACTCTTAGTTAAATAGTCCATCTTTTACCATGTATTCTGGTATTATTATAATAAATGGTTAATAAAAATACTATCAAAATCCATGAAAACACCAAGAGTCTCATTATTGATATTTCTAACCTTATCTAATTTATTTGGGAAAAACTTAGACTTTTATTAATATTACATCAATTAATAATATAGTATTTGTTATAAATACTCATTTATGTCAATTTTGACACTATTTTGTATTTCGTTTTTGTGAAAGTCATAAAAATATTTTAACTTCAAAAAAAATTAATTAATAATACCTATCAGGTCATATTAACCTATAAAATTAGATCAATTCATCAAAAGTCTAAATTTACATTTAGATGGATTTTTTTAATATCAATTTTAAATCATTCATTCATAAGGTAATTTCTGCATCATCATTGAGTCCTAAATGAATTTAATTATTTAATATCTAAAAATTAAAAAAATACAATTATTGAGAAAATTTATTAGATTTATAATGAATATTTATATTCGAAATTATCTTATGTATAACCCTATATTAAAAATTGTTTAATTATTAATCATTGAATTTAACACTTTTAACTCTTTTTTAAATAAAATAATATTAAATTCCCTAATAAAATCCATGTGGATAAAAATGATTATATATTACTCCTATGGTTGATTTTGGTCTAAATACAATTATCCAATAGAATTACGAAATGTGTTAGGGTAATTAGAATATCATTTTTCTCAATTAATTAACATATTTATTTTTTATCCTTAGTAAATTAAAGTCAACAATTACTATTCACCAAAAAATATTTTCGTCTTATTGAACCACGTATTGCATATTGATTTCAATAGTGCCTCTAATATTTTTTAAATATAATTCACTGAGGTCATCAAATTATGTTCTATGCAAATTAGCAAATGCGCCTAGAAGGTCAGTAAAAGACGGTAAAAAGTTAAATAAAATTTTATATATATAATGTTGTTATAAAATGACTCCAATTAATTACATTGAACATATATATGTATTGTGTATCTATTTTTACCTAATATAAATTAAAATAAAATAATTAATTATTTAAATAAAAAGTGAGTTATAAAAAATAATGTTGTGTTTTAATGTATTCATCAAAAATTGCATGTTTTCAGAAAAATACCACAAATTAACCCTAAGCTAATTTGGATATTCCAAATTCAAAAATAAATTCCATTTTGGAAAATAACATTTATAAGTTTTCATATGGTGGTTATCAGTATTAATAATGGATAGTTTGGTTAGTCATGGTGTGTAAGAATTTTAAGTGGTGTACAATGCAAGCTATTGTATTATTCAAGGAGAAATGCACCGTGGGAGCATGGAGTGTTTCAATCTCTCCTATATCAAATAATTTCGTCTTCAAAAATTCTAGAACATTACTGTACAAAAGTACTCAAGAGGTTCTTCATTATAATAACCTCGGATTCCCACATTGCCTCTGCCATCTTATGATTTCGGCATAAAACTTTCACCAGACAAGTCGTTCAGTTTCTCAATACATGTTCTCAGGTATCAAAAATTATGATATGCTCTTCACAATAAGAATGATCAAGTTCTAGTACAATTTCCTCATAGGTTATTAAATGCATTAGGTCTAGCATGTATTTTCTCAATAGTAATACATGGAACACATCATGATCTTTGGAGTGACTTGGTGACATTTACCAATAATAGGCTAAAACCCTAATTTGTTCTAGAATTTCGAAAGGTATAATGTACCTGGGAATTAATTTACACTTCTTACCGAATCTTATAACACCCATCCATGGAAATACCTTTACGAAAACACAATGACCTACTTTAAATTCCATATCACTCTTTTAGTTATCGGCATAACACTTTTCACTACATCGACCTGCTTCAATGTGGTTTTCGATAAGCATCAAATTTTCAAATGTTTCCTCAACATGTTCTGGGCCTATGAGATTTATTTCAGCAACATTATCCCGACAAGTCATTGTGCAGCATCTCTTTCCATATAACGCTTCATTTGGTGACATTTGAATACTTGAATGTAAGCTATTATTATAAAAAATTATACAATACATAAATAATGATCCCACATAACATGAAAATCATGTGACAAGGATATAAACATGTATTCCAATGTTTGAATAGTACATTCTTATTGTCCATCAATTTATGGGTAGTAGGCAGTGCTCAAATGAATTTCATTATCTAGCACCTTCTAAAGACTTTTCCAGAATCATTATATAAAACATGGATCATGATTAGAAGAAATTGATATGGGTACTCCATGAAGTCTTATAAATTCATTAATATATAGTCTTGTTATTTGTTCTTGTGGGAAATATTCTCTTATTGAATGAAAATGTTCTGACTTTCTAAGATTATAAATAGTGACCCATACTGCATCATTTCTTCTAGGAGTCTTTGGTATCCTCATAAAAGGTCCATTGTAATATCATCTCATTCCCACTCAGGTATGGGAAGTGGTTTCATGAATCCTCTAGGATGTTTTCTTCCAGCTTTCACCTATTGACAGACTATACATCTTGTCCCTCAATTAGCAATCTCTCTCTTCATGTTGTCCCACCAAAAATGTTCCCTCATATCCCTATACATCTTAGTGAAACAGTTTTCTATAGAGAAATAATATTAATGAGGATGATTCATCAATTATATTTTTAGATTTGGTATGTCTAGAACATAATGTCTCTTCCCAAATATCTAGATTCAATCTTGATATACGGTTTTCATCAATCTCCTATAAATCGCAACATTATGATTCCATTGAAACTCCACATGATCTGTCTGAGAACATTTAGTACTTTCTAGTAATGATGGATTGGAAACCATTAGATATAGAATTGATGTTTTACCTCCCATTATTATTCCCATATCCATCATTACTAGATCCATGAACATAAGATACCTTTCATCTATCATATTTTTCAAAACTCCATGATCCTTTCTGCCCAAAGCATCTTCGACCTCACTTTCCTTCCCCGAGTGGTAGTGTATAGTTCAATCATAATCAGTGAGTAGTTCAAGCCATCTTCATTGCCTCATATTTAGTTATGTTTTGGATAAAATATACATCAATCACATGTTATCGGTATATATCACACTATTTTAACCATATCAATATTGTCTACATTTCATCCACGAAATGATTACAGCTCCTAAGTCAAGTTCATGAGTGGGATGGTATTTTTCCTGAATTTTTAGCAATCATGATGCCTATTCAATAAACATATCATTCTCTATAAGGACACGACAAAGTCCTTTCTTTGAATAATCACTATAAATAACAAAACCATCATTCCCCAATGTTTGAGTCAAGATAGTATCATTGACTAATATTCTCTTCAGTTCCTCAAAACATTTTTCATGATATTTTGTCCTAAGAAATTTAACCCCATTACGTGTGAGCTTGTTTAAAGGGTTTCGCCATCAGGAAAAATTCTGGACAAAATGCCAATAATAACCTACCGAACCAATAAAACTACATACCTAAATTACACTCATCAGTTTTGGAAATTCATGTATTTCTCTTGTCATACAAGGATCAAAAGATAATTCACACATAGATACAATATGGCCACGGAATGAAATTTCCTGAAGCCAGAATTCACACATGCCAAACATCCCATATAAATCATTTATTCTAAGGGTTTATAGAATAATACACAAGAGGTTTTCATGATCTTCGTAGATTTTTTAGTATATATGATATCATCGATAAATTTCAATACAATGTCACCATGATATTCCTTGAAAACTATATTCATTAGATCTGTGAAAATTGAGGATGCATTAGTTAGTCCAAAAGTCATTAATGTAAACTCGTAATGCTATACCTAGTTTGAAATTTGGTTGCCTAAATGTGTTCCTTCTTCACACACTACAGATGATATCATGATCGATGGTAAATCAATGAAAAATATTGAGCTCTGTGAAGTTGGTCGATTAAATCATAAATGTGACATAGGGGATACTTGTACATTGTTGTTATATAATTGATCTCTATGTAGTCAATTAATGACCTCATAGATCCATCTTTCTTCTTAAGAAAAATTAATTGGGCTCCCCAAGGAGAATATCTAGGGAGAATAAAACATTTATTACTCAATTCCTCTAGTTGTTTCATTAGTTCAACCAATTCCACATTTTCCATTCTATTAAGGTTCATCGATATGGGCCTTGAACCACAAATTAAATCTGATAAAAACTCAATTAATCCTTCTAGATGGTGTCCAGGTAAATCTTTTAGAATGAAATCAACATATTTTTGTAAAATAGGTACATTATCTATTTTAACATTCTTCTACACAACCATTGTTATTTCATTATCTTCCTCCATAATAATTTAATTTAGTATAGCTACTAGAGGTGGATCTAGATAAGAATTAGATAGTGATGTTTCTTCTCTAATTGTAAGATACTTCTTATCATCATAGAAAATTGTATCCTCCTTCTTATTACAATAAATGTTCACATCATGGTCCAAAATCTATTATATACGTAGGATTGTATCAAATTCCATCATGGGTATGATGATGAGATCGGCTGATAATGAACATTTATATGCCCTAATGGGAACTGATGCACAATACATTGTGGAAATGATAAAACCCTTAATAATTTTGACTCACAATTCCCTTGTTAAATATAAGTGGGAATATCTAATTACCTTAGCAAACTGGGAAGATATGAAACAATGCGATGATCCATAATCAAATAAATCATTGGATAAACATAGAGAAACCATTAAACTACCTTCCTCCATGTTTTATGGAGCATCAAACTCAGCAGTAGTGATCACATAATCTTGGACATTCTCCATTAGCCTTTTATGAGGTTAGATTTCATTACACTTAAGACATTCCTTTTCATAATGCTACATTTCTCAATAATTATAGTATTCAAAATTGACAGTCTCTTTCTTTCAGTTTCAATCACGAGTGTGGTGGAATTTTTCACCACACATGTAATAGACACCCATTACCATCAGGCAAGAACCAATGTGTTTCCTCCCAAATTTACTGTAGGATAGAAATTCCACATTTCCCTTCTTCTTTTGAGTGTTCAGCATACCTCTTCTTCTTTTTCTTTTCATTAAAGTCGTAAGACATAGATAATTCATTTTCTGTCTTGATAGCACCTGATACAATATCTTCCTATGATGAAAAGTATTGTGAGACTAATTCTTGACGTATAAGTGGTTTTAGCCCATCAATGAATTGATTAATCTTACTCCTTTGGTAATGTATATAATCCTTGTAATACCATGATATCCTTTTAATGTTAGCGTCATACTTTGCGACATTCTCATCCTCCTTTTGACTGAGACACAAAAACTGTATTTCTATATCCCCTCGATGGTCAGGAGGAATGTATTTTTATAATAAAAGTTCTTTAAACACCCTCAATCCCACATTTGATACATATTCATCATTATTTGAGTTTTTAATTAGTGACCAACATTGATCTACATCTATCTGGAGCCGATATACTACCATGACATCTTTTTCTCTTTCCTTGCTCCCAAATGAATGAAGTATTTCCTCTAAGGAACATATCCATTTCTAAGATACAAAAGGATTTTTAGTCCCATTTAATGTTGGTTGTTTTTGACTCAATAAGTGGTCTAACATTGATCATCTGCGTTTTGTATCGGGGTATTCCATACAGGTATGTTTATTATACAAAACCTGAGTGAGTTTTCCAAGTATGGTGATAAGATGATCAACACCAGTTTCATTACTAGGTACACTATAATTATCTTGAGTAGGAGGGAAATACATATATGGATTATGTGCATTGATAAGATTTCCATTCTTTCCACTGGGTGCCATTTCTAAACAATAGAAGACACTAAATTACATTATTAATCACAATACATAACCCCAAAGATGTAGAACACTTAACATAAATTGAATAGTTTATGGATATAATCCATAATTGTAAAAATGATTCCATTGAGAGGCTATATACTCATTAATCCTTCATGATGGTTTTTGAGGAAAATTTGATTTATCCTTAGTATATTCCATGGGAGTTTCATAACCAAGAGTGCAACAAACCCTGTTGTCGTGTACCAGGATATCCTGGGTCACACCCGAAACTCCTTGTCGGAGTTTTCAGTCATGGGTACATTTGTTCCAAAGCCACCTCTACCTTCTCCTATCCAGATAGGGATGTATTTCTATGAAAATAGTGAAAATATATACATTACCAAAATTCTAGGATGTTGTTACATACTAATCCTCAATGTTTATATTAATATGACATTCTCTAATCCGAGTTTTTCAAAAATTGACATTCAAGGTTTGTACTAAACATCTTTGATACCAACTATAATGCACATTACCTAGTTACCTAGAGTCGTTGAATTATTACATAACATTGTCTTGATCATAAGGGATCAAATCCCGAATGACTGAACAACTTAGTATCCTTGGAAGTACTAGATTCAAATCATAGTTTTACATTACATTATGAAATGAAAATCAACAAAATTGTGTCTACATTTAACACATTAATCTCCATTAGAAAATCCATGTTGGTTTGTTATAATATACTTCTTCTCAACCTCAGAAAAAGATAACATTGACTGGGGTGATCTCAGGTGCTCAGTAAGGATAACGATACATCAGAAACTATCATAAATAAGCATAATCATTTAAAGAAATGTATAATACTAAAACACAAGACTTTTAAACTTAAAATTATGTATAATATGGAAACGAAAAGTCAAATAATGCCATTTTCTTATTCACATGAATATTCTACTAGTAGAATAATCACATGAATTATCAATTTCCAATTTCATAGTGATGGAATGCTTAATGCTGAACATCATAACCACATAGTCAAGGACTCATGTCAAGACTACAAATATGATTTTATCAAGGAATTTCACCAAGAATCTACATTGTCTCATAAGACCTACCGATGCATTGATGAGCTATAGTGGGCTCCACCCATCACATACTAAGTACAATGCATTACTCACATGAGAATGTTGAAACATAACATAAACATTCATATTAAAACTAACATATGAATTTTTTATACATTAACCATAGGCAATGAATGATATTAAAATAAAATAACAATGATCAAACATATCACAAAACCTTTTATACAATATGGAAGATTTAATCATATTAATTTTACTTCAATCAAGTGTAAAATCTGTCAAAAAAATTTGACATAGATGTAATCAAAACCATTTGAGAGAAATATCTCTTTTTATTTTCAAATAATTTAATTAACATAATTATAAAAGATAATATTTGTTTTGAAAAATATTCATAAAATATTGTAACAGATGATTCGATGATGTTATAACGGCAGAAAATAGAATCCCTCTCCATATAAGATATAAAATGATTCTTTCCTTAATTTTGTCGGAAAGGTCGTAAAACACCTAGTTTGGGAAATAATTGAATGATTCCTTTATAAAACACCAATTAAAATTAAAAAAAAGGTATAAATTAATTTAACCCATTTTATATGATATAGTAAAAATGTTTTGAAATATACTTTTTAGATTCACAGATGTAGATGAATAATAGGTCCTAGTAAATACACATGTATAAACATTCCCAGATAATAAAGACATTGTTGAATTTACCCTTACCTTGTACTTTTCATTGGTTGAGGGTATGTTAACCTATGGTATAATAGTTAAATAATTTTTATAAAATTATACAAGAAAAAAATACATAAATATTATATCATATATTATTTTATAATATTGCATTGTTAATAATATTGCAGTAGTATAATTGTTTCGGGTGTCAACTGATTAGTTTTCGATTAATTTCATGGTTAATTTAGACATGTTTGTTATAGATATGTTGTATATGATTCATATCTGAATGATATTAAGTATTTAAAAATTATTTATAATCATAAAATTAAAATTATTCTTGAATGGTTACGATGGGGAATGGATCTCATCACATTCGTGAAGACGGTAATTCGTACGTACGAATGAGTGAAAATATATTTAAATTGATAGTGAAATAGTATGTAATTTTGAGTTATATCATATATAAGTAATTATTAACATGTTATATTAATTATTTACATCATTTATACTCATTATTATACCTATCCAAATAACGAAGAGTGGGAATAACAAACTCTGTCATGACCCGTCCTCGGGGCCCGTGCTGTGACTACCCCATGCCTGCCTTCCATTGGCCAGGGGTTGGCGAATAGCACCAAAGGAATAATCACGATAAAAGGGAAGGCATTTACTTTTTAACCTGTAACATAGACACATACAGTCTGAACACAAGCAGTAGAGGCAAAAACTGGAAATCAACACTATGTAAAATTGAATACAAGAGAAAGTGCAGAACGGAAAGGGGCCGGAAATACGTGACCAATAGTATAGTATAGGAACAATGGAAAGGAAGTACAACTGAAAATGGGACAACAGCTAAAAAATGAATCCCCTAGAATGTCCGCCGAGTATCATACCTGAAGGGTAGGCACATATGTCCACCTCAGCACTCCACGTCTATCGGTCTGCTCCATGTACCGTCTCGTCGTGTGGTCCCACTCTGGGTATCGTCTGGTCCTGGATCACTCTCAGCCTCTGTTAACGTTGTCCTTCGTCTACATCCAACTCAACAAGGTATGGGCATAGCCTGTGTAGGGCTGAGTATAACGATACTCAGTACACACCCCGAGAACCTCAAAGTCTCACAATATCCATAAAGGATAAACCACAATTGAAAGATACAATCAAAAAGTATCAACCAAACCTACTTAGGTATATGACCATACATATACCTAAGTTACCAGTCACAGTTCAGCTCCGGCTCTCGAGCCAAAGCACAACCTGGTCCACACAGGAAAGTAATGTCAATCACATCGATGATAATGATTTAAAGTCAAGACTCATCTCACACAGGTATACAACTCTTGTGTATAAATATAGATGATTAGATTTAGTCACTGATTCATCTAAAATATCGAACCCACTGATGATCCCAGTACATTAGTCATCGCTGCCGAACCCACGGAGGATCCTTGTAAGTAGTAGTCACTGCAGAACCCAATAAGGATCCGAGTACAGTAGTCATCACTGCTGAACCCACGGAGGATC
The DNA here is from genome assembly GCA_963277665.1 of Viscum album. Taxonomy (NCBI): domain Eukaryota; kingdom Viridiplantae; phylum Streptophyta; class Magnoliopsida; order Santalales; family Viscaceae; genus Viscum; species Viscum album. Next base: position 60,720,645 of record OY728128.1, on the reverse strand, counting down.
CTAGTATAGTAGTCATCACTGCCGAACCCACAGAGGATCCCAGTACAGTAGTCCTCACTGCCAAACCCACAGAGGATCACAGTACAATAGTCGTCGCAGACACAACCAACTCTAGGGTTCCCGCACACAACATGCTCAATTCCGGGACGGTCCACTCCTCGATCCAATTTTCGATACATCAAAAATCATGAAGTCATGAGTTGACATATCCTGTAGTTCTATCTCATCATAAGGAAACCAACGCGACAAATGACATGTCAATCGGACGCCCAGTCTGAGAGTTATTAGCATTTCCTTTCCAGGGGCCCGGTTGTAATTACACTCGTTCCAAACCCAGCCGTTTTCCAACATTTTTCAAAACTCTCTTAGAGTATTGCAAAATGACTGCCTTGTCGCAAGGGTCTCAGTGCCACAGACTGCGCGTCAATAGGATGCACGATCTAGGAGATATTCATCTTTAAGAGAAACAGACCCGGCTCGTCAAGCCCAATTGCAGGCGGTCGGTGCGACCCGGTTTGGAGAGTCCAACCCGGCAAGGAATCAGCCTGTCTCGGTGGAGCACGGCCCACTGAGGGACCCGACCCGGTGGGTCTGACCCGGTTACGGGGTCGGCCCGACCTAGTGGGGTGCCGCCAACCCGTGGACCCAGCCCACGTTTGCAGGCCGGTTCGGCGCGCCTGACGGTGTTGAGCTGCGCCGCCCCTCCTTGCTGCCAGGCCGGCTGAAGCCGGTCAGTTTTTTCTGGCATGAACGGCCTGCAAAGCGGGCCTCAGTTCCTTCTCACCATGGTTCCATGAGGCATCGTGGTCTTCCTAGCCCGGCCGGCAGGCGGTAGGCTGGTTCGCTATGCAAAGAGTCCCACACAGTGGGCCATGGTCTTCCTGCAGTATGGCGCCAAGGAGGCGTTGTGGTCCTCCAGCCCGTCCGGTTATGGCATCCTGGTTCACATCATCCGAGTGGACCACACCGCGGGCCGTGGTTTCCTCCACGCGTTCAGCACGACGACGCTGGTCCTCAACCGCCGTAGCCCGGCCTGGCCGCAGTCTTCGATTGTCGCCGCCTTCGTTCGACGCCACCTCCTTCATTCGACGCCGCCTCATGGTCATGGCCTTTTCCTCCAGCGCGGTGCGACGACACCACCCCTTCCGGCTCCGCCTCCATCACCAAATAAACCAACGAGCAACGGAGGAATGTCGGGCCGTGTTGGTTCGGACCATGTCCTCCGTATTAGATGATAACATTTTTCCATTAACGAACCAAGGTATTCAATGAAGAACGATGTACAATTTTATTAAAATAATAATTAGTTATACCCCCCTACACTGTAATTAACATTGCACATCGACGATTCATGGAAGACGGAATCGCGGAAGACGGTGTCGCGGAAGACGGTGTCGTTCTGTCAAAGTCGGAGGAAGATTCGTTGTTGTTGGTGATGTTCTTCATGGGGGATGTCTTCTCCCATGACTCATAGGAAGAAGATTGAAGAAGGTGCTCGAGGGCCTTGTGTTCTTCATCGAGAGAGTACGTCGTTCTTCATTGAGAGAGTATTATTCATTCAAGATTTCTTCTCCTCTCCAATGTTCTCCCAACAATAATTATGCAATCCCAAATAAGAGAATGTAATATCTTCTTTTAATTTTGGAAAAATAAGTTCAAATTAATTCAAAATTTACAGGAGCCAATTAATTAGTTAATCACTAATTGAGATTGTGTTGGCACATTCCTGAGAGGGGGTGGAATGTGGAGAGTTTAAATTTAAATAGGAGAGGTGGAGAGTTTAGGAGTTAAAGGGGGTTTCAATAATTTAATGGGAGGAGTTGAAGGGTTAGATGCCCGTGTGGGCCCCACCACATATTATCCTCCCATGGGAGGTTATGTGGGAGTGGGCCCCACCTCCAACTCCTCTTTGGTGGAAATGACCAACACATTAAAATAAAATTTTGTAACACATAATTTTATTCAATTTATTATGAATCCCAAATATTAACATCCACTCCTGATCAAATGCAACAGCAGTAAAGGTCCCCTTAGGCGAATACCGGCACGACGAGTTCATCGGTGTCCACATATTTCAATTCCGAGCAACGGTTCAAAAGATAGAAAAACCCACACCTACATTTTCTGAATATATATGAACAGAACATCCGAAAAAAATATTCCGGGAACACCGGGGCTCAGAATCTGGTGCCCTCAGAAACTGCGGACTCGTAAAATTTCAAAGAATTTAAGAAAAAATATTCCTAGAAATTTCTAGGTCTTTACATTACCCCCACCTCAGGGAATTACGTCCCTGTAATGCTACAACACACACTAGGGAAACAAATGTGGGTACTGAGCACACATTTCAGCCTCCCGCTCCCATATTCTCTTTTAGAGGTACCAGTGCTGCCAGCGAATGCGCACTAGAGGAATCAATCGTACTCGTAGGACCTCGTCCCGTTGATCCTCTATCTCCATTGGGACCTCCATGAATGTCTCCCCGTCATCGACCTCCAGCTCATCATGGTCGATGATGTGGGACAGTTCGTGCACGTATTTCCTCAGCTGAGATACCTGGATGACGTCATGTACCCAGTGCAACTAATATTGAAGGGCCAGGTGGTAAGCCACCTTGCCTGCCGTGCTGAGGACCTTTAACGGCCAAATAAAACATGGAGATTAATTGCCACCTCATCCAAATCTCTGTAGATCTCGTCGAGGTGAGACCCGTAGAAAGACATGGTTGCCATCCTCAAACTCCAATGGTCTTCGTCTCCTATCAGCATAGGACTTCTATCTTCTCTGTGCAGTCTTCATCCGCTCCTAGATGATCTGCACCTTCTCTGTCGTGGCCTGAACCATCTCTAGTCCTACAAGTGCTGACTCCCCTGGGTTTGTCCGGCACAGAGTTGATCTACAAGGTCGGTCGTAAAGTGCCTCATAATGGGTTATCCCGATTGTGGAGTGGTAACTGTTGTTGTACATAAAATCCACCAAGGTTAATTGATCCTCCCAGTTATGACCAAAGTCAAGGACACATTCATGGAGCATGTCCTCGAGAGTCTGAATGGTCCTCTCAGTCTGGCCATCCATCTAAGGATGGAAGGTGGTGCTCAAGCGGAGCTGCGTCCCAACAGCCTCCTATAACCACTTCCATAGCTGGGAAGTGAAATGAAAATCTTGATCGGAGATTATAGTCGATGGAACACCATGAAGTCATACGATCACTTGAATTTAGAGGTTCCCCAAGCTCTCTACTGAGCCCTGCTCTTTGATCGGTAAGAAGTGGGACGACATGGTGAGTCAGTCGACAATCACCTAGATAGAGTCATGCCCTCTGGATGTATGTGGAAGTCCAGTCACAAAATACATGGATATTCCATCCCACTTCAACTCTGGAACCTCTAAGGGATGTACCAAGCCTTCTGGTACATGGTGTTCTCCCTTCACCTACTGACAAGTGAGGCCCCGTGATACAAAATCTGCTACCGCCATTTTCATACCCAGCCACAAATGCTCTCTTCTGAGGTCCTGATACATCTTTGCCACTCATGGATGTACCTCTAGAGGTGAAGGGTGGAACTCTCTTAACACCTCCTACTGTAGTGCAACTGGTACCATGGTATTTCCTATGAAGTGGAAGATGTTCTCCCCACCTTTATAAAACCCATAAGGTGCATGCCATGAGGATATCTGAGCATGTTGTGCCTCACAGTCAACGTACCCATGATGCACCTTTCTAACTCGCTGAAGAAGTGGATGAGTGATTGTGAGGGACTGCAGGATGGCTTCTCCATCTCTATCCACAAAGGATAGCTACAATGTGGACAACTACTCTGTTGCCTCTCCTAGTATTTGAATGCATGATCTCCTGTTGAGAGCATCTGCTACTACGTTCCCCTTCCCAGGAGTATATACTATCTTGAAGTCATAGCCCTATAGGAACTCAAGCCATCGCTGCTATCTCATGCTCAGGTGATTTTGTGAGAAGATTTGCATGAGACTATGTTGCTCAGAATAGACTATAAAACACTCTCCAATCAGATAGTGCCGCCACATCTTCAAGGCATAGACCACTGATTCTAACTCCAGGTCATAGGTATCAAAGATCGGCTCATGCTATATCATCTGACATGAACCATACACGATAACTGTTTTCCCATGTATCAGGACACACCCAACTCTGGTCCCTGATGCATCATAGTAAACTATGTACCCAACGCCCTCCTCTAGTTTCCTCAAGATGGGTGCACTGTTCAACCTCTGACTCAGCTCCGGAAAGCTATGCTGGCATCTCTCTGACCAGACAAAGGGTATCCCCTTCTTTTTCAAAGCTGAAAGTGGTGCTACAACTCTGGAGAAGTCTGGCACAAATCTCTGATAGTATCCAGCCAGACCTAGGAAACGGCGTACCTCCTTCACACTCATTGGTGGCTCCCAAGCAAGTATTTCCTCGATCTTCACTGGGTCCACTAAAAATCCAACATCTGAGATGACGTGACCGAAGAAGTGGACCTATCGAATCCAGAACTGGCACTTTGAGAGTTTACCATAAAGATGGTGCTCTCGGAGTCTGTTTAGTACAACCCACAAATGATCGGTGTGCTCCTCATCAGTAGTCGAGTACATCAGTTTGTCTTCAATGAAGACTACGAAAAAGCCATCAAGGTAAGAATGGAAGATCCTATTTTTGAGACTCATGAACACTGACTGAGCATTGGATACGCCGAAGGGAAAAACCAAGAACTCATAGTGTCCATACCAACACCTGAAGTCCATCTTCTGCACATCCTCGTCTCAAACTCTATGCTGGTGATAGACTGACCTGACGTCTATCTTTGAAAACCATCGTGCTCCCTTGATCTGATCAATGATGTCGTCAATCCTCAAGAGTGGGTACTTATTCATCACAGTCAGCTGATTCATGTGACTGTAGTCGACACATAGTCATAAGGTCCCATCTTCCTTCTTGGAGAACAAAATCATTAATGCACAGGGTGAATCACTGGGTTAGATAAATCCCTTCCCCTGCAAGTCCTCTAGCCGTACCCGCAGCTCACAAAGCTCAGCGGGGGCCATCTGATATGCTGGAGTAGAAAGCAGTGTTGTCCCAGGGTACTACAATGTAGAAGTCTTCCTCTATGCGAGTAGGTAGTTCTGGAACTTCGTCAGAAAAAACATCCATGTGTTGATCCACCTCAACAAGAAAACTCATACTCCGCACATCAACTGCTCTGAGGATGATACTAGCCAACTGATGTCTGATCGGATTTCCCTTCCTATACGTAAGTCAATCATGAATTGCTATGGCTCCCTTCTCACCGTTGATGGTGAACCTAGTCCCATCCGTGCGGATACACCAAACTTTGCACCTAATATAGTCTATCTGAGCATGAAATGTGGATAAACAATCCATACCCAAATGACGTCAAAAGGCCTCGACGCCGCTACAAGATGATCCAAACTGAATCTCTCGCCTCCTAGAGTGTGCCCGCATTGCCGGAACCAGTGCGTAATCATCGAGTCATCTCCCGTAGGAGTCTCTATCCATAAGGATTAAGCCAACAGTTCCGTTGGAATCTCCGATCTCCGAACAAGGGCAATGACTATAAAAGAATGACCCACACTTGTGTTTATAAGTACTCTAGTAAGGGTGTGTTAGACACAGATAGTACCTTGAATCATCTTAGGTGCGTGGTGGTCATAGGCCTAAACTGCCTGGAGCTTAGCCTACCTCTTTCCACCATCTCCCTGTGGTCTGGGTGGACCTCTTAGTGGTGGTGGTGGTGGTGACTCAAAACGTTATCCACCACCCGCTACTCGCCCAGATCATCTTCCATGTCTGCCTTCTCCTGGCGGACCACCATAGTCGCTCCACTGCCTATTACTGGGAGGTCCACCTACTATCTGCAACACATATGCATGGTGGGTCGGGCAGTTACGAGCCTTGTGGCCCTGCCAGCCACATGCATTGCATTGCCTGCTCCTCATATGGTTGGCTCTATTTCGTGTGCCTTGCACAACCGAACCTGTATCCTGAGGTCACCCACCTAATGGCATGGTTTTCTTGGACCTCTACATCAATTATCTACTACAGTCTGTAGAAGACTCTTCCACGTGTCGTCTTGCGGTTGTCTCACCGTTGGTGACTGCTCAGCGAGAAAACTCTCCACTAGTAGGGCTCTCTCCAGCACCCCCAACTGCGTCGGGATGCTGAGGGGAATCGTCGAAGCCCTGATCTCATGCCTGAGTCCCTGCTCAAAGGTCAAGCCCCTGAAAAATAGTTCTCATACCATTTCCTTGGAGTAGCGTGAGAGGTCGGTGAACCTTTTTGAGTACTGAGCTACTATCATGTTGCCATGTTGCTGATGAAGTAACTCCTGAATCCGCACTACACGAAGGGTGGTTGGAACAAACTCTTTGCGGAAGAGAATATCGAAGTCTGTAAAAAGTAAAGATGCCTCTTTATGCACCTGGAGCATCAGGCTCCACCATCTACCTGCTGCTACGTGCAAGAGACTTGTGGAAAGGATAACCACAAGGTCGGCTGGAGTCCCTACCAATCTAAAAACTCAAACGATAGCCTCCAGGAAAACCTCAGCTATCTGTGGGTCCGTCTCTCCCTAGAACATGGGTGACCTCTAGCACTGGAACTCATGCAATGCACTTAGGCGGTGTGCACTCTCTCCTGATGGGGATGGTGGTATCGGTGGCCCAGCGGGTAGTGGTACCGCTAGTACCTATGCTATTTTGGGGCCCTGCACTGATGCCTTTTTGCTCAGTGGGCTACCATCTCGTATGAAACACGGAACTCTAGCTAGATGCTTTTGTGGGTTCATCATGAAAGGAAACAACTGTGCCACAATTAAAATAGTATAATTGGGGATCTAACACTACGTAATCATTAATTAAACTTTTTTTTCAAAGGAAACACACACGCAATCAGTGTTTTCGACCACTGATTCGGAAATCAAAGGTCTGGGTCCTGGTGTATGGATACGTTGGCTGCCACACCGAAACAAGTTTCCCTAAATTGATAACCACACCGAAAACACTAAAAACATTTTTTATTTAAAGAATCAGAGTCAAGGACTAAAGTAGAACCAACTCCTCTAATACAAATTTTTCACTACCCATCTTCTGGGCTCGTGCCGTAACTACCCCAAACCCGCCTTCCATAGGCTAGGGGCTGGTGACAAGCACCAAAGATGTAATCCAGATAAAATGGAAGGCATTGACTTTTTAACCTATAACATACACACAGTCTGAACACAAGCAGTATAGGTAACAACTGGAAATTAACACTAAGTAAATTTGAATATAAGAGAATGTGCTGAAAGGATAGGGGCTGGAAATAAACGCCCAATAGTAAAGTACAGGATCAGCGAAAATCATGTTCAAGTGAAAAAGGGACAACAACTGAAAAGGGAAGCTCCTGGAACATCCTCCTAGTATCATACCTGATGGGTAAGTAAAGCTGACCACCTCAGCACTCCACGTCTATCGGTCTGCTCCGTGTACCATCTCGACGTGTGGTCCACCTCCTGCTATCGTCTGGTCCTATCTTGCTCTCTACCTCTGTCAACTCTATCTTTCATCTGCATCCAACACAACGTGGTGCAAGCATCGCCCGTGTAGGGGTGAGTATTACAATACTCTGTAGGGACCCGAGACCCTCAAAGACTCAAAAAATCCACAATGGATAAACCAAAATATAAAGTTACAATCATGAAGTATCAACCAACCCTACTTAGGTATATTCCCATACATATACCTTAGTTACCAGTCACAGTTCAGCTCCGGCTCTTGAGCCCAAGTACAACCCGGTCCACACAAGAATGTTATTTAAATCACATCGATGATAATGATTGAAAGTCAAGACTCACCTGACACGTGTATAAATATATTTTATAGCGATAGAGTTGATCAGTTGTAGTCATTGATTCATATAAACTGTCTAACCCACGGAATATCCCACTATAATAGTCATCGCTGCCAAACCCACGGAGGATCCTAGTATAGTAGTAGTCACTTCCAAACCGACGAGGGTCCTAGAACAGTAGTCGTCGATGCCGAACCCATGGAGGATCACAGTACAACAATTGTCGCTTCAAAACCAACAGAGGATACCAGTACAGTTGGCGTCACCTCTAAAACCACGTTGGATTGCAGTACAATTGTTGTTGCAGACGCAGCCAGCTCTAGGGTTCTCGGACACAACACGCTCGATTCCGAGAGGGTCCGCTCCTCGATGCATGTGTCGATACATCAATTCTAACAATGTCATGATTTGATGTATCTTGTAGTTCTGTATCATCATATGGAACCCAATGCGACAGACGATGCATCAATTAGACTCTCGGTCTGAGAGTTATTAGCATTTCCATTCTATGGGCCCTGTTAGAATTACGCTCGTTCCAATACTAGCCATTTACCAAAGTTTTCCAAACCTCACTTGGAGTATTGCAAAAATGACCGCCTAATCGCAAGGGTCACAATGACATAGACGACGGGTCAGTTGGACACACGGTCTAGGAGATATTCATGTTAAAGAAAAACGGGCACGACACGTTAGGCCCGGTGGGCAGGCGGGTCAGCCTGACCTGGTTTGGTGGGTCCGACCCTACTAGGGTTCAACCCGGCGTGATGGAGTGTGGCCCACCCAGGGACCCAGCCCGGCGGGTCTGACCCGGTAAGGGGGTCGGCCTGAGCCAGTGGTGCGCGGCCCACCCGCGGACCCGACCCGCAGTTGTGGGGCGGTTCGGCTAGCCTGGTAGTACCGAGCAGCACCACCCTTCCTTGCTGCCCGACCTGCTAAAGCTGGCCGGTTTTCTCTAGTTTGAGCAGCCCGCACAACATATCGGGGTTACTTCGCAGCGCGATGCCATGAGGCACCGTGGTCTTCCCATCCCGCTGGCAGGCAGCCGACTGGTTCGCCCTGCAAAGAGGCCCATAGAGTGGGCCGCGGTCTTCCCGCCGCACTGCGCTAAAGAGGCCCCGCATCCCTCCAGCCCAGCTTGCTACAGCCGGCCAGTTCTCTTCTTCTGGGAAGCCCGCACCGCGGGCCACGGTTTCCACCACGCGGCCGACGAGATGGCACCGGTCATCCACCACCATGGTCCGTCCTAGCCGCGGCCTTTGTTTACCACCTCCATCGTTCGATGCCGCCTCATAGTGGTGGCCTCTTCCTCCGGTGGGGTGCAGTTACACCACACCATTCTGGCTCCGCCTCCATCACCAAATTACACCAACAAGCAACGGAGGAATGCCAGGTCGTGTTGGTTCAGCACGAACCCTTCGTATTAGATGATAACATTTTCCCATTGACAAACCAAGGTATCCAATTATGATTGAGGTACTATCTTATTCAAATAAAAATTAATCATATACCCCTACCTCGTAATTAATGTTGCACGTCGACAAGTCGCGGACTACGGTGTCGTGAAAGACGGTTTTGCGGGAGATGATGTCGTTCTATCGATGTCGGAGGAAGAGTCGTTGTTGTTGGCAACGTTCTTGATGGGAAATGTATTTTCACTTGACGTGGAGGAAGAAGAATGAAGAAGGTGCTCGAGGGCATTGTGTTCGTTGTCGAGAGATTACGTCGTTCGTCGTAGAGATAGTATTATTCCTTAAACAATTCTTCTCCTGTCCTTTTTCCCCAAAACAAAATTATTCCCACCCAAATAAGAGAATTTAATCTCTTCTTTTAATGTTGGAAAAATATGTTCCAATTAATTCAAAATTTAGAGGATCCAATTAATTAATTGATCATTAATTGAGAGTGTATCAGACATTCATGAGAGGAGGGTGGAATGGGGAGAGTTTAAATTAAAAGTGGAGAGGTGGAGTGTTCAGGAGTTAAAGGGGGGTTTCAATAAGTTAAAGGGGAGTTGAAGGGTTAGATGCATGTGTGGGCCCCACCACATATTATCCTCCCATGGGAGGTTATGTGTAAGTGGGACCCACCTCAAACTTCTCATTGGATGAAATAACCACCACATAAAAATAAAATTATGTAACACATAATTTCATTGAATTTAATAAAAATCCATAATTTTAACTTCAATTCTGATCAAACACAACTGCGGAAAAGGTCCCATTAGGCGAATATCAGTGCTGTGAGTTCATCGGTGTCCATGAATTTCAATTCTGAGCACTGGTTCAAAAGATAGAGAAACCCACATGTACGTTTACTGATTGTACCCGAACAAAACGTCAGAAAATAATATTCCGAGCATACCGAGCCTCAGAATCAGGGGTCGTCAGAAACTACGGACTTGTAAAATTACAAAGAATTTAACAAAAAAAATTCTTTGAAATTCACTGGTCATTACAAACTACACCACGACGTGGGTAGAGTAAGCCATACATACACACGTTTGGTGACTTTTCATTCAATTGGTGGATAGAATAATGAATATGGTTGTACCACATTTATAATAACTTCATAGTTTTATAAGTAAATGGAGATATTATTTAGGTATGGAAAAAACAATTAATGATTAAATGGATGAATAATATTACACTAAAAGTGGTGGTGAAATTATTATCTCTTCTTCGGGTGTTTCCTTTTGAGTTGATCAAAAGGGATCCATAAGGTAGTTTTCTGAGAAAAGTATGTCCTCTAGGTAGATGTGAGGGTAGTTGGGAGGATATTTTAGGAGGGTTTGGCCTCACCAAATGGCATTGGAGGTGTGATTTTGATAGAAGGGGAAGATCCCTTTTATAAGAGAGGTAATTGTATATTTACGAAAATGAAGGAAATATTATTTTATAATAATATCACATTTGGTTTATAATTGTTCCCAAATGATTTATTTCCTGGATATTATTATGATGGGTATCAAAACTCTCAACCAATATATTTTAGATAGGTTTAGATCACCTTATTAACCTTATCTTTTATATTTAACTCTTAGATAAATAGTTTAACTTTTACCATGTATTCATGTATTATTATAATAAATGGTTAATAAACATACTATAAAAAAATAATCAAACACAAAGTGATTAATTATTAATAATTATAACCTTATATAAGTCCTTTTGGCTGATCCTTATATTTTTAGGAATATTATATACATTAATAATATAGTATGTGTTTTAAAAACTTATTTACGTCAATTTTTGACACTATATGGAATTTTGTTTTTGTGAATGTCAGAAAAACATTATCAATTCGAACAATTTTTTTTAATAAACCATAAAATTTAATATTAACCTATGAAATTAGTGTAATTCATAAAAAGTCTCAATTTTCATTTATTTGGGTATTTATAATATCAATTATTTTAATTTTTCATTAATAAGGTAATTTATGCATCATAATTGTGTCATAAATAAATTTACTTATTTAATGTCGAAAAATAAAAAATAAAATTAAATAATGCAATAATGTTTTTATATTTATAGTAAATATTTATATATGAATTTATTTTATGTATAACCCTATATTAAAAATGGTTTAGTTATTAATGATTTATTTTAAGACTTTTGACTCTTCTTTAAATAAAATAAGATTAAATGTCCCAGTCTAATTCAAGTGGAACAAAAGGATCATATATCATCCCTATGGTTTATTTTGATCTAAATACACTTATTCAATAGAATTAGGACATGCGTTAGTTTAATTATAATATCATTTGTTACCTTTAATTTCTCTATTTACTTTTAACCCTGGTAAATAAAAGTCAACAGTTATTATTAACAAAAAAAATTCATCTTATTGAACCTAATTTTAAATAATTATGTCAAAAATGTCTCTTTATTAAAAAAATTAATTCAAAAAAGCAGTAAAATAAGGTTTTATGAAAATTTTCCAATGCGTCTATATGGTGGGTAAAAGACGATAAAAAGATCAATAAACTTTTATATATCTAATATTATTAAGAAATCACTCCAATTAATAACATTTAACATATATAGGTAATATTTATTTTTTTACCTAAAATAAATTTAACTAAAATAATTAATTATTTAATTAAACAGTTGGTTTTAAACTATAACGTTGGGTTTTTCACTATACATAAAATATTGAATGCTTTCAGAAAAATACAAAAAATTGACCCATGCTAATTTTGATATTTCGAATCCATAAATGAAGTGCATTTTTGAAAATAAATTTTATAAAAATTAAAAAAGTGGGTATTACTATTCCTAACACCTAGTTTGGTTGGTCGTGGTGTGTTTGAACTCGAAGTTGCGTACAATGCTATCTATTTTTTTATTCAAACAGAAGCATACCATGGAAGAATGGGGTATTACATCTATTATGAATCATATGTATATTTTTGGATATACTTGATATATTCATGGAGGTATTAGATTTTGATTCTACTATTTACGGGCCCTCATTAAATGAGTGTCTCTCATTTTTGGAAAAACTGTTGTGTCACTACATTGTGAATTTTTTTTTAAATATTGAAAAATGTGATTTCATGTTTTATATGTGATTTAATTAATGTTATGTAGTCTAAAAATATGGAATTGATGTTGATAGATATATTTTGTATATTATTTTATCATGGGAAATCCTAATTTTGTCTGTCATGTTCAATCATTCATTAGACATGTTGGTTTTCATCAATACATCATCAGGGATTTTAGTAAGATCAATCTACCATGACATAAATTTATTAAAAATGATATTGGATTTTTTAATGATTCAAGAGGTGTAACATTTTTTATGATAAATAATTGAAATGTAATACCCCTGATAATAAATCCCCCTTGGGTGGATGTCCTATCTTATATTATGTCTGATGCCACAAACATTGTAGTTAGAGCAGTCTTATATATAAGGTTAAAAGGGAAGTACCTTCTGATATTGTACACATTAAGGACATTGAATTGCGCACAAAAAAATTAAACAATCTTAATAAAGGAGTTTTTTTTGTTATATTTTATTTTGATGAATGAAACTATGATTTATTGGGATAGAAATTCATTGTTTTCTTTGATTATGAAAATGTTAGGTACCAATTAAAAAATCTATATTCAATTTTGTAGCTTATTCATGGGGTTTGCCTTATTTAGGAGATTGAACATGAGAATAGGGACAATAAAATTTAAGAGAACTCTTTTTATGGTCACACAAGTAGGATATCTCCCATAATATAGCATGAATCTAGAATATATATACCACTTATAGAATATTTTCTAGATGATTAGATTTATGCACTCTTAGGTAAAAATCCTTTGTATGTGGATTTAGTTTAATACCATATTTCTTCTGAAATATAGAAAATTTAATAAACATATTTTTCAAAAATTGATGTTTATGTTTAGGTTTTATGTTTGTGAGGATCTCATACACTACCTCATGTGTGGTGACAAAGTCATTTGGAGATGTGTGCTCAATCCTAATTTTAGTCTGTTTTGATTTTGTGTCATAAAATTAAATTAGGATGATTCTTTCTAACATAATGTATGGTTAGGAAACACTTAGACTCTTTATTATATTTTCCTATCTTTATCCATGATTATCATGTGTTTTTTGATCCATACTCATGTAGCCAATCAATTGAGATCATTTTGAGGAGATACGAGATTCCCCCACATCCCATATTTCCCATCAATATTTTTTATTTTTGGAGAATTAATTTTATGGGATATTTTTTATGTTAATTTGTTTTATTTTACATTTTTATTTCTATTTATTACACTATAAAAAGGGTGGTTTCCAAAACCACCATGATAAATTTTATTAATGTTGTAGTGGAATTTTTCAAAGGTAACATTTTTATAGGTTTTGTGTTGAAAATTCCATTATTTGCTACTAGGGTACAAAATTTTTAAAATTTAATTTTTTTTCAATCCATTATAATTAAGGGGGGACTCAAAAAACATATACTCCATACCACTCCCAAAAAAATTGCCAAGATGACGATTCAAATCAGGAGTTGAATTTTTTTTTTGGGAAAAATATGTTGCTGAATAAAATGGGTTGTTGAAAGATTTTTTATGATGTGGTTTGGTAATATAATATGTCATATAAGAGTCCCATTGTTATGTCCCCCTATAGGATCATTTTTTAGAAATAATTTCATTATCCTATCGAGGTCGAACATTTGGAAAATTGGGATATAAAAAATGAAACATGAATTTCACCATAGAAGGAATTTATAGGAATAAGAAATTAAAGAGCATGAGGATATTAAATTACTATCATATTAGCATTAAAGGAACAATAAGTAACCATAATATTTTTTTCATGATATAATGATCCAAAAAAGGGAGTCTCATGAGGGTTACAATTTACTTCTATATAGTTCATGACTGATGTTGATCCATGATAAATTACATTCCAAATGGTTTGGTCATTAAGTTTTATCTAATGTTTTTTAATGAAGTGGAGATAAATGATTAAGGAACATTAATGATCATTCTACTAATTGTTTAATTTTTTTAGTGATACATCTCGGACATTTCAAACCATGTCGTTGATTTTATCAGACTACATGATCCCATCCTCACTTGTTACTATTAGGCTATCCGTAACCATTTTTCTTTTTTAATTATTTTTTATATTTATTATTATTTATTTAAGGGGAATTTATCATCACATATTTTGACAATTAGTACAATAAAATATTCTATGTGTTTGTAATTTTAAAACATTTTTGGGTATCCTATTCAGAATTCACATTTCGATGTTTTTTTTTGTAAATTTCCAATAAAACACGTAACATGATTATTTAAATTTTGTAGATATGTAAAATTAATGCATTAAAATATATTTTGTAACATTATAAGTATTAGAATTTATTTATTTTAAAAGGTTAATTAGTATAAAAATAGATTTCATAGATGATATGATTGATTATTTCATTATAAAACCTTTTAGATTTCAACCCTATAATTTTTTATATTTGTTAAGGGTAAATTGGTTCCTTTATTTCACCATTAATATTTCCATGCACCCATGAACTATGATATTTTTCCTACTCAATTTTATGTATATTCAAGTTAAATAAAATAAAATTTCATTTTATATCAAAGGTTGATCCATATGATTGTTTCTCTTATAATCAGTGTCATTTCTTTATCGAATTAACCTATGTCTGCGTACATGACATATTAAAGTTGTAAAAGCATAAAAAATAAAAAATAAAATAAAAATTAAAAATAAATTCATAATATCCTATTAAATATGGGAGTTATTAAATTTATAGCATGTGTGGATATATAATTTAGGTGATTACTCTTGACTTTCATGAATACTTAAATCAGTGGTTCCTGAATTTTTATTAAAAAATAATGTTGAACATGATTAGTGGAATTAAAATAATCATTTAGAATTTTTCTATATAAACATAATTCAAAGAATAAAGGGAATATATATAACATGAAATTGTTTTCACATCCACATGTGGTGAATTAACGGCATGGTAGACCCATAACTTGACTCTCTATGATTGCTTTCATTAATCTCAGATGATTTTTTTGATAAGAATTTTTAGATAATGAATTTAAATTAAATTTTGATTTACACTTATGGAGTTTCATACTTTTCATATATTTCGACTGTGGATTGGGAAATATTATCATATAGTTCTTGTCGAAAAATAAAAAAAATACATGTGATTTTTCCTAGGAGTGAAAAAGAATAACAGTTTGGTAGTTGATAAAAAATATTTTAATTAAATAATTTATCCATTATAAATGAAATTATTTGATAACATTGTTTAAAATATTTCTATTTATAATATATTAGTGATTAGATCATTCATTTTCTATTTTGATGAAAATTATATTTTTTACCATTTAAAGTGTATTGTAGTTTTTTTTTCACAAATATTATTTTGTTTATTAATTAAAACTAAAATTTTGTTAACTTATTACTCACTTAATGTAATATAACATTCATTTTAACCATTCTTGATAGAACGTGCTATTTATTAGAGTTTGGGGGCCATAATTTCAATGATGGACTCGATTCGCCAGATTAGACCACACTTTAATATTTATGCCATATATTTGGCATAAAAAAATTTTGGGATAAATTTAAGTAGTATATAGAGGTAAAAATTCCACAAAAATCATCATTGTGTAATTATAACTAGTTTATGAGGTTTGGAGGTCAACAATTTATCTCAACTATGATTAAAATATTTGGCTACATTTCCATATTCACCATTATAACCTCTTCTAAACCAAGCCTCAAATACACCCTATAAATATTTTTTTTTCTAATTTTTAGGCTATTGATATTTAATTTTTAACTTTGTGGAATATGATAAATAGATACACTAAATATTTTCCAAACATTTCATGAGGGGTTGATCTTCATGCAAGGATCCCTTCATCAAAGACTTCTTATTCTTCACATTGTAAGGATTGAATTTTCAAAATAAATATCATATTTTATTTTTTATTTCATTAGTGTAATTATATATTATTATTATATACTCATAATATTTGGGCTATAACTCATTATTTGAATCATTATGGGGTTAGACCCTTTATAAACGTTTTTTGCATGCAAAATGATTCTACGAGGACAACACCACTAAAGAAGTATTTTTTCATAATAATTTTTCTAATTATCACTTTCACACATATTTGTTTTTAGTTAATGAAATAATATTATTAAAATAATTTTATCCTAGAATTATATTTTTATCTTAAAAGAAAATAATAATGAAATTGAACACTTAACACAAAACACATGAGCTCAAGTAATGTGTGAATTGTGATCGAATGATCTTAATCATTAAACCAAAAAAGATGGGTTCATTTGTTATGGTTAAAATGATATCCCAAAAACAAATTCATACTTATTTCCAGAATAGATATGTTCCCTAATATACCACTACTAATAATCTAGCCATTTAACAACATTTAATAAAGGGTGTTATGACTGCGTGTTCCAATGCTAGCATAGAGATTAATTAATTTCATATTTGTGGTTATGTAAACTCCATTAGGGATCAAGGGTAAAAAGGATAGTGGATCATAATTAAGTGGATCATAATATAAATGAATATTTCTAAAAAATAATGGAATATTTATATTTAGAATGATTACACCCTTAAAAATAGTTTCTAAAAAATGATTCTAATAGAATTATCTCAATCTCAAATTTAAAAAATGAAAAAAACATAAAAGAATTTCTTCTTCCTTCATAATATTCTGTGCTTTATATACCTCAAGTAATATCTTAGAATCCATCTCTTTTTTAAATTTATTTAATATTTATTTTCATAGTACCTTTAATTAATTAATTTAAATGCTTCATTTTTGAGAGATGACCTTGGTCAGCCAATATGTTTCACTAGTATACCAAAAAACCAAAAATTAATTGATGGAAACCATGATAGGGCCATTAAATTACTAGGATTTATTATGATCAATAGAGGGTGTCCATTTCACCCAGAGAACACTTTTATAATGATTTATTCCATGTGTATTCCCTAGTATATTTTTTAACTGTTTGATGATGATCCCATATACATGGTTATTTTTATATATTCTCATGATGATATTATATTACTTTCCTTGTAGGCACTACATTGTCTTGTTTGAATCCATTCTTTCAGTGGTTTAGTCATGGAACATCAACCATGTGGATAATCGGTATATGTTTTTCCATTAGAGGGGGTTATCCAAAACATTTAATGAAGGAGATGATGGATTTATGAATCAGGTGGGTGCATAATGACCAAGAGGCTAGAAATGATGAAGAATAAATATGGATATTTTGTCCTTATTGGATGATATTAGGCATATATGGGATACTATGACTCACATACCGACTAAATGATTGATCTAGGAATTGATGGATCAAATGCTTAATTCAACATGATTCCTTGACAATACCAATAGACATGTTTTTGAGAATTGGGCATAGTTCTTAATCATTTCTCACATCCCATTTTTATCCTTTTAGTATAGAGCCTACGTTGATATGATAAAGGATAATGGTGTATTAAATAATAGTTGGATGCTCAGAATTTTTTTTATTCTTGATTGGGAATTTATTATTATCATAGAATACAATTGTTACTCCTATTCACACTTGTTAAGGATGTAGTAGTGGTTTCTTACTAGGTTTTATTACAAAAAATATTTAGAATCTTATCAATGCACATTGATATTTATTGTTTAGGGATTATGGAAAAAGAAATGGGGAAGTGAATGATAGTTGAGATGATGATATAGAGACGGAGGTGGTATGATGATGTACTTCAGATGTTTGTGATGTGTTATTTTTTCAAACTATCCATAAATTATTCTTGGATGCCACACTAAGAGTTTTATTATTTTATATGTTTTAATTTTTTTTCATAACTTATCTCATTATTATATTTTAGTATTCCATATTTGTCATGGAATATAATCACTTATATTCTTATTTTTGTAGCTATATATGTGATATCGAGGGTATCGTCTCCACACTATGGAAATATATACCCTTGTTACCAGTTTGTAGACTCTTGAATATGGGGAGGAATGTATGTTTTATTGTGGACTTCTATCTTAGACCTGGGTGGTTTGGGGCAGATAATTACAATCAGGACACAAATTTTTGATTACCCCTCTATCCTATATTCCATTTAGTAGTAGCATCAAGTGATATCAGTGGTGGATGATGAGATTTGTAGTTGGGTCAAGATTGGTTAGTGGAGGGATTAGGGATGATTTCATGAAAATTTATAGTACAATACATCCCTGATAACCTAAGACTTGAATTCAAATTGGTGTACTGAGACTTGATCTGTGTTTGGCCACACAATACATGACTTTCATTATGTTTTATAGGACCTGATTTTCGGTCGGTTCTATCATCGGTGGATATAGAAGGAATGAGATAAAATGATATATTCTCAATGGATGAGAGTGTAAAATAATTGGGGATGTGGTTGTGGATTTCCATTATCTTTATTATTTTAAAATTTAATTATTACTCATGGATTTTTTATTTGTTGTGGGAGACATCTTGAAGATATACTATTTGATTATGTATTTATGTGCTTGTTAGTTCGGATTTTTTTTCATCAGCCATTATTATGGTCCTTTAATATTTTCATAAGGTATCTTGGGCATGATCATTTAATGTGTACATATAATTCTTAGCATATGAATATATAAATAAATTTTATGGTTTCTATGATGTATTTTCTTAAGACGATATTTATAATTCAATGGGATCTTGGGTTGTTGAAGTGGAAGGAAAATAAATTACTTTTTCTACTCTTATATCATTGGAGATATAAATATTAGAATTATATTAAGGCATGTTTGAAATTTCTTTTGTAGGATTTCATGATTATTTCTATTATTTAATGGTGGATTAATATGAAATTATTTTTTTATCTGGGGATATTGACAGTAATTACCTTCATTTGACATCTTTAAACTCAAGATTGTAACACCTTGATATTTTTTTTTATTTTTAAATAAATTTATAGTCTTTTATAGCTTGTGTTGTAGGATATACCATGTGAAACTAGACCACGATACATTATTATTTGACAATTATTTCATATCCATTAAATTGGTGGTAATAAGTAGGAATAATTATAAATTGAAAAATATATGTTTTATACCCACATAGAATAATTTTTCTGGTTATCAATTGATTGGAAATAATAAAAATAAAAAAAATATATTAAAATAACAATTATTATAAGCAACTATTTTTGGGTGCACAATATATTTATAATATATTGAATTTATTTAGCACTAATTGGTGAATTATTTTAATGAAATGGTTTTATAATATATTTATTCAATATTCTAACATTTATTTTATATATTTACTATGCATTGGATATTAATAAATTGTGTTTTATCTTTAAAAACATTATTTTCTAAAATGTAGTCTTTATCAAATTTTGTAAATTGAAATTAAAATTAATGTATTTAATTTATAAGTATTTAAATTGATAAAATTAATTAAATATTTATATTTTGGATATTCAAATTTGGTAATTGGGACCATTTTATTTTTGTTAAAAATGAATACAAACTGTGGAAAAAGTAATCACATCAGTTAACAGAAAACTGTTATAATTTTCATTATAACTAATTGAGAATGCTATAATAATTAATCTCAATTTTTTTGGATGAATATTATACTAACTATATCACCTATGTAATAACATTTATTTCATAATGTATACTTTTTCATGATAATTACATATATATTATTTATATCAATGATTGGTTCAAAATATCTCTTTCTTTATTTTTAAAATCTTTTAGTTATCCCAATATGGATAAATTAAAATAATAAAAGAAAATAAATTTATATATTTATATTAATGATATTATTTTCATTATATATATTTGTTATTAATTTTTTAAAATTATATATTTATATTAAATGCTTGTGAAATGATAATACAATATTTCTCAAATTAATTGATAAATAAAATAAATTATTACAAAAAAATTATTTTATAAATTATAAATTATTTAATGTGTGGAAATAAATTTTTATATCTATGTGAAATATTAGAAATATTTTAAAAAATATTTTTAAATGATATTTTTTATTTTTTTATTTAATGTAAAATTAAATGATTTGTTTTCAAAATTTACAATAATAATAATTTGTCAAAATAATATTATAATAAATTTTATAATATACATAAAAATATTTTATTCATCCATTTTTATTAAAGATCATTGAATTTCATATTATTGGTCCATTTATTAGTAATTCTCCCATTTATAGTAACAACATTATCCCTTCAATATTAAAATAGGGGATATAATAGTAAAGGTAAAAAGTAATTAACAAAGGGGAAAATCAAAAGGATAATGTTTCAAAAGACCCCAAATAATGTCTAAATTAAATTTATTTAAGGAATATATTCTCTATAGTATCCTATATTTTAATCCATTTCCATTTGGATGCATCTAGTAAGAGAATGAATTTATTATAGGTAAATCATTTGAAAATCTCAAAAAGTGACCCTCAAATGAATTATAATTGGGTTCTTCATGCCTCACATATTTAAACAATGTTGATACCTCAAAACCAACCATCTCATACATATATCTCTTCCCATACTCCTTATAAAATTTAGGAAGATACTATTTTTACAAAAAAACCTAATGTCTTTAAGTGTTGATCCAACTGAGGATTCTTTTGAATAAGTTAATCCCCTTTACTAACTCATTCAATTTTATTTCTCCCTCATATTCCTATTAATGTGTTTAAAAAATTACATAGTAATAACTCTAGGATCACTAATACAATAATATTTTTTTATTATTATGGTAAAAACATTTTCATCACTTCTCAATCCTAGCCAAATAAAAAACATTTCTCATGTGGAAGTAGGACTTACCATATCCACATTGCGGTGAAATTTTTTTTTCATGAAAACTTTTCGTAAAAGGTTATAAAGATATAACTATTAATTATATATGATATTCATTACAAAAATATGAATCTAGAATCATTAATTAATATTTTACTTTCTTTCACAACATCCTTCAAAAAATGAAAGCAACATTAATGCATACATGTGATCTACTATCTCTGTTAATGGTGTTGTTTGTTTTTCTATCTGAACCTTATATGGATATATATTATATTAATTTAATTATAAAAATTCTGGATAATATAGAACCATGATCAATGTAAATGGATCCAGACTTGTAAATCAATACTTATATGAAAAACTAAGGACTTATAACATGGAATAAAAATGTAATAATGATCTTTTTTATAAATTGGTGATAAAAGCTTATAAGTAATATTGTATTATATTATGTTTATTGGAATGGTTATATAATATATTTATAATAAATATTTATTTATTATATTTTATTTAGGGACACATAAGTTTGAAATTTGTCTTAAGGTAAGAGTTAATTTCACAATTTCACTATAATTATTGATTGTTCATGTTTTAGTTTTGTTTGGGGAATATTTTTCTTCCATGTACAAAGTTTTCAAAAAAAAATTCAAAAATTGTATTTACTGTTCTACATATATTTTTTAAAATCATTATTCATATTTTTTCCTTTTTAAAAAAGGGTTTAAAATAATCTTTTTTTCTTTTCCAATCATGTTTTTGACTTTTCGGACAAAATTATAGAAGGATTGTTTTTAAACATATACAATATGAGTATTTTTTCCAGAAAATAATGATGCTTTATTTATATCATTACTAATATATATTCTTGCATGTTTCTTATCAATGAAGTTTTTTTCTTTTATATGTTGATTGTTTTTATTAAAATATGTTGTTTCAAAATGTCGAGGGAAATTTCACCAAAAACATTTCAATGATATTTTTTAATTATTTTCATATATATATACATAATTTGATAAATATTATCATTTATAGGTGTTATTATATTGTGGAACCATATTATAAATTTTATAATATGTTTAGGATTATTTTTACATGAGAGGTGTTATTGTAATACCAATCAACATATTACTTTGAATGGGTTCTGATTAGGTTTATTTATTGACGCAATTATTTTAATTTCCTATGTTACTTTAAATAGAAATGTTAAAGTTGGTTATGTTTCACGAAATTAATTTGAAGGTTGAATTTTACATAGATTGTAATGGGAGGGGACCTCAATAGCCCCATTATGCATGGGTATATATACTGAAAAAAACTATCTTGGGTATTGAATGCAGCCTTTTCCTTTTATATAAGATGACTTGGAAGGAGGCCCCGATTGTAGGCATACGATGTGTGATGTCATCTATTAACCACATGATGAGATTATATATTTATTTACATCTTATTATTTTTTTAGTTATGATATCCATGGATTTTTTTAGCATATCTATTTATTTATATGGATTTATAATTTTTTTTATTTATTTCTTACTATATTAGTCATCCATTAGTTTGGTTCCTTTGTATGCATACTCTTTTGAGGCATCTAGTATCACACATTAATTATATTTATTTATGATATAATTCTAATATTTATATTATTATTGATAAATTAGGATAAAAAAGATAATAATTGTGATCTGAAGGATATTCTATGTGGAATTTTTTGTTTTCATTTTTAATCTAAGAATCAAAAATGTCAATACTTTTTCAGTACTACTAAACTATTAGGTCCTTTAGGTTGTGATCATTTGTATCTAACTACAATATAATAATGTCATAATTGTATTTTGGATACATGAGATGAGAATTTAATTTTTATACCAAATTTTTTTAGAAGAAACATTAGGAACTATATTTTGGAATAAATTGATTATGGAAACCTAACACTTTCTTGGAATTGAGAAAATCCCAATGAAACCAATATTATGATTTTGTTATTGTTTATGCATAAATTTCAATTTATGTAATTTGTTTCACTAGTTTTTAAATTCTACATTATGATTAATAATAAAATATAGTGTGTGCCATTATTTAGAAACGGTGACTAGCATAAGGAAGGAAATCATATCAATGCACACACAAATCTCAAAGCTCACAAAATGTTGAAATGTAAAAAACCAAATTTTTAATGCCCCGACCCCAGTTACCCAGAGTAACTGACTTATTACACAATAATGGCATGATACAATGGATCATGTCCTGAATGACTGATCAGTTTAGTAGCTTTGGTAGTACAAGATACATACATAAGTGTTACATTACATTTTAAATTGAAAAAAAACAACATTGTGTGTTTGTAGAACACACTCATATCCCATAGACAATCGCTACAGGTCAATATAAATATAATTCATTACATATTAGGAAAAAAAACATAAGAAAGGGGTCAGGACTGATGCATAGTCATTATGACAATATAGCCAAATGTTTTATAAATAAGAATAAATATTTAGGCAATATATATGACTAAAACACATTCCATTTAAACAAAAACATTGGCATAATATTTCAATGATAAATCTAATAATTCCATTTACAAATTTACATGGATATTCTAAAAGTCTAATAATCACATGTAATATCAATAGATATTTTCATAATGATAGAATGCATAATTTGAAACATCATAACCACATAGTCAAGGCCTCGTGACAAGACTAAAGATAATATTTTTTCATTCCTTGTGCAATGAAATTAGTTTTTCTCATGAGATCCACTGATGAATAAAGGATCTATAGAGGGCTTCACCCATCACATACTAAGTCCAATGCATTACTCATATGAAATGGTAGAAACCTAACATAAACATTTGTATAAAAACTAGCATACATAATGATAATACATTAATTATAAATCATGAATGGTCTAAAAATAACACATCCACAGTCCAACATCTAACAAAACCTTCAATATAATATGGATGATTTTATCAATATAAATCAACTACAAACTAGTGAAAATCTTTCATAGAATGTTGACATAGATGAAATCAAAACCATTTTAGGGAAATATCTCTTTCTTTTTTGAAATCAAATAAATGTCACATATTTATTAAAGAAAACATTTATTATTAAAATATTATTATAAGATTGTAAGGTAATATTATAAGGAGTTATAAAAGAGGAAAATAGCGGCATCTGCCAAATAAGTTGAAAAAAACATTCATACCTTAAATTGTCGAAATGGTTATAAAGTACCTTGTTTGGAAAATAACAGAAATATTCCTTTAAAAAAATTAAAAAACTAAAACAAGGGTATAAAATACATTAACCCATATTCAAGGAGATTGTAAGAATGTTTTGAAATTAATTTTTAGGAAACACATATGTGGATGTTAAGGAGGTCCTAGTAGATTCTAATGTATAAACAACCTCATATAATGATGAGATTGTTAAATTTACCCTAACCATATACTTTTCCATGGTAGAGGGTAGGTTAACCACATGTATAATAGTTAAATTAATTTTTATTAAATTATACCAGAACCACATACATAAATATTACATCAAATATGATCTTCTAATACTACTATGTAAATTATATATCAATAGTATCATTGTTTCAGGGGTTATTTGATGCGTTTTTCGTTATATGTTTTGTTATGTAAGTCATGTTTTCCTAGATAGGATTTGTTTGATTCATATAAATAATGATATTTACTTCATTAAAAAATATTTTTAATCATCAGATGAAAATATTTCTTGAATGGTTACGATGTGGAATGAATCTCATCACATTCGTGAAAACAGTAATCTGAACATACGTATTAGCGAATATATCATTCTATTGATCATAAAATAATACATACTTGGATGTTATATCATATATAAACTATAATTAAAATTTTAGTTTTATTATTTATATCAATTATACTCTTTATTACACACATCTAAATAATTATGTTTTGAATAACTAACTACACCACGACGTGGAGAGGGTAAGCTGTACGTACACATGTATGGTGACATTGTATTTCATAGGATGTATAGAATAATGTATACAGTTATAAAATATTTATAATAACATCACAGTATGTAAAAGGTACTAGAGTTATTATTTTCATATGGATACAATAAATAAATAGGATGCAAAAGAAGAAAAAAAATTAAAAGAGGTGATTAAATTATTACCTCTTCTTCTAGTGATTCTTTTTGATATGATCAAAAGGGCTCCATAAGATGAATTTATGATCATAATAAGGCTTCTAGGTTTAATTGAGGGTAGTTTGAAGGATATTGGGGTAGGAATGCCTAGAAAAATGTCTTTAGAGGAGTGAAATTATTAGAAGGGGAAGTGCCCCTTAAGAAGAGAGGTGAGAGGAACATTAGGGAAATCATAAAATATAATTTTATTATAAAATAATTTTTGGTTTATAATGGATCCCAAAAAAATTATTTCGAGGATAAGGTGCAGATGTGTCAAAAAACTCTCAACCAATCATTTTTAGATAAGTTTTGGGTTACATTATTAACCTTATCTTTTATATTTAACTCTTAGTTGAATAAGTTAATTTTTAAAATGTCTTCTTGTATTTTTATATTACATGGTTGATAAACATAGTATAAAATTACAAGCGAAGCTAAAGTGGTTCATTAATGATATAACTATCATTATATATGTCTTTTTTCCAAAACATAGTGTTATATGAATATTATATCATTTACTAATATATTATTTTTTCTAAAAACACAATTTTGTCAATTTTGAAACTATTTAGTATGTGGTTTTTGTGAAATTCACAACAACATTATCACTTCAAAATTTGTTTAATAAACCCTAACATTTCAGATAAACCTATAAAAATCATGGAATGCATCAAATCTCTAAATTTTCATTTATTTTAATATTTATAATATCAATTATTGTAATCATTGTAAATAAGGTAATTATAACATCATCATTGTCTCATATATAAATTTAATAATTCATTGGATAAAAATTATAAATAAAATACCATGAAGTCAGAAATTATTTATCATTCTAATGAAAATTTATAATCGAACTTATATTATGTATAACCCTATATTAAAAATGTTTTAGTAAATAAAGTAGGAATTTTACACTTTTAACACTTCTTAAAAAGATAATAATAAATGTCCTAGACTAATTCATATATACCAAAAGGATCATATTTTATTTATATGGATGATTATAGTCGAAATACACTTATCCAATAGAATTCAGAAACATGTACGGTAAATTATAATATCATTATTAACATTAATTGTCCTATTTACTTTTAACCATGGTAAATAAAATTCTAAATATACTATTCATGAAAAGTTATATTCATCCTATTGAACCACATTTTACTTACTGATATCAACTCTGTCCCTTGAATTTTTTAAATTCCATTCAATGAAGCAGCAAAATTATTGACTACAAAAATTTTCAAATGTTCCTAGAAGGTGGGTAAAAGACTGTTAAAAGTTCAATAACATTATATATATCTAATCTTATTAAAAAATAGCATCAATAAATTACACTGAACACATATATGTAATATGTATCAATTTTGGCATAAAAGAAATTTAAATAAAATAAATAATTATTTATATAAAATTCGGTTTTAAACTATAACATAGTGTATTCAATGTTCATCAGTAATTGATTGTTTTCCGAAAAATGTCAAATATTCTCCCTAAGATAATTTTGATATTCCAAATCCAAAAATAATGACCATTTTGTAAATAAAATTTTTATAACATCAAAAGGTGGGTATTTTTATTAATAACTACTTTTATAATGGCTATTTTGATTGGTCATGGTGTGCTAGAACTTGATGACACATACAATGAAATCAATAGTATTATTTAAAGAAAAACATACCGATGAAGCTTGTGGTGTTACATTCTACCATCCTTCAAATAATACCATCCTTTAAATTTATATTTTATTACTACATAAATTGATTCGGGTGGTTTGGCGTTATATGTTCCTCGACTTCCCAAGATGACACTTCTATCATACGATTTCTCCATTGAACTTTTACCAGACGAGTTGTCCAATTTCTGAACACTTGTTATCTGGATTTGCGAATTTTGACTGGATCTTCATAATAAGGCAGATCGGGTTCCAGTTCAATTTCCTCAGGGATGAGTACATGCATTGGGATTGGCATGTATTTTCTCAATAGTGATACATGGTACAGATCATGACCATTGGAGAGACATGGAGGCATTTTCAAACAGGAAGCTAAAACTCCAATTTATCCTAGAATATTGAATGTTCTAATGTACATATTACCAAATTTCCCATCTTACCGAATCAAAAATCACTCTCCTATGGAGATACCTTAAATAAAACATGATCTCCCACTTGAAATTCCAAATCATTTATTCTGTTTTTGGCATATCTCTTTTTCCTAATTTGAGCTCCATTAATGTGTGTTTATATAATTATCACATTTTCCATTTTTTTCATCAACATGTTCTATGACTATGAGCTTTCTTTCACCAACATCATCCAATCAAGTTGTTGTGTGACATCACTTTCAATATAACACTTCATACGGTGCCATCTGAATACTTGAATAGAAGCTATCATAATAGGAATATTATACTAGAGATAAATATTAAACCTATAAACCATTAATATCAAGTGATAAAGATCTAAACATGTATTCTAATTCATTTATATTCTAGTAAGATTTCTCATCAGTTTGAAGGTGGTAGGCAGTGCTCAAACGAAGTTTAGTATCTAGTTCCTTTTAAAGTCTTCTATAGAATATTGATGTTAAAAGGGTATAATGATCAGAAAAAATTGATAGGGGTATATCATGATGTCCTAAAACATCATTAATATATAGTCATTTCAAACATTCAAGAGGTAAATATTATTTTATATCCAGAAAAATTGATGATTTGGTAAGATGATCAACAATGACCCATATTTCATCATTCCTTCATGGAGTCATTGGTTGTCCCATGAAAAAATCCATCTTAATATCATCCTACATACAATAATTTATGGGAAGAGGTATCATGAATCATCCTTGATTTTGTCTTCTAGCATTAACCTTTTGACGAACCATACATCCTTACACATAATCATCAATCTCTCTATTCATGTTTTCCAACCAAAATTTTCCATCAAATATATATACATCATGGTGCTACTAGTGTGTAT
Organism: Viscum album; assembly: GCA_963277665.1. Classification (NCBI taxonomy): domain Eukaryota; kingdom Viridiplantae; phylum Streptophyta; class Magnoliopsida; order Santalales; family Viscaceae; genus Viscum; species Viscum album. Next base: position 60,692,209 of record OY728128.1, on the reverse strand, counting down.
AGATAAATTGGAGCTATGTGAATCATCCAACAATTCCATTTTTAGATATGGTATGTCAGGAACACAAAGTGTCTTCCCAAATTTCAAAATTCCATCTTCATATATGATGTTGATCAGCCTCCCATCATTCACAACATTAATTTTATTTGGAAACTCGTCATCATAAATCTGAGAACTTTTTTTCCTTTTCTGTAATGATGGATTGGAAACTATTTAATAATGTTTTTTGATGTTTCACCGTCCATAATTATACCCATATCCATATTTAATAGATCCATAAACATTTGATCACTTTAAACTCTCATCATGTTCATAAATCCTTTATCCTTTTTGAACAAACCATCATCCACACTATTTTCCTTCTCCGAGAAGTAATGTATAATGCAATCATAATCCTTGTGTAGGTCAGTCCATTGCCTTTTCCCCATGTTGAGTTCTTTATGTGAGAAAATATATTTCAAACTCTGGTGATAAGTATAAATCTCAGATTTTTCAATATAGAGATTGTGTCCCCATATCTTCAGAGAGAAGATTATAGCTGATAACTCAATATCAGGAGTGGGAATGTATTTTTCATGAATTGTTAGAATTAAAGATGCATATTCATTAAATCTATCATTCTACACAAGGAAACAACCATGTCCTTTTTTTGAAGCATCACTCTAAATAACCAACCCATCATTACCCAATTGTTGTGACATGATAAGATAATTTACTAATATTATCTGTAGTTCTTCAGAACATTCTTCACACTCTTTTTTCCAAAAAAATTTAACCCCTTTACGTGTGATGTTGGATAATGGGATAGCCAAACGGGGAAAATTATGGACGAAACGCTGATAATAACATACTAATCCAATAAAATAGTGTCCCTCAGTTATACTTGTCGGCTCTATCCATTCATGGATTTCCTTTTTTCATGGAAGGATCATCAAAGATTCAACACATAGAGGAAATAAGTCCATGAATCGTAATCCCATGAAGCCATATTTAACACTTGAGAAACATAAAATATAATTCATTTCTTATCAGAGTTTTTATAATTGTGAGAATTTTTTTTCATTATCATTATAGGCTTTTTATTATACCAATATATTATCAATAAAGACCAGTAAAAAGTTATCTAGATATTACATGAAATTTCTATTCATATGATCCAGGAAGACAGAGGTATCATTAGTCTAATAAAAACACAATATTGTAAACATGTAATTCCCATACATGGTTTGAAATGCAGTCTTTGGAATGTATTCCTTCATCATTCACAAATGAAGATATCCAGATCGAAGGTCCATCTTTGAAAAATATTGTGCTCAATGGAGTTAATCAAATAAATAATCAAATTTGGGTAGGGGATACTTGTTCTTTATTGTCATAGCATTGATATCCCTATAGTCAATGCACAACCTCATAGATCCATCTTCCATGTTAACAAAAAGAACAGGGGCTCCACATAGAGATACACTATTTTAAATAAATAGTTTATTATTAAATTAAACTTGTTGTTTTTTAATTCCACTAATTCCACAATGGCCATTCTATAAGGGGTCTTCAATATGGTCCTTGAATCGGGAATTAATTCAATGGAAACCCCAATTTTTGGTTCTCAAGTATGTCCATGTAAATCTACTGGAAACACATCATCATATTCTTTCACAATATGTATATACACTATTTTAAAATTCCATTCCTCACCCATAGTTATTTCACAATATTCCTCCCCAATATTTGAATTCAGTAGAGCTACTGGGGGAGGATCTAGATAAGAATCAGATTGCGACGTTTCTTCTATGATGATAAGGTATTGTTTATCATCATCGAAAATTGTATCCTTCTTCTTCTTATAATCTATTTTTTTCATCATTGTCTGAAATCCAATCCATGCCAAATATTATAACAAATTACATCATGGTTATGACAATTATATCAGTAGATAAATAAAGTTTATATAAAATTATGGTAACTAATTGACAAAACATTGTTGGAATGAAACTAACCTTAGCAGTTTTTATTGACAATTTCGTCATTAATTCCAATTGGAAAAATTTAATTTTTTTAGAAAATTGTTATGAAATGAATATATACAATGATATTGAACCAAATAAAACATTGGATATATTTTAGTAAACAATTCAGTTTCCTTCCACCATGTCATTCAGAGCATCATCTTCTAGAGTAGTGATCTCATAGGCTTATACATTCTCCATTTTCGTTTTCTGATGCAATTTTTCTTTTTTGCCACAGAAATTCATTTTTATACTACCCCATATCTCTACAATTGTTGCCATCAACATTGAAAACCTTTTTATTTCCCTTACAATCATGAGTTGGGTGGCCTTTTTCACCACACTTGTAACAGACTACCATTCCCTTCAGGCAAGTACCTGGGCATCTCACCACATATTTACAGTAGCATGGATGGATAACATTTCCAATATTCCCATTATTTCCATTTCCAGAGTGATCAACAAATATATTATTCTCCTTTTTTACATTAAATTCATATGACATAGAGAATTCTTTTTTTTCCTTGATAACACATTAGAAAATATCTTCGTAGGATGATAATGATTATGGGACTAATTCTCGACAGAGAAATTGTTTTAACCCAACAAAGAATTGGTCAATAATACTCTTTTTGTTATGTATATAATCTCCGACATGCCTTGTTGTCCTCATAAATGTATCCTCAAACATTGCGACATTCTTATCCTCCTTTTTCCATAAACTCAGAATTTTCTTTTCCATATCCACTTGATGTTCAAGGGGAATGTATTTTTCATAGAAAATATTTTTAAACATCCTCATGTACTTATATTATACTTAATTAACTTTATTTTTTTTGTATCAATGACCACCATCGATCTGCTTCTACTGTGAGGTGAAAAACATCCCTGAAAGCTTCTTCCCATTCTGTACTCCCCCAAGCATGAAATATTTTCTCCAAGGAAATTATCCATTTCTTAGCTACAAATGGATTTGTAGTCCTATTTAATGTTGTTGGTTGTTTCCTCATGAATAGGAATAACATTGTTCCTCCACATTGTGGATATGGGTGCTCCATATGGGTAAGGTTATTATTCAATACCTTTGTGAGTTATCCCAGTATGGGTATATATTGTTCAGCCTCATTTGCATCACCGACTTTACTATTATTATCATGAGTAGGAGGGAAATCCCTACATGGATTATGTGCCTTGATACATTTTTCATTCATTCTACTAGGTTCCATTCCTAAACAATGGTATCCACTTTATTAGATAATGAATTGAAATACAAAATTCAAACTATTAATGTACCTATCAAAAATTGAATAGTTTATGCTTGTAATCCATAATCGTAAAAAAATGTTTTCGTTGAGGATTTATTAACTCATAAACACTTTATAATGGTTTCTAATGAAAATGTGAATTTTTTTAAGAATATCCCCTAAGAGTGTCATAACCAATACTGAAACAGGACCCATTTTCATGTATCTGGATACCCTGGGTCAAACCCGAAACTCCTTGTCAGAGTTTTCACTATTAGGTACAACTATTCAAGAGATGCCTCTACCTGCCTGTATCCAGGCAGGGATGTATTTCATGGAAAATTTACAAAATATATACATTACCAAAATTCTATTATGTTGTTCTATACTAATCATTAAAGTCTATTTTAGTGTAATTTAATCTTATATGAGTTTTTGTAAATCTAATTTCCAATTATTTTACTAAACATTCATCGATACCAACTATAATGCCCCAACCCCAGTTACCCAAAGTCAGTGCATTATTACATAACATTGGAATGATACAATGAATCATGTCCCGAAAGACCGATCAGCATAGAAGTCTTGGATTTAATAGATATATACATAAGATTCACATTACATTATGAATTAAAAAAACTACATTGTGTCTTCGTAGAACAAACTCATACCCCTTATCCTATCCCTAATGATCAGTCATAACATACTCTGTCACATTCTAGAAAAAATAAATCATAAGGAAGGTGTGAGGATAGTTTCTAAATAAGGAATCAAAATAGTAGAAACATACATAAAAAAGCATATACATTTAAGGTAATGTATAAGACTAAAACACAAGCCATTAAAAAAATCATCATAATATGGAAAAGATAAATCAAATAATTCCATTTACTTATTTACATTGATTTTCTACTAGTCGAATAATCACATGTAATATCAATAGATACTTTCATAATGATGTAATGCATAATTTCGGACATCATAACCACATAGTGAAGGCCATGTGCCATTACTATTGATTATATTTTTCAAGGCCTTATGTCAAGACACTAGTTTGTCTCCGGATACTTACTAATGCATCAAGGAGTTATAGCGGGCTCCAACCATCACATTCTAATTCTAATGCATTCCTCGTATGAAATGGTTGAATCATAACATAAACATTCTGATTAAAACTAGTATACGAAATGATCATACCTTATCCATAAACCCCGAATGGAATAAAAATAACACATCGGAAAAACAAATATCACAGAACCATCATTAAAATATAGATGATTGTATCATAATAAATCAGCTTCATGCAAGTGTAAAATCCATCAACGAATGTTGACATAGATGGAATCAAAACTATTTGAGAGAAATATCTCCTTGTATTTTGAAATAATTTTAGAGTAACATAATTATAAAATAAAATATTTATTTTGAAAATATTCATATAAGCATGTATGGGAAGCTTCAATGATGGTTTAATGGCCGAAAAAATATGCACCAGCTGTATAAGATATAAAACATTCTTACCTTAATCTGTCGAAAAGGTCATAAAGTACCTTTTTTGGAAGATGACAGAATGTTTCCTTTCAATGAATTTTATAAATTTTCAAACAAGGGTATAAATATATTTAAACCATATTCTAGGATATAATAATTTTTTTTTCAAATACATTTTTAGGAAACACAGATGTGGATGATAAAGAGGTCCCAATATATACTTACGTATAAACTATCATGGATAATAAATAGATTGTAAAATAATACTTACATTGTACTATTTCATGGTCAAAGGTATGTTAATCTCCTGTTTAATAGTTAAATATTTGTTATTAAATTATACAATAATTAACTAACTACATATTATATAATATAAGATCTTCTAATATTGAATTGTTAATAATATGTTACTAGTATCATTGTTTAGGGAGTAAACAGATTTGTTTTCCTTTATATGTTTTATTAGGTATGTCATGTTTTTCAGGGATATGATGTATTTGATTCACATCTAGAATGTTATTAATTTCCATAAAAATTATTGATAATTAACAATTGAAAATTATTTATGAATGGTTATGATGTGAAATGAATCTCATTATGTTCGTGGAGACGGTAATCCGTACATACGCATGAGAAAAATTATTAATCTTATTTTTGTAAAATCATCTTTATTTGGATGGTATAACATTTATAAAGAATCATTATCATGTTATATATATTATTTAGATAAATTATTCTCATTATTATACCCATAAAAATAATAAAGTGTTGAATGATAAACTACACCACGACATGGAGATGGTAATCCATATGTATGCACGTTTGGTGACTTTTTCATTCATAGAATAGATAGAATATTGAATATGGTTGTAATATATTTATAATGACATCACAGTATGTAAAAGGTGCAGGAATTGTTATTTTGTTATATAGACAACAATGAAATAAGAATTGGAAGATGAAAAGATCTTTGAAAAAGTTGATGAAATTAATACCTCTTCATCGTGTGATTCCTTTTGATTTGATCAAAAGGGGTCCTATGATGGAATTATGATCAAGGTAAGGACACTAGGATGATGTGATGGTAGTTGGGAGGATATTTTAGTAGGGTTTGGATAACCCCAATGGTTTTGGAGGTGTGAAATTAAGAGAAGAGGAACACTATTGGAATTAGAGGTATTTTCGACGTGGCCCCGTCGCAAATATCCCATTGCAGAAAACGACCTCACAAATACTTGTTTTCATGAGAGGCCAATAAAAAAAACAAGTATTTGCGATAGGAAAGGTCCATGTCATAAATAATCCTCTGATTATATACATTATATATATATAAATAATCCTTTTACAATGGCCCGTCGCAATTACTATTTGTGATGGGAAACTACCCCGTCGCAACTAAGTATTCGATTATATACATTATATATATATATAACTTTTACAATGGGCTCAATGAAAATACTATTGGTTACAGGCCCATCACAAATAGTATTAATAAAAATTTATATTTATATTATTTGTTTTGGTCTACCGTCGGAAAAGGTCCCGTTGAAAATACAAATTTAGGGAAAATCAATTTTTAGTGGATTGATGGCTTTACTTTTGTCTAAAGGCTCCTTTACCTAAAAATTCCTCTCACTGAAATCACAATGAAGAATCTTTTTAGAGGTATGCATATTCATTCTCATGCAAACTAGAATATATAAGCATACCACCGAGCATATTCTTCATTGTTATTTCTTTGTGAGAAACATCCACGTAAATGAACCATCAGACAAAAGAGACCACTTTTCATAACGAAAAATGTGGTCCTACGATTTCATATTCAAACTAATGCATACGTAGAAGCATAATATTCATAATGTTTTGATTCAGTGAAAGTTGAAATGAGAAGATTCATCATCTAAAATGAGTGTTGTCAATCCACTACAAATTATACCAAGTTATTGCAAGTTATTACTTTTCATAATTCTTACTATTTTTTCCTATTTTTTAAATTTGTTAGTTTTTTAATATTTTTTACTAGTTTTTACTATTTTTTACTTTTTTTTACTAGTTTTTACAAATTTTTAATAGGTTTACTAGTTTTTACTAGTTTTTTCTAGTTTTTACTAGTTATTATAAGTTTTTACTAGTTTTTACTATTTATCACATGTAATTACTAGTTATGACTAGTTATTACTATTTATTTCGAGTTATTACTAGTTATTACTAGTTATTACTAGTTATTAAATGTTATTACTTGTTATTTCTAGTTATTACTACTTATTACTAGTTATTACTAGTTATTACTATTTATTACTATTTATTACTACATATTACTATTTATTAATAATTATTACTAATTATTAATAATTATTACTAATTATTAATAATTATTACTATTTATTCATATTTATTTCTCTTTATTCTTATTTATTGCAAATTACATCTATTTACTACTAATTACTACTAATTATTCATACTTATTCCTATTTATTACTATTTGTTACTACTTATTCATATTTATTCCTAATTATTTCTATTTTTTCTAATTAGTACTAATTACAATCAATTACTACAAATTATTACTAATTATTAGTATTTATTACTAAAATACAAAAAACAAAAAATATTTAAATCTAATTTAATTACAACTAATCCACAATAATTAAAATTAACATTCAAAATAAATAAATAAATACTAAATTAAATAAAATATAAATACCTCTAAACTTGATCTCCTATCGATGTAAGCACATTCACAAATTCTCCATAAAAAATTAACTAAGAGAAATTTTCACTCTTAATTTCGAGTTTAGTGAGATTAGGGAAGTGGGAAATGAGAGGAAGGGAAAGAAAAATGGAAGGGGTATATATAGGATAGATTAGTTGCGACGGTCCAATTAGCAACGATATTTCCGTCGCAAATACCTTTGACGACATTAATTACAGGAGGCAGTTACAAGGTTATTTTTGACCGGTCCCATCTGAAAAAAGTGACATGCCGACACACCTTTTGCGACATGACAACATCCCATTGCAAAAACTCATTTACCACTGCCAGTATTTGCGACGGGACCCGTCAGAAATACCCTTCGACCGATAAACTATTTGCGATGGGTACCCCCCCCCCCCACCGTCGCAAAATACCGTCCCCCGCTTTGGTGTACACCCCACGCTAAAGAACGCAATACATTATGCAACAAGACACCAAATCTCATCACAAATAACTTGTTATTTGAGATGGGGCAATCCGTCATTGAAAATAACTCCTTGGATGGACCATTTGTGATGGGAATTAAGCCCATCGAAAATACCCCATCACAAAAGACTATTCTCCCATAGTGTAATTTCCCTTTTATAAGAGAGGTAAATAGAAATTTAGGAAAAATTTGAAGTTTTATTTTATTATAAAATCATTCTCTTTTTCTAACAGCTCCAAAATTATTTATTTCAAGGATAACGTGGGGCTTGGTCAATTATCTCTCAATTAATAGGTTTTAGACATGTTTAGGTCCAAATATTACCTAATCATTTAAATTTCACTCTTAGATAAATTGTTTAACTTTTACAATGTATTCTTATATTTTTAATATTACATGGTCAATTAAAAAACTATAAAATTCCAAGAAAACCTCATTTTTTTCATTAATGACATATGAATAATTATATAAGTCCTTTCGTTGAACTATATATATTTTGTAATATTATTTTGTTTAAAAATATATTATATGTTTAAAAACTGATTTATTTAAATTATGACAGTATTTAGTATTTTGTTTTTGTGCATGTCATAAAAACATTATCACTTATAATTTTTTTAATCAACCCTAATATTTCATATTAACCTATAAAAATAGTGTATTGGCTAAAATATCCCAATTTACAATTATTTCGATATTTATAATGTCAACTTTTATAATCATTATTAAAAAGCTAATTATTGTGTCATCATTGTGTCATATATAAATTTAATTATTTATATTCATAAAATTGTAAATAAAATACCATGATGTATGAATAGGTTTTATCTTTCTAATGAATATTTATAGTCGAATTTAGCATATGCATAACACTATATTAAAAATTGTTTAGTTATTAAACATTGAATTTTACACTTTTAAATATTCTTTAAATTAAATAATACTAAATGTCCTAATCTAATACAATTGGAAAAATAGATCATATTGCATTATGATGGTTAATTTTGTTCTAAATAAACTTTTTAAATATAATTAGGACATGTGATAGGGTAATTATAATATTATTTTTACCATTAATGAACCTATTTACTTTTAACTATGGTAAATAATATTTTAAGGATACTATTCACCAAAAATTATGTTCATGCTATTGAACAAAAAATTACGTAATGTTTTCAAACATTTCTCTCGGTTTTTAAAAATTAAATTCACATAATTGGTAAAATTACATTTTATGAAAATTTGAAAATTTCCATTAAACTTTGGTAAAAGATGGTAAAAAATTCAATGAAATTTTACATATCTAATCTTATTATAAAATAACATAAATGAATTAAACTGGTCATATATAGGTATTATTTATCTGTTTTGACCTAAAATATATTTAAATAAAATAAATAATTATTTTAATAAAAGTCGGTTTTAAACAATAAAGTGATGTTTATTTATTATTCATCAAAAATTGAATGTTTTCCAAAAAATTCCAAAATACCACCCAACGATAATTTTGAGATTCTGGATCAATGAATTAAGTCCATTTTGAAAAATAAAATTTATAAAATTTCAAATAGTGGGTATTAATATTCATAACTACTTTATAAACCGCTAGTTTTATTGGTCATGGTGTGCTAGAAATTGAAGTATTGTACATCGCAAGCTATTGTATTATATAAAGAAAATGTACCATGGAAGCATGGGGCGTTACAAAAGGAAAAACATTCAGGAATACACATATATCCCACAACCATATTACAACAGTTTTAGAGAAATCTTAACGAATAAAATCAACGACCACAAATGAAAATTATAAATGTGTCCAACCTGATCAGAAGGAGGGGATTGATATAAGAAAAATGACCAGAATTATCCTCATCTGATCCCAAGTAAACACCGTGACCTATCTAGTTCACTACGCTCCACCTAGATCAGTTCCTCCATGGACTCTATTAAAATGCTTATGGTCTACATAAGACACAAAAAATGTGCGGGAAAGTCCTGTCTAGGGGTGAGTATAACAACTACATAGTAGGAACCACAAAATCATTAAAAGAAAAATGGAGAAAATGAAAGGAAATGGTCTACTCAACCTAGATAGAGGGAACCCCAGTCAAGAGGGAACTCAATATTTAAATATCCTCAGATGTTCATGACATGTTCGCACAGTCTACCAATGGTGTCATCCCCGAAAAGTGGAAAAACTAGAAGGACACTCATAAATTTATCAGATATACTCATCTCAAAATCAATGTCTCATAAAATTCCAACCTCATAGAAAGCTGCATGATTAACTTCGTAGGATATATCCATAACATTAATCCAAGGGAACACACTCCAAAAGCTCTTCAATTACAGATGGAACCTATCTAAGTGATGTTATCCATGACGAAAAACTATTCCATCCTAATGGTATGTTTGAGAGAATGTTCTACGTCCTGAATATATTACGAGTTCTAGCTCTTGGTCCTAGCAGCACAGGTCCATTAATTATAACCTTGAGACAAACACAAGCTAATGAAATCCTAGTGATGATCCTGCCCATCACCACTATAAATAGTTGCGGGAGCATTTCTCTAAATTATGAACTGCAAGAATCCTCTCTAACAAGAGTTGGTGGATGGATCCACACCTCACCACTACCCCACAATCAAGGGAGAACTACACTTAACTATGCTATGAAACCACTTTCACCCCATTATGGAGGGGCCAACACATTTCTCTATTAAGGGAAGACTAATTCGTTTCTAGGAATCATTCATATCATGTGTAGGGCCCCACTCCTCATAACAGTATACCACAATCATGGGAGAATCAACCCCAATGGAGGACCCTCTCCCTGCTACTAATCGAAAATATGAGAGTAGTCCTTTGTATGGGAGGACATGCACCATAATCTAAAAGAGGTGTACTACTAATGAAGAATTCATGCATATTTATGATAGAGGAGTACAACTTTATAGATATATGACCCACATCCTAACATGGTATGGGAGTACCACTCAATGGTTATAGGACCTACACCTAGGTAGGATAGGGGAGTACCAACTCTGAAAGGGAATTCACTATGGGGAACATGTTCCCTGTCATGGTAAGGGAGTATCGACCCCATTCTAGGGGACTCATTCCTGGACATGGAAGTGGAGTATGAAATCCACTAGAACAACACATATTTAGGACGCGTTCCCAGATCTGACATAATATTACCAAATCCTAGGATATAATACCCACTTCTTTACATGTAAGGGGAGTACCAAACCTATCTATATGTCTTATATAGAGGAACCATGACCTATAATGATAGGGGAGTACAATCCATATTCATGAACATTATGGGAAAACCCACACCGTATTCAATCAGTGTAGTAGCACACCCATAAAAAACTAACTAGGGTAATGAATCTATGCTGATGATGTGTGGAGTCACATATCTACCTAAGCAAATAGGTAAGCAGAACCCATGCCCTAGTACATCAGGAGAGAAACAGTCCAAGCGTAACATAATAAAAACCGCACTAATCTCCAATATTGGATCATTACCACTACACATGCATCTAGATTGCTTCTTGCCACATCATATTTTCTAATCCATAATGGAGTTATCCATATTGTTCTATATGAATAACCACTAGGGATGGACTACTCAAAAACCTAAATCTGATTCCTAATGAAGAAGATATGTAAGGTGAACGATCCCCAAAGGCTCTCATTGTATTACATGGCATGCATCGGGGAACATAAACTATATAAGACCACCCAAGAACCTACCAGTTTATATAGTAAACCTAGTTTTCATCACATGTATGGGAAGACAACAATTAGTGGAGGTACATATCTTGTCCATCATCCCTCAACCCCTACTCATTTTCCTCTACTACATGGACCGACAGTCTGTGTCCCTCACATGCAGTGTATCCCATACTCCCTAGAGTGTTCAAATAAATGGCCACCTTCCCATGTGCTTTTCCCATATCCCTGTATCAGACCCCATTTTCATGTATCTTTTCCATGAGTTAGTACATGTCCATGTGTTTTCATAAGTCTATCTCAACCCATGTCCTGTGGTTACATGGTTTAGGGAACTGTATGGTGTGTAACCCCTATACATGACATGTGTCAACAAAACCGCATCTTCCCCGAATATGAAGATCTAAGAAACATGTTTCACTGAACTGAATTCATTAAAGTTATTGATTATTTTTAGGAATCACCAACAAAATCACCCAATTCACACCGATTTAATCCAAAACCCATATATCTACCGACTACAAAAAATTGTAATATGGCTTTAAAACCATAGAAAATTTAAAAATGAAAGTGATAGAGACCAAAACTAAAATATTCCTACCTCATTTGTTAAACACAAATGAATTATATGAAAAATAATTACTAGATCTTGCTTCTCCTTGTTTTTCTAGAGAACTACATCCAAATCGAGTATTGAAGGCACTTCTTTGCTTCAATTCGGATGTGATTTCATTCATCATCCAATGAGAGAGGACGAGTAGAAGTCGAATCACACATCCATTGTGTCGTGTGTCCAAAGAATTGGGAGGGGAGAGGGTTTTAGGTATAGGTAATTTCTAGTAATTATTTAACTACCCAAATTCATGCTAAGTCACCTCTAACCAATCCTCCTGACGGTGACAACCTTATATCCCGCTTAGTGTAAACACGATGATTCAGACTCAACTATGGTCTGATAAATCAGATCAGAGACTCTGTGATGTTGTTATATTCATTTGATTTGAAATTATGTGTGAGAGGAAAATCACACATAATATATTTAATTTCTCCACACTGAGGCTCCCCATGCCCCGTTTTCCCATGCCGACTTAACACCCAACTCTGAAAATATTTTCTAAAACATTATAATGTCCTTTGTTTGAAAAACTATGTCTTTAAATTCTCCCCACCATGGGTAATTTCATCCCCAAAAATAGAATTATTAAGCACAATGGAATAAATTCAGCTTCCCACTAGACTCCCATGACACTAAGCACACCTAGGGTTCTTCTATTGTTTACATGTATTCACATAGAGGAACCACCATGATCAACTTATTCTTATGCCCCACTCTTACCAGGCTAACAACATGAAAAAATGAAAAAATGTATACTTTAATGCTATATATGGGATGGAACTATGTACCAGAATTCATATATAGTCCTGGGGTATTGGGGTACACCACCTCACTTACCTGACATATATACTAACAGAACCCAACATTTCCCGTCCCCCCGCCCCCCTTGATGGACTATACAAGAGCCTCTTCAAAAAAAAATGTTCAATGTTGAGGTAGAACATATGAGTGTATTCAAAAACAAAAAGTTCTACGAGAACACACACTAGGTCATAACGGACCTTCTGCTGCAACTACCAATACAGGGTTACACTAACATCCTACGTCACCATGGTTAAACCCCACATATGAGTGGAATGAAATTTGTAAATACAATAGTATTTGGAAAACATTACAATAGAAAATACAAAGTACAAAACATGTACCTCTATTCATCCTCATTGAATTCGGATCAAAGGACTCTATGGAATGTACCTATCTTATCCCCTATCCTCCAGGTCACTAAGCATGTTATGGACCAAATTGGGGTACTGGTGGAAACACCAAGAACTACAGTCCACCTGCAACCTCAGTAATATCTCTCCCACCTAATCCTCCACCAAGAAGAATTATATTACTGATGTTTTATCTCATACCTAGATCCTAGTTATTTGGATCCATTAGTAGCACAATATGTTGTAAAATTTATGTAATGATGTCTCAGGTCTCTGCAAGCATAACAAAACCTCTCTTCTTACTGATCTAATCCATTGTGCTGCTCATGCACTAAAAAACCATGTTTTTTTTGTTTGTTTCTGGTCATTGTTATTCCTCCTATGTCATGATCATGTTACTTTTCCTATACCATCTTATGCATATGCCTCAACCATGTGGCCACTATTGTGGGTCACATCCACTTATTCCTCATCCAGCAAACATTCCACTATAGACCTCGATCCAACACTCCAATGTAGGTGGGAATGCATAGAAGGATCACAAATGCCCTGATCTCCTGAAACAAGTTTTGATCATTGTTCTATGTTGGGAATGATGGATCCTAAACCATATATTAGGATTATCATGATAGGTCTGTGAACATTGTATAAAACTCTATCACTTCCATGTAACCCTGCCAAAGTAGAAGAAGCTCTTTGATACAAACTGATTTAAACATCTATGGGTAAAAATATTCCCAAAAGAGTCACTCGAACCCCTCCCATGTATGAGTTATCTCATCATGAACTATATCATCAGACTCCACGAGCACCTAGATAAACCATCTAGAAGTATATCCACGAGGACCACCATCAGATCAGGTGTACATAGTAAGTGTAAATCTCACATGACATCCTCGAGACAGTCAACTGATGTTTGGGGGTTTGGATCGCCCTAGTATCACATCATTCACTACTGCTATAGTTCATTTAGTGTACTAAACTTGTGTGCATGATCATCCTGTACTACTGGTAGAACCTGTTGTTCAAAAGGCAGTGCCACAATCGGCAGAACAACAGTAGGTAATGAATCAGAATCAACACCCATCACTAAAGCCTCATCACATAGTGTATCTTCATTATGATCATACTATAAAATCCTATCTAGATATCCAGACAATGGAATCCTGAAATTAAATAAAGACATACAATTCACAAATAGTATATCTAGGGATTTATTTCAGCAAGGAAAAGAAAAAACCAAATCATAATACTATATGATGCATGTACCATTTATAACATAGTGACAAGTATCCTAATGTACTGAGTTAAAAAAAGTTCTTAGATTCTTGGATAACAAATATTTTAGCCACCACACCAATACTATAATGTATGGTCTACGATCTGAACTCAAAATATCCTAATACTATTGCTATTCAACTAAATCCAATATCATGACACTACTGTCCCAATATATAACTGAAAACCTCGGATACCACTAAGTTATGAGCAAACCCGAGGGTGCCTAGGATGAAACTCCACTAGATCACCTCCATTAGGAAAGGGAGTATCAACTATCACTATGAAGGCATATCACTAACATGGGAGTCATTTCCTATGTACCAATATACAGACACACATCTCCATGATCAAAATGATATAATGTAAATTACAAAGGAAACTAATGCATTCATACACCTATATCCCAAAACCAGAGGAAAACAAAAGTACTGAAAAACTAATGGGGAAAAAACCCCACCAAAGAAAACTATAACACCATGAAACCTACTTAGAATGAATGGGACATTGTTAAATGAAACTACTAGAAATATCCTCATCTCAGCACTAGTAAACACCCATGCCTATCTAGCTCACTAAGATCCTCCTACCACTGGCCCTCTATGGAATCTCTCCAAATTCTTGTGGTCTTCACCTAACATAATGAATATGTGGGAATAGTCCATGTCAAGGTGAGTATAAAAATACTTAGTAGTATCCCAAAAAACCCCTAAGAAAAATGGAGCAAGAGAAAGGTTACATTCTACTCGTCCTAGCCATAGGGAACCCCAATCAAGAGAGAAAATCTATCTTGATCCATCCCCAGTTTTACATTACAATTCCTCTAATTCTAACCTAGTATTCAAACTAATAATGTGAAAAAACGACAAGGAATCCCAAAAATGACCTAGATATTCTCCCCCGCAGACCCTATGTATCACGAGGATCCATCATCATAGATAGTAGCATGATTCTCTTCCTAGAATCTGAATATAACATTAATAATGGAGAACACACTCGATGATCTCAACAATCCCAGATGGCACCAATCTAAGTGATGAACTCCATTGGGAACAACTCTACAATTAATAATGGTACATCTAAGAAAATGTGCTCCATCGAGAATATATTACTAGGTCTATCTCTATATATCGTCACTAGGGGTCCATTAATGGTTAGCTTGCACCCATAACATGATAATGATACCCAAGTTGAGAGTCTGTCCCCTTCACACTACACACGGTTGAGGGAGCACTACTCCAGACAATGCACCACATGCATCCTCTCTAATAAGAGATAACAGAGGGACCCGAAACTCGCCAATTCCCTGTAGTTAAAAGATTATTGATCCACTCTAACCATTGAAACCACTTAAACTCCATTATGGAGTTTCTCACACCTCATTCCATCCTGGGAGATCTAACTCGGGTCTGGGCACCATTCATATCAAATGGAGGGGTCCGGTCATCATAAATATATCTGACAGTCAAGGGATCTCCAAATATAATTGAGGACCCACTCCCCACTCCCACATGGAGATAGTGGAGTACTACTCTATAATGAGGACTCACACCCTGATCCAATAGGATAGTACTACGCATAATGAACTTGCAACCTGATATGAAGATTGAGTACCACTATATAGATCGAGGACCCACCCACTAAACTGATTGGGGTGTATGACACAATGTTTAGAGGACCTTCACCATAGTAGTATGTGGGGGGTGGTGGTGGTGGGAACTAACTCGTCTAGATCATTCACTACTGGGGACCCATGTCCATACATGAAAGGGGACTACTGTCCCTAGGATAGAGGACCCACTCTCCGACATAGTAGGGGAGTATCGAATCTGCTGGAGCAACATGTGTGGAGGTCCCACACCCTAATCTTGTTAGCGAATAAAATATTATAAGATAGAGGACCCACTCCATAACATGGAAGGGTATTATTGATCCTATCTATAGTTATTATATGGAAGACCCTTGCCTAGAATGATAGTGGAGTAATATCAATCTTCAAGAACATCACATGGAAACTCGCACCCTAGTCCATCAGGGGAGTAACATCCCCATAGGAAACTACCCAATGTAACAAACATGAACCCATGACATGGGGAGTCCAATATCTACCTAATTATAGAGGGAAGAGAAACATTTTCCCTAGTCCATCAGGGGAGTAATTGACCTAGCATCTCTCTATATGAACCCCACCGATCTCCAACATTGGATCAGTACCTCTCCACAAGAGTCCTGACCGATTCACACAACCCAGTATATCATAAGGCATAATAGAGGTGACCATCCCATTATTAAAAAAAAATATGGCTCCAGATGGACTTCTCACAAACATGGATCCGAGTCCAAGAGAAGATGATACTGATGGTGAAATATCCCTAGAGTGTCTCCAAGTAGGAGATGGCGTGCACCAGGACACACGGAACATGTAAACCTAACCATGAACCTACATTTGTATCATGCCCACACATGTTCCAACCCATGCATCAGTACAGAGTGTATAGATGAGGTACACTCCACGTCCCATATCCCACATCCCCTGGCTATGTTTCTTTTCTAAACGAACCAAACTACTGTGTCCCTCAAACGCCTTATATCACATTCTACACAGCGTGTTCAAATAAATGGCCACCTACCCATGTAGTTTTTCTATTTCAATGTACTGAAACCATTTTATGTGTATCTATTTAATTTTTTAGTACACAACTGTGTGTTTTCACAAGGACATCCCATTCCATGTCCCATGGCTAACCAGTTTTGCACACTACATGACATGTAATGACTATACATGACATGTAGTCCCAAAATACCATATTCCCTATGTAGGACAAGATACATTAAATGTTTTATTGAAATAAACTCTGTGAAAATGGTGATTCTAGTCAGGATTATCCTAAAAAATCTTCCGATTCAACACAATTCTATCTGAAACACATAGATCTACCAAGCACGGATCAACAATAATTGAAATATTCCTCTAGTTATATAGAATAATTCACACCAAAAGGTATTGTGGCCTAAAGTCAAATATTCCTAAATCAATGTTGAAACTCTAAAGCTTTGGATGAAGAATGATGCCCGAATTGGGATTCTCCTCAATCAATTGAAAATATGTGTCAAAAATGTAGACCAGAGGCAGTTCATCACTTCAATTAGTTGGCAGTTTAATTCATCACCAAAGGGTAGAAGAGGATATGAGGAGTCGCTCCTAATTTGTGTAATGCATCAAAAACTTGGGGAGGGATGAGAGTATTTAGGAATAGGTTATTTTAATTAGTTAGTTTATTACACAACAACCCCCAAAATCACCTCTAACAAAACATTAAATTATGAGAAACATTAAATTGCGCTTATGGTAAACATGTCATCCATGAATCAACCACAATCCTACAAATATTATCTTAGATTCCATGTGGGAGATGTATATATATAAAGTGAAACTTCACATGTGTCACAAAGTCCATTTAATAATTTTAATATCATCACACTGAGCCTCACTAGGACTTGGAATCCTGTGCCGAATCATGACCTGGTTCCAAAAATAATTTTCAAAATATTTCATTGTCCAGTAGGTCAAATCCCAACTCATTACATTACCCCCACCATAGTGATTTTCCACCAAAAAAAGTGAAAACCTAAGAATAAGTGAAGAAATAAATCTCCCTAATAGATTCCCACACCAGTGAGATCATCTAGGGTTCCAATGTTGCATACATGAATGCCCATAGAGGAACCACCAAGATCAAACCACTCTTACGTAAAGCTTATACCAGGACAACATCATGAAACAAATTGTCACACAACTCCATAGTTGTGTCTAGTATGAGGGAATGAAGAACTATGGTCCCTCTGCAATAAGGGGGTCTAGCGGTACCCCACCTCACAAACCTGGCGTAGATTCTAACAAAACACCATAGTTCACATCCTTCCCTAGATAAACTATACAATACCATATTCAAATAAATTACAATAAATCTTGATGATGAATATGTGAGGGTATTAATCAAAAACAAGGGATTCCCAAATATACACAGGATCTTACGAGGCCCTCATTCAAAACTACCTAAATTGGGATACACTAACTTCATGTGTCACCATAGTTAAACCTAGTGCATGAGATGAAAGAATAGAGTACCTGAAATAATGCATAAAAACTTCTAATAAAGAATGAAGAAAGGGCACAAGTCATAATTCTATTCATCCTATGATCTTATGAATCAATGCACACCATCGCTTCAAACTATATGTTCCCAAATACTCCATCTCCCAAATCTTTGTGCGGACCAACTAGGGGTGGTGGTTTTGAAACACTAACCTAAGTCCCACCATCACTATCCCTTATGGCTCCTCCTCATTCTCCACAATATATGACTCCTTGATCCAAGAATTTTCTCTTCACTAAAATATTGTTAGTCAGCTCCCTCTTTGTTGCATGGTGGGTAAGAGAATCATTGGTGAAATGTCCCATATCGGGGAAACTATAACACTCTCTCTCATGTGCTGATATAATCGTCATCACAGATCATACACTATATAACTACACATCTATGTCATGAAATGGGTATTCCTCCTATGCCTTGGACTTTTTTATCATCTTTTAGTTCCTACGGTCGCCTCAACCTCATGAATAGTACTGTATGTCACATCCACCTATTTCTCAACCGTGAAACATTCCACCACCAGGGCTCTCTCCACCATTCCAGTGTATGCGGGAATGCATAGTAGGACCACTGAGGCCCCGATCTCCCAATATATACTCTGTTAGATGGTCCACACTCTAAAGAACCTATCTTGATCCATATCCACGAAGTATCACGACTTGTTTATGAACCTCGTCGAAAACACCTCCTTGGTCATAATACCCTATCAATGTTGAATAAGCACCTAGATACTCACATATCTCATCGTGGTTATGTAATTCTCTTCCCTATAGAGTCACTCAAAATCCTCCCAATTATTCTTCATCTAATCATGAGAATGTATAACCAAACTTCACCATTTCACATACGAACCCTATAGAAGGCTCACCATTAGGACCACCATTTTATCAGGAGTTTTCACTATGTGGAAAAATTGTGTGACTTCCTTGAGAAAGTCATATTCTTCCTGGGGTCTTGATCAAAGTAGAACCTCATAGGTTTCTGTCTCTACAACCCATTTCATTCACTTTTTATATAGTAATATTATTTCTAAAATTTCAGTAAAACTTGTTACTCAATAGGAGGTCTCACTATCAAGGGTCCATTATGATGTAATGCCTCAAAATTAGTGTCACGCATTGAAGCCTTATCATGGGGTGGATCATCATCCTGATAATTCTATCAAACCCTATCTGGATATATTTGTAGAGGAATCCTATAAAAAATCAAGATGTACCATGGTCAATTTCATATATAGGTATTTGAATTCAGAAGGATAGGAAAACCCAAACACCGATCCTATATGATGCGTGTATCAATTATTTCCTAGATAATAGTATTATTAAATACCGAGTCAAAATGTAGGTTATCAGATTCCTTATGATTGGATATGGCAACCAGCACATCAACAGAAGAATTTATTTGCTGAGATCCAAACTCAAAATTTTATTATATTATCATTATGAAACCCAAACCAAGATCACGAAACTACGGTCCCAATGTGGAACTAACAACCTCTGATACAACACTATCACGACCTCACCCATTGGGGCCCAGGGTGAAACTCCCCAAGATAACATTCAATAGGCTAGGGGCGAGTGACTAGCACTGAATAGGCACACGACGAACATGGGGTAATTTATTATGTATCTATATGAACACACTTCTACAGGACCACATGATGATGAAATTTAAGAACCAAATGCCACCAATGTTTGCAAGAACCTGTATCCCACATCAACAGTACAAAAGAAGTACTGAAAGCATAAATGTGAAAAACAACACCCACTAATGGAAAATGATAAAGCATCCAACACGCTCAGAAGGAGGGTATCACTGTCAACTACAACTATAGGAAAAAACTACGACCAAGTTCTGGTAAATACCTCATTCTATCTAGATCACTATTCATTTCCTACCTTGGGTTCTTTATGGACTCCATCAAAATCCGTTTGGTATGTATAAGACACAAAACATGTACGAGAAAATCCGATGTAGGTGTGAGTATAAAAATACTCAATAGGTGCCCCAAAAATACCAAAAGGAAAAGGGATAAATTGAAAGGTAATGTTCTACTAGACCTAGACCGAGGGAACCTCAATCATTTGAGAAAATCCAACTGAATCCATCCTTTGATGTACATGAAATAATTTCTTGGTCAACCTTAGGTGGACACCGTGAAATGTGTCAACACCACAAGGAATCCCCACAATCACCTAGATATACTAATCTCATGCATTATGTCATATTTGGTTCCAACCACATAGCTAGTAGTAAGGTGGTATATATGGGCTTTAACCATAACATAAATATAGTAGATCACGGTCCATGGCCTTTGTAATCCCATATGGAGGCTATTTGCGAGATTCGCTGCATCGGGAATAACACTACCATTCCTAATAATACGTCTGAGAGAACATGCTCTATAGGGAACATATTACTAAGTCCAACTCTAGTTCCAAACACAATATGTCCTATTATTGTTACCTTGTACCTAGAACAAGATAAATAAACCCATGTGAATATGCCCATCCCAAACAACTACACTTAGGTGAGGGAGGAATGGTCGAGTCTACACATCGCATGCATCCTCTCAATCAAGAGAGAACAGAGGTACCCTTACCACGACACAACCCTGTATTCGTGAGAGTATTTCTCTAAATGAACCAGTGAATCCTTTGTAACTTTTATATAGGGTGGACCACACCTTAGACCATCAAGGGTAAACTAATTTCTTCCATGGGATCATTCTTATCATGTAGAGGGGTATTCTCCTCATAAATATATCCTAATGTTCAGTGACATACAAATCCAATTGAGGACCCACACTTGTCGCATACTTAGAGACGGGGGAGTACTACTCCAAATGTGATGACCCACACCATGATCTAATAAAGGTGTACTACTCATGATGGACTTTCAACCTGATATGAATGGGGAGTACCACTTCAGAGACCATGGACCATCTCCCTAACCCATTAGGGGAGTACCACATAGTGGCTAGAGGACACACAACCCAGTAGGAAAGGGTAGTAACAACTCTTACAGTTCATTCACTATAGGGGATCTGCACCGTGACAGTACAATGGTGCATCAACCCTAGGCTAGAGAACATGTTCCGTAACATGGTAGGGGTGTACTGACTCTACCGGAACAACATGATTGGAGTGAAAACACCATGATCTGATAGGGAAGTACCAAATCCTAAGATAAAGGACCTACTCCAGGACACGGTAGGGGAGTATCAAAATTACCTATACATCTTATATAGTGAAACTACACCCGAGAAAAATAGGGGAGAAATTTCAATCTTCCTTAGAATAACAGGGAAACCCACACCGTAGTCTATCAGTGGACTAACACCCCCAAAGGAGTCGAGAAAATTTAATGAACCTATTCACATGATGTGGGGAGTCCCATCTATACCAATATAGAGAGTTAAGTAAAACATGCACCCTAGTAGATAAGGAAAGTAATAGTCCTATTTTGTCTATATATGAACCAAACCGATCTCCAACATTGGCTTAGTACTACTCCAGAAGAATGTTACTCTATTAACACCACCTCCTATCTCATAAGATATAAAATATGTCAAAATGGTTTTGTTTTCCGAAATCCACTCAGGATGGACTACTCTCAAGCCTGATTCAATGCCCTAGAGAAGGATATTATAGAAGGAGGAAGATCCCTAAATTATTTCTTAGTAGGATATAGGGTGAAATAGTGTACACACGGTGTGTGAGCCCACCTGAGAACCTACTCATGTATCTGGTCCACATGTGTTCCATCACATTTAGGGGTATATGGCGTGTAGAGGCGGCACACACTGTGTCCCTCATCAATCGTCGATTAACCATGTTCCTCTTCGACACAAACATGCTGATCATGTCCCTCACACATTTTGTATCACATAATATAGGGTGTGTTGAAAAAATAACCCCATGACCATGTAGTATTACCATGTCAATGTTTTGGTCCTCATGTTCATGTATTTTTTTCATTTTTTTGTACACAACCATGTGTTTTCAAAATGCTATCTAAAGCCATTTCTCATTGTCACATGGTATAGGGAACTACTTGGCCTGTAACCCATATACGAAGCATGTAGTCCCAAAAGATCAAATTCCAAGAATAGTAGGTGTTACCATATTATTTCATTGAACTAAATTTCTTTTATATGGGAACCAGTTGAGAATCACATGAAAAATCCTCGGATTCACTACGATTCAACCCAAAACCCATTGATCTATTTTGAAGGGATCAACAATTTTTGTAATAGGGATGAATAACCTTATAACAACCTAAAATGATAGTGATCAGGACAAAAAATATAATCCCCCTAACTATTTATCAATACGTCTATGACTGGGATGATGGAAAATTCTCAAATCATGTTGCTATTAAAACTATTGACGATTAGTGTCAAAAACAGGAAATGATGACAATTTTTCGCTTCAATTTGGAGTCAATTTCATTCATTGTGAAAGGGATGAATATGAGAGGAGGCAGATCCACTCCTCCTTTTTTGAAAACATCCAAATCATGGGGATGGGGTGATGGTATTTAATTTTATGTTATTTTAGATAACTATTTCACCACACCACAACCCACCAACTCACATCCAACCAAACCTCCTTGCGTGAACAACCTTAGGTCGCACATCTGGTAAACACGACATTACATACTCAACTACAATATCAAAAATCCAATCCGAGACATTGAGAGGGAGTTATATACATTTCATCTGAAAAAGAGTGTGACTGAAAAAAAAATCTAATATTGTTAGTACCAGTAAAATGAGGCTCCTAGGGCCCCGGCTTCCCAAGAAAAAGCACCGACCAGCTTTGGAAATATTTTCTGAAATATTTATAAATCCTTCAGGTTAAAACCCGAGTAAATAAAATTTATTCCAATTTTTTGATTGGAATATGGAAAAATGGGTTCATTATTTGGAATCAGAATAGATTTTAATGTATTTTAAGGTGAAATTAGTTTTTTACTGAAAATATTACTGAAATAAAATAAACTTTATTACAAATATTAAATAATAATAAATCATAATAAAGGAAGAAAATTTTTATTGAGGTAAAAAATTACATATCCACTTTTCTAGTACCTATTTTCTGTCATATATCATCCTTAAAAAATCTATTATTGAGTTTTTTTTATGAATTTTTAATTTAATAACATGTCAACACACAACATGTTTCCAAAAATTCTAGGTGATCCCATTTAATTCCTTATAAAAGGCTACCAACACTACTAATTATTCACACCTCACAACCTCTTAGGTTCAAAAAATTCCTACCAAAATAACTCTCCAACATCCCTCCCCTCATCCATTATGCATCCCATTAGAGAGACAGACTTCCAAGGATGTTTTTTTGGTTAAGAAAAATAGGTTACCTGATTAAGAGGTAACGTATTCCCCAAATCTTATTAGTTTCATTTCCATTTTCCAAAAAATATACTCTTAATATTCAATTATTAAAAAACTAAACCAGTATAATCAATAAACTAGGATGTTTTTATATTATTATTTTGATGTAGAGTTACCCAAATCACTATCAAATGAGTAACAAACATATTATTTCAATGTGAAATTGAATATTGTCTCCTGAATCATAAAAATATCAGTTTTCCCATACCACCTATCATAGTGTCCATTATGAAGGAAAATATATTTATATATATTGTATGTGATACTTATAAATTATATATTATTCTATAATATTTATTTTTAACATTTCATTATGCTTTCTATATTCAGTAAATATGAAAATTTATTTTCAATAATTATAGAATACTGCCCCTCCAAGAGATATGACATGTTTGAACCATACATTAAATGTATAAAGGATTGATTTAATAAAACTATGTGACATATATAACATAAATATTGTTATATAACTATAATATAATTTTGTATCATTTTTTTATTCTTTTAATATAATGATGAAATATAAGTGGTGTTCAAGCGTATATAAGACCCACCATCTTCATGAATTGTGCACATCATTTATAATCTCAAAATTTTAGGGAAAACTGTAAATAAATATAAAATTACTATATATAATAATTATTTCATTGTTTAAATTACGGATTTGACGAAATCATTATCTAATTAATACGAAAAACTAATCACATGTCAAAAAAAATGAGAAACCTAAGGAATTAACACCGAAAATAATTAAAAGAATGAATCTGTGTTAACAAATGAGAAATAAATTTTTTTTAAAAGTTAATATATGATATTACTAACATAATTATACTTTATTTATCAATCATTGATATATTTTGAATCCCTATTAATGAAGATAAATACCACATAACAAAAATAAAGGATAAGGTATGTGATTCTGTTTCAATTTAATGTCCATTGAGGCTTATTTTGGTTATAAACCAATTCTATTTTATTTATTGTATATACATCCCAATGATATATTATACCATGAATATAATTATTCTCATGATATTAAATTTTTTGTATAATGGAATTATGATTTAAATATTTCAATGTGGAATGAAACATATTAGAATGTTTAAATATTATTTTTCCTCGATAATGTTTTAATGTCAACAACCCCTAATGATAAATGTCTTCCAAGGATGTAATATTGATAAATCATTTTTTTTAAATTTTATGTGGCACATTATTTATTTGTTATGTGAATAATTAATTGGATTGGTGAGATCGTGGTAGGGCATGATTATTGATACCCCCTTGATGCATCGGTAGTCTCATGAGATGAATAACTTGGCCAAATCCAATGGGTTTTAAACATACATTTTGTAAGTCATCCTATGAAAGAAAATGATGGTATATTAACCACTTACTTATGAAACATTCCATACAATAAATAAAATTTCCCTTATTTATATTCAGTAATTATTTATCCATAAAATGTTTTGTCAACATATATGTAGATACATTTAATTTTCATTTAGATGTTAGTTCTCCCTGAGATTTGTCATCAAAAAATTTGTGGATTCATATCATTATCACTTTATTAGTTTAATTTGAATTAGTGTTATTTTGTTACCTTTCCAAATTGATATTTTGTTATCTTTTTATCTTAATTTCACATGTTATCAGTTATTTACCTTTCCATGTTAATTTATTCCAATTGATGCATTACTACATCCTCTTTCATAACATTTCACATTACTTGATCTCATCCTTATTATGTTTCTACCCCATGGTTATGAAGAAAAGTTATTTGAATAACTGTTCAGGGAGAAATTTATTTTTTCTTATTCTCTAATCTGTTTAACTTTGTATTCCCTATGTATATTAGGTTTCATGTATGCAATCTGTATTTTCAAGACTTCTATAATGATCAATATTTCAGGATTTGATTCCTCTTAATATTTCTAATGTTATAAAATAATCCACCGATATCAATATTTTTAGGTTAGTTAATTATAGTTGGATTCCTAGAGAGGTTCAACAACAACCATGAAAATTGGATTTATAAAACCTATATTATTTGGAACAACCCTAAGATAGACAACTAGTATAAGTATCCAAGAACATAATAATATTTTTGTGGGATAGATATTATGTGGGTATTCCTTCAAATACCACCCTTTCTGGATTCTACATGTTGGTTTGGTTCTTCCCAATATGTACCTAGAAGTAAAAACTCCAACAAGGTGTTCTAGGCCAGACTAGGGGTAACATAATACACAAAAGCGTGATTCACTATGCACTTAGTTTGACACTCTTGAGGATATGAATATGACAATTCACATTATGTTCACCTACCATTATGATGGATTTAAATTTAATCAATTTTTCAAAGAGACAAGAAATACGATTTTAGATGAATTTGTATTGAGTTTTATACCATAATTGAGATTTATGATTTTATGATCTAACAAAGTAGATGGAATTTTTATTGAAATCCAAACTAGGGGATGAATAATATTAATACTCGTGTAAAATTTAATGATTTTCCCAATTAGGAAATAAATAGAGTATGTATGGAACAAATAAAATTATGGAAATATTATGATAACATTTTCAGGTTATGAAAAATAACCTTACCTGGAAGGGTAAATACATTCCACTGAGAAAATATCTGATGATGGATTAGAATATGTAATAGAATCCCCATCATTTACATGGACTACAAATAAAATTTTTTCTATGAAATGGTTATTTAATATATAGAGGATATATAAGGCATTTGAATGTAGAAAAAATGGAAAAGATACACTTGTAGTCTTTTGTCTCCAAGCTGATACTAAATAGTGGTGGTCCTTTATCCACCAATCTATGGAGGACGAAGAAATTAAACTCCGGGAATTTAGGAATTTTATATAGAAATTCTTTGAAAAATTCATCCCACATGATAAAAAAAATTTGGTGAAGAGAAAATTCATTAACTTACAGAAAAACAAAGAATAGAGGGTAATGTATTATGAACGTACCGTTACATGGTTATCCTGGTATTTTACAGATTATATATGCAACACAATGTGAAAATTGACCATTTATTTGACTAACTTAAAGAAAATATCTAAATAGAACTATTTTCATATAATTTTTCCACATAAAATGAGATATTTTTATGAGCCATAAAGATAGAGAATAAATTATCAAGATCCTATTAATTCAAAGGAAATATAAATAATAAGAGATCTTCTATACATCTTGAAAATTGGAATGTGTCAAACAAGAGAAGGAAGATGAAAAAATTCCATGTAATGACCCAAAAATTTATTAATCAAAACACTTCTTAGTCTATTTAAATGTGTTCTAATGGTTATGTTAAATGTAGACACTTATTTGTATCTATGTTTTTTATTTTAAAATACTGTTATGAATTTTGACCGTTGCTAATATAGCCATTGAACATTGAACACATGATTTATATTAATATAGTGCTTTAAAAAATAATATTTACATAGACAAAGGAATAAATGGCCTCATCTAGTAGACTTTCCCCATACGAAGCCCATTTGTGAGTGCTAAGAAAGGAGGTGGCATTATTGTTCTTCACTCTTCACCAAGCTCAAGCCGAGCTTGAACACATTAAGCTTGAGCAGAACAGAATATGGGAGAAGTTGAAGTTAATATAGATTACTACCCGAGCGATGCCACCACAAGAGTCTGTCACCATCGCACAACATACCCTATGGTCTTATGGAGGTGTTTTAAGGGGTTATTTTACAATAACCTAGTACTACGATTATGTACATTATTCTTCTATAAAAAATATACATTCTTTATATTATTGTTACTTTGTAAATATTTTATAAGGAACACTTAGTATTTTTAGTTAATATTCATCAAAGATATATATTTATCTAAATTAAGGGAATTTTTAATTAAAATATATTTTAATAATATATTATTAATAAATTATATTTAATTAAATATAAATAATCATACAATTTTTATGAATACAATGTTATTTTTTATAATGGGTTGTTAATTGTTTTTGTCAAAACGCATGATTTTTTTTATAAATGTCAGTTTTTATTTTAAAAGTAAAAATTAACATATATAGAAATTTATTTAGATAAAATGAATATTATTTTCAGAATCAGGACGTCAAAATTGTCCAATGGTTAATTTTTCATAATTTTCCGAGACTATCAAATTTTTGGGTAAAAATTAAATATCGTTCAAATATATAATGTGTTTTATGACATCATTATGACCCAATTTCGATTTATTAAAATACCATAAATGTTATATTCGGCTTATATATGTTTATAGATTATAATAATGTGATTTTAGATTTTATTTATTTATTTTACAAAGCTATAGTGGACCCTTCAAGACATATAAAACATTTTTTTTTCAAATTGTTTTCTTTGAGATTTTTACTCACCTCCACATATAAAGCCATATTATTTTCATATGATTGGCCATTGGAATAATAAAATATTATTTTACACTCTCCTTTTTCAAAAAACCATTGCAAAAACAATGGTCTTGTTTGTGGTTTTGATTTGTTAAATGTGTGGTGTCACAAACCTAAATAATAACGAATTCTCTCTCAGTTCCTATATAAATCCACCCAAGCTCCCACTTAAACTTCATTCAAAGCCTTTGGAGTTTGTCCAAACTAAACCATCATCTCTCTATAAACCTACCAAGTCATCCCAATCTCCCATGAAGTCACTCTAAAGCCCCTCCCAAGCCTTTGGAATCCCACTTCCCAGTAAGGGATTCCCACATTCCTTATTTATGACCACATTTTCTTATATTGTTTTTCCCTTTTATATTCAATCATAAATATTGGGGGTATGATTTCAAACCTCCACCGTACTTCCCTATTCATGTATTAATAATGATATATCCCCTTTATCACTCATTAATTTCTTCCATGTATACCAGTTACCATGCCGAAATTCAGTAAGGAATTTCTCTCTCCTCATTTACATTCAAGTATTTTTTTGTATCATAAATCTAAATTCCATTAAATATTATGGAACATGTATCTATATGACCCCTTAATCTAAATTTCACAAACATATGCTAAGATACCCCATTCTTTCTCATCAGCCATTTTTATGAATTCTTATGTCACGTCGTTATGCTGCCGATATTGCACGCCATTTTTCCAAGGCAAGATCATTGTGTATAGAATACCATAACCTTATCTCTATCAAGGTTATTCACCTTTATTAACATATACATATTTAGTGGTACATTAATTTATATCTTCCACATTAATTAATCATGGAATAACTTATGATGTTGATCGATTTCATGTTATATGATCCATGTGTGACACGTATGCATGAAATGAAATGTTTAAGAAGGGTTCACCCTAATACCACTCCAACATATTGGGTAAAGTATAATATCATGATACGTCTTGAGAAATCGGTGTTTAATCCTACAATTTCAAGTGCAATGAATGTTTACTCATTCTTTATGTGCAATGGGGGTTTACTCATGCTCCATGTGCAATGAGCTATGGATCATGCAAATTCCATGTGAAGATTTGTCACCACATTTCCGGGTTATGATTATCCTGATTTATCGTGCCTTTATGTTCATACTTCCCTTGGTTCTACATTGATATTACTATTGACTAAATTTTATTGTAATATTTATATTCATTCTTGTTTACTCCCTTTATGGGCATTATAGTTCACCCATTTCTTATGCATGTTCTCAGGTTATCCCACACAACACTATGTACGAGGGAATATAATGGTCTTGTAAAATAATTTTTCAGTAAAGATGTTGTATTTCATATTTTAATTTGTTATTTAATGATATTATGAACCAATGACACTAGACCTATCAATCATCTATGTTGTATCAAGTAAAAGTATCTATAATAATCATGTTTAATTATGTAATAATGAGCAGGGCTTTCAAAGATGTTTTTAGAGGATATGTTTACTTATTTATTCAGGATAGGATTAGAAAACACTAGTGAAGCCTTATGGATAAGAATAAGTATAATAAAAACAACACTATGTTATGGTGAGTATTGAGTAAGGGTTTTATCAATGAAATACAACCATGTCTGGATATGAGTAGGTAGAGGTGGCTCTGGGACATATGTACCTAGGGGTGAAAACCCTGACAAGGAGTTTCGGGCTTGACCCGGGGTATCCTGATACAGAATAATAGGCATTGCTACACTTTTGGTGTAACACACCAAGCTTAGAAGAGATGTTTCCATTTGAATAATGTAGTAGCTTGCATTGTACGTAACTTTGAGTTTTAACACACCATGTCCAATCAATGTAGCCATTGGGAATAGTAATATCAACTTTTCGATATTTTATAACCTTTATTTTTCAAAATGGACTTCACTTTTGGATTTAGAATATCAAAATTAGCTTTTGGTGATTTTTTTTATTTTAATGAAAACTTTCAATTTTTGATGAATAGTAAAAACCACTGTGTTATTGGTTAAAACAAACATTTTATTTAAATAATTAGTCATTTTAGTTTAATTTAATATAGGTAAAACTAGATACATAATACATATATATGTTTAATGTAATTCATTATAGTCATTTTATAATAAGTTTAGAAATATAAAATTTTATCGAAATTTTTACCATCATTTACCCAACTCCTAAGAGCATTTTCAAATTTGTATAAAACATAATTTTTCTGCTTCTGTGAGTTGAATTTCAAAAATCCAAGAGACATGGTTAATATCAGTAACTAAAATGTTCTTCAATAAGATAAAAATAATTTTTGGTGAATTGTATCTTTTGACTTTTATTTACTACAGTTAAAAGTAAATATGTTAATTAAGGGTAAAAATGATATCCTAATTACCCTAACACATTTCATAATTTTTTGGAGATGTGTAATTCGAAAAAAAAAACAATAGGAATAAAATATTATCCCCTTGGGTCCACATGGATATGATTAGGACATTAATTATTATTTTATTTATTTAAGAGTTAAAAGAGTTATATTCAATGTTTAATAACAAAAAGAGTTTTAATATAATGTTATACATAATATAAATTCGACTATAAATATTTATTAGAATGCTAAAAATATTTCTTATATAATTTTATTTTACTTATAATTTTTAGAAATTAAATAATTTAATTTATTTATGACACAATGATGATGTAGTAATTACCTTATTAATCAAAGATTAAAATAACTGATATTATAAATATCGATATAAATATAATTTGAGACTTTTGATGAATTCCACTATTCTTATAGGATTATATGACATGTTAGGGTTGATTAAATATTCTTTTTCAAAGTAATCATGTAGTTATGATTTTCACAAAAAACAAAATACAAAATAGTGTCAAAATTGAAAATATAGTGTTTAAAAAAATACAATATTATTTATTTATATAATACTTATAAAAAACTATGGTTCATCCAAAGGACGTAGAAAATGTTATATATATTAATAATGAAACACTTGGGGTTTTCTTGGATTGTTTTAGTTATTTTATTAATCATATAATATAATAATACAAAGATACATGGTAAATGGAAAACTATTTAACAAAGAGATAAATCTAAAAGATATGTTTAATATGATGAAATAAAAAAATATAAAACCTATTTGTTGAGTGGTTTTCGACCCATCCCAACCGTATCTTTTAAATAATTTTTATAGCCATTAGTAACCAAAAATGATTTTACTGTAAAATAATATTTCAAGATTTTCATAATGTGACCTTCACCTCTATTATAAAAAGGCACTTCCCCCTCTCGTAATTTCCCACATCCAAAGAATTTTGGATCGGCCTTACATTTCCCAAATATCCACTATGTTTCTTCCCTTCATCTGAGAGGCCTTATTTTGGTCTTAAATTCACCCTATAGATCCCTTTTGATCAAATCAAAAGGAAGAACCCGAAGCATGGTTAAATATTTCATCACCTCTTCCAAGTTCTTTTCATCTACCACTTCATCTTTCTTTTTTGTTTCCATTATGAAATAATAACTCCAAAATCTTATATATAATTTTATTTTATTATAAAAATTTTAAAACCATATTCATTATTATCCATCATATGAATGACAATGTCACCATACGTGCATACGTACGACTTACCATCTCCATGTCGTGGTGTAGTTTGTTATTCAAAAATTCATTATTTGAATGGGTATTATAATGAGTATAACTGATGTAAATAATAAATATAATATGTTAATGATCCCGTATACATGATATACCTTCCAATTATATACTATTTTTCTATCAATATATAGATATTGTCTCTTATGCGTACGTATGGATTACTATCTCAACGAATGCTATGAGATTCATTCCCCATCATAATAATTCAAGAATGATTTCCATTTTATGATTAAAAATAATTTTTATTAACATAATGTCATTTTTTATATGAATTGAATATTTCTTATCCATAACAAACATGGCTTATGTAATGAATCATATAAAGGAAAACAAACCAGTTAACACCCAAAACAATGACACTACTAAAATATTTTTAAAAAATAAATATTATTAGATCATATATGATATCATATTTATGCATATAGTTTTTTTATAATTTAATAACAATGTTTTAACTATTATACATGAGGTTAACCTACCATCGGCTAAGGAAATTTACAAGGTAAGGGTTAATTTCACAACCTCTTTATTATCCGAGGTTGTTTTTACGTAAGTATCTACTGGGATCACATTATCATCCACATATTTTTTTCTAATAAATATATTTAATAAAAATTTATCACTTACTAGACCTTGTGATAAAGTCATTTTTACCCTTATTTGGCCTTATATGTTTTGAAAGGAATCCATCCGTCGTTTTCCGAACAAATAACATTATGAACTTTTCAACAAAATTAAGGTAATAATATGTTTCTTAAAATATACGGAGGGTGAAACTATTTTCCACCATTATAACATCGTTGATGCTTCCCTTACAAGATTATATGATTATTTTCAAAATAAATGTTTTCATTTATAATTACATGACTTCTAAATGATTTCAAAATGGAATGAGATATTTATCTCAGAAATATTTGATTTCATCTATGTCAACATCATTTAATGGATTTTAAGCTTGTTTAAGGTTGATTTATTATGATACAAAACACCGATATTGTATTGAAGTTTTGGTGATATTTTTACACCATTCATGGTTTATAGATAACATATTGACAATTCGTATGATATTTTTAATAATAATGTTTATGTTATGTTTAAACCTTCTCATATGAAGAATGAATTAGACTTAGTATGTGATGGGTGGAGCCCACTATTGCTCCTCCATTCATCGTTTGGTCTCATGAGACAATCAAGTGTCTTGGAAAATGGAATTGACAGAATCTTATTTGTAATCTTGGCACAAGGCCTTGACTATGTGGTTATGAAGTCTTGCATTATGCATTCCATCATTATGATAGTGGCTATTGATATTCCATGTGATTATTAATCTAGTTGATTATCCATGTGAATTATAAAATGGAATTATTCAATCTACTCTTTTCAATATTATGCTGAAGTTTATGTTTTAAAGGAATCTGTTTGAGTCTTATACATTTCCTTAAATGTTTATATATATTTCTGAATGTTTCCTCTATATTTTTATCCTTACAGAGCATCTGAGTTCACCCCTAATCTATGTTTTATTTATCCCAGTATGTGAAGAAATATTTTATGGTTGACCTTCCGGGATAGGCTAAAAATATATGTGTGTTCAAAAGGGGGAAAATGGGCTTGATGTTTTTATTTCCGGATGTAATGTAAAAAAATATGAATGTATATAGTACATCCAATTCTACTAAACCGATCGTTCATTCAGGACATGATTCCTTGTATCATTCCAATGTTATGGACTAATTCATCAACTCTGAGTAACTGGGGTCAGGGCATGACAGTTGGTGTCAGAGGAAGTTTAGTACAAACCATGGAAGCATGATTTAGAAATATTTTGATTAGAGAAAATTACCCTAAGATTGACTTTGAGGCTTTGTACAGTCGAACTTCCTAGAAATTTGGTACAATAGAGATTTTGTGTGTATAAAAAGTAATACATCCCTGTCTAGATATGAGCATGTAGAGGAGTATCTGGTACAAATGTACCTAGGGGTAAAACCAAAAAACATCGCTTTGTGCTAGACTCGAACGAGAATTGGTGCATGACAACAGGCCATGCTATACTCATGGTTACGACACTATTGGGGGATATGCTAATGATAATTATCATTTTAATTAAAACCATTATGAAGTGTTTTTGAGTATATACATCCTCAAAGAAAACATTTTTATAATTATGGATTATATCCATAAACTGTTCAATTTATGTTAAGTGTTTTATAAGATCGGAATTATGTATGGAGATTCAAAAACAAATCTACTTTATGGAATTTTTTAGAATTGGTGCCTAGTGTAAGGAATGGAAACCATATCAAAGAATGTGATCCATGAAGTGATTTTCCTCCTAATAAAGATAATTATAGTGGAGGTGGTGATGTAATTGGTGCTGATTAGCTTATCACCATACTAGGACAACACACTCAGGTTATGAATAATAACATTACGAGTAAGGAGCACCCTGATCCAGAATGTGGAGGTTCAATGTTAGAAAGCTTCATGAGGAAACCACCACCAACATTCAATGGGAGCAAAAATACATTAGTAGCAGATCTGTGGATAATTTTCTTAGAGAAAATATTTCATGCTTTGGGGAGTAGTGAAAGGGAAAAAGATATCATGGCGGATTATCGCCTCATGGGAGATGAAGATCAATGGAGGTCATTGATTCAAAATAGAAAGGAAGATGATGAAGTATCAAATTTGGAATAAAGTGAGTTCAATGTTCTTTTAATAGAAAAATAATTTCCTCATGTCCATCGAGTGGATATAGAAAGGCAATTTCTATGTCTAATGAAAATTGTGGAGGAGAATGTGGCAAAAAATGAAGCTAACATTAAAAGGATAAAAAGTCCTACAGTAGATTATATATGTAACCCAAAAGTAAAATTGATCGATTCTTTGATGGGTTAAAACCATTTCTTCATTGAGTATTAGCCTCATAATCCTTCTCATCATACGAATATAATGTTTCATGTGATATCCATACCAAAAAAGAATTTTCTAAGTCTTACATCTTTAATGAAAAATAGGAGAAGAAGAGATCTATTGAACACTATGGAAATGGAAATAAGGGGAATAAGGGAAAAGTTGAATATCCTTCCTTTGGTAAATGTGGGATGAAAAACCCTGGTACTTTCCTGAAGGGAATGTGATTCTGTTACACTTGTGGCAAAAAAGTCCACCAAACTCGCAATTGTAAGGGGAAGAAAGAGGTTTTTGAATGCTGTGATTGTTGAGAAAAGGGGCATTATGAAAATCAATGACCTAAGCACCAAGGGAACATACCTCAGAAAAGGACAAGGGAGCATGACCATTCTTACGCGATCACTACTATTGAGGTTGAGGTACCCAAGGATATGGTGGCTGGTAATTTAATGATTCCATCAAGTTTATCCAATGCTTTATTTCACTATGGATCGTCTCATTGTTTCATATCTTTCCATTTGGCTAATAAAATTAGAAATTTTTAATTTGACTTAACATGGTGGTTTTCAGTCAAAACACTTAAGGGATGTATCATCAGAACAATGTTTTGTGAATCAGTTCCCATTAGGGAAAATAAATGATCTTTATCTGATGATCTCATCGTCATACCTTTGATTGAATTTGATATAATCTTCGTAATGGATTGGCATTCAGACCATGCGGAAAAATGTATTTGAATGAAGTGTGAGGATATGATTTTTGATGATGATAAGGAGTACCTTATCTTTAGTCCATAAACTTCACCACCTAATTCTTATCTAAATAAACTCCTAGTAGCTCAACAAAATCCAATTATTCTAGAAGAAGAGAATGAAATAACTATGGGTGAGGAAAAAAATGTCCGAATATAGGATGTACAAATTTTGTAAGAATAGGATGATGTGTTTTTAGAGGATTTACTTGGACATCCTCCAGAATGAGAAATTGAATTTTCCATTGACATATTTCTTGGTTCAAATCCCATATCAATGACCACTTATAGAATGGAAAATAAGGTATTAGTGAAGTAATGAAACAACTAGAGAAATTGAGTAATAAGGGATTTATTCTCCCTAGTGTTTCTCCATGGGGAGCCCATGTCCTTTTTGTTATGAAGAAAGAAAAATCTATGAGGTTTTGCATTGAGTACAGGGAGAACAATTCTATAACAATAAATAACTAGTATCCCCTACCATGCAATGATGATTTATTAAACCAAATTTTTAGAGATCAATATTTTTCAAAGATTGACCATCGATCTGGATATCATCAGTTTTCTGTGAAAAGGGAAGACATTCCAAAAACAGCTTTTTGAACTAGGTACGGGAATTACAAGTTTTCAGTAATGCCTTTTGGATTGACCAATGCACCCACTGTCCTCATGGATCTAATTAAAAGATTATTCAAGTAATATCATAATGACATTGTAGTGGTATTTATTAATGATATCTTGGTATAATCAAAAAGATATAATGATCATTAAAATCCCTTGCGCATTTTCCTAAGGACTCTTAGAAGAAATTAATTATATTGGAAATGTAAAAATTGTGAATTCTAGTTTCAAGAGATTTATTTTCTTGGCCATATTGTCTCTAAGGATGGAGTCTCTATAGATTCTTCAAAGATCAAGACAATCCAAGAATGGAAAGCACTGACGAGTATAACTGGGGTACACAGTTTTATTGGTTTAACAAGTTATTGTCATCCTTTTTTCTAGAATTTTGTCTGATTGGAAATCCCATTAACCAACTCATAGGAAAAGTTGTTAAATTTGATGGGTCAATAGAGTGTGAAGAATGTTTTGATGAGCCTGTGAGAATATTTGTCAACGCTCCTATCTTTACTCTACTATCATGGAATGATGGGTTTTCTATTATAGTGATGCTTCAATGAATGGACTTGGTTGTGTCCTTATGCAGAATGATAGAGTTATATCATATGCATCACGACAGTTTAAAATTAATGAGGAAAACTATCCCACTCATGATCTTGATCTAGAAGATGAAATTTTTTCTTCGAATACAAATATACACTATCTATTTGGTGAAAAATGTGAGATTTATACTAATCACAATAGTTCTAAGTATATTTTCTCACAAAAAAAACTCAACATGATGCAAATAAGATATCTTGAACTTATCAAGGAATATGATTTAACAATACAGTACCACCTAGGGAAGGCATATTAGGAGGACGATGCTTTGAGAAAAAAGGATCATGGAGTTTTGCAAGAGATGAGAGTAAAAATGGATCCAAATTTCATGGATCTAGTAAAAATTGATATGGGAATAATAATTGAAGGTGAAACATAAATACATTTTCAAATGGTTCTAAACTATCATTACAATGATTGTTAAAATGTTCTCAGACTGATGATTCGGAATTTCATAAGCAAATTAATGTTGTGAATGATGGAAGATTGATCGACATCGTATTTGAAGATGGAATTTTGAAATTTGAGAAGAGACGTTCTGTTATCGATATACCTTATCTAAAAAGGTAATTTTGGGATGATGATCATAGCTCCAATTTCTCTATACAACATAGTAGAACGATGATGTATTGAGATTTGAAGGAACTTTTTTGGTGGGACAACATGAAGAGGGAGATTGTAGATTCTGTGTCAAGATGTATGGTTTTTCAAAAAGTGAATGATGGAAGGCTAAAACCTAAAGGAGTAATGAAAACCCTCCCTATTCCTGAGTGGAAATGGGATAATATTAATATGGAATTTGTCATGGGGCTACCAGAGACTCCTACAAGGAATGATGTAATGTGGGTCACTGTTTATCTTCTTACCATGTGACAACATTTTCTTACTATAAGAGATGATTTTCCACTTTCACAAATGGAAAGAATATATATTAATAAAGTTGTAAGACTTCATGGATTACCCCTATCAATTATTTCTGATCATGATCCTAGTTTTACATCAAGATTCAAAAAAATTCTTATGATGTCCTTGGATACTAAAATTCATTTGGACACTTCATTTCACCCCCAAACTAATAGACAATAAAAACGGACTATTAAAACCTTATAAGACATGTTGAGATCTTTCTCACTTGACTTTCAAGTTATGTGGGATCAATATTTACCTCTGGTAGAAATTTCCTATAATAGTAGCTTCCATTCAAGTATTGAGGTGGCACCATATGAAGTGTTATATGTCAAGACATGTTTCACACCAACATGTTGGGATGATCTTGGTGATAGAAAACTCATAGGCCTAGATCATGATGAAGAAACAATGGGAGAGTTTAAGGTTATCCAATCCCACATCAATGCATCCCCATGTAGGCACACGAGCAATGTCGATACCAGAAGGAAGGATTTGTAATTTCATGTAGGATACAATGATTTCATGATGGTATCTCCATGTAAGGGTGTTATAAGTTTTAAAAAAAGGTTAAATTGAGTCCAAGGTACATCAGATCATTCGAAATTCTAGAACATATAGGAGTTGTAGCTTATAATTTGGCAATTCCCCCATGTCACTTCAAATATCATG
This sequence comes from Viscum album, assembly GCA_963277665.1. Taxonomy (NCBI): domain Eukaryota; kingdom Viridiplantae; phylum Streptophyta; class Magnoliopsida; order Santalales; family Viscaceae; genus Viscum; species Viscum album. Next base: position 60,653,342 of record OY728128.1, on the reverse strand, counting down.
ATGTGTTCCACGTATCACTATTGAGAAAATACCTACCTGACCCAATGCATGTAATCACTTATGAAGAAATTGAACTGGAACCTGATCTGTCTAATTGCGAAGTGCCTTTCAATATTCGTGATACCAGAGAACAGGTGCTCAGAAACAGGATGACTCATCAGATAAAAGTTCGATGGAGAAATCGTAAGATGGAAGGGTCAACTTGGGAACCTGAATAACATATGATGAAGAACCACCTGAATCTTTTAAGGAAATAATATTCTAGAAATTTAGAGGAAAATATTAATTTAAGGAGGGGAGAATATAACACCCCATGCTTCCACGACATGTTTCCGTTGAAAAATGTAGTAGCTTGCATTGTACGCAACATTGAGTTTTAAAAAATACGACCAATCAAAGTAGCCATTATTAATTTTAATAACCACTAGTATAAATTCTATAACATTTATTTTCCATAATGGAGATCATTTTTGGATTTGGAATATCAAAATTAGCTAAGGGTATATTTTTTGTATTTTTCTAAAAACATTCAATTTTTCACAAATATTGACAAAATAATATTTTATTTGTTGAAACCGAAGTTTTATTTAAATAAATTGTTTTTTTATTTTAATTTATTTTAGGTCAATAAATATACATAATACCTATATATGTTTAACTTAATTCATTTAATTCAATTTATAATAATTATATATATATACATATAATTTTATCAAACTTTTTACCGTATTTTACCACATCCTATGTGCATTTGAAAATATGTATAAAACAAAATTTTACCACTTTTATCAGTGGAATTTCAAAAATCCGAGAGAAATAGTTAATATCATTAAATAAAATTAGGTTCAATAAGATGAAAATAATATTTTTTGAATAGTATCTTTTGACTTTTATTTACCACGGTTAAAAGTAAAAAGGGTATCTAAGGGAAAAATGATATCATAATAACTCCAGCACATGTCCAAATTCTATTGGATAAGTGTAAGTATTCCAAAAGAACCTTAGTAATAAAAAATGATCCCCTTTGGTCCACTAGGATTATATTAGGACATTAATTATTATTTTATTTAAAGAAGAGTTAAAGTAGTTAAATTCAATGTTTAATAAATAAACCATTTTTAAGATAATGTTATAAGTAAGATAAATTAGACTATAAATATTCAATAGAAAGATAAAAATATTTCCTATATAATTGTATTTTTTAATTTATATACATTAAATAATTTAATTTATTTATGACATAATGATGATGCAATAATTATCTTATTATTGAAAGATTAAAATAATTGTTATTATAAATATCCAAATAAATGTAATTTGAGACTTTTGATAAATTAAACTAATTTTATTGCTTAATATTACATGTTCTGGTTAATTAAATAAATTTTTTTGAATTAACCATTCTGTTATGATTTTCAGAAAAACCAAATACTAAATAGTGTCAAAATTTTCAAAATTGAGTTTACAAATAAAATACTAAATTATTAATTGATATAATATTCTTAATAATATAAGGTTCAATAAATGGACTTATATTAGGATATAGATATTAATAATGAACCATTTGTGGTTTTCTTGGCTTGTTATTGTTAGTTTATTAACCATATAATATAAAAATACATAGATATATGGTTAATGACAAACTATTTAACTGAGAGTTAATTCCAAAAGATAAGGTTAATATTGTGACCATAACCTATCTAAAACCTATGGATTTAGAGTTTTTTGACCCATATCCACCTTATGTTATAAATAATTAATTTTGGGGCCATTATAAATATATAATGATTTTATTATAAACAGATATTTAAATCTTTTCCTAATGTGCCCCTCACTTCTCTTATAAAAGGGAACTTCCCCTTCTCTTAATGTCAATCATACAATGCCTTTTGGTCTTTTCAAAACCTACCAAAATATCCTCCCAACATTCCTCCCTTAATCATAGAGGCCTTTATTTTTTTAGAAATCTATCTTAAAAATGAGTTATGATCAAATAAAAAGGAATAACCCTAAGAAGAGGTAAATAATTAATCACCTCTTTCAAGGTCTTTTCATCTTCCACTTCAACATTATTTGTTATTTCCATTCTAAAATAATAAATCCATTATCTTCTATATACTGTGATGATATTATACAAATGGTACAACCATATTCATTTTTCTATCCATCATATAAATGAAAAAATTCACCATACGTGTGTAGGTACGACTTACCGTCTCCACATTGTGGTGTATTTTGTTATTCAAACACTTCATTATTTGGATGGGTGTAATGATTAGAATAAATAATGTAAATAATAAATATAACTTGTTAATTATTCTGTATATATGATATAAACTCCAACTACATATGATTTCTCTATCAATATAGTGATATTTTTGCTCATGCGTATGTACGGATTACAGTCTCCATGAACGCGATGAGATTCATTCCCAATCTTAATCATTCAAAAATAATTTTAATTTTATGATTACAAATAATATTTCTGAACATAGTATCATTATTTATATGAGTCATGTACATCTTATCCCTAACAAACATGGCTTACGTAACCAATCATAAAAGGAAAACTAATCATTTAACACCTAAAATGATGATACTACAAAAATATTATTAACAATGAAAAATAATAAGATCATATATGATATCATATTTATGTATATAGATATTTTATAATTTAATTACATTGTTTTTACTATTATACATGTGGTTATAATACCATCTACTAAGTAAAATTATAAAGTAATGGTTAATTTCACAATCTCTTTATTATCCGAGGTTGATTTTACTTAAGTATCTATTGTGACATCTTTATCATCCACATCTGTGTTTTCATAAAAATGTATTTAAAAACATTTATATCATTTACTATACTACGGATTAATGTAATTTATACCCTTATTTAACCTTATATGTTTTCATAGGAATCATTCTATCGTATTCCAAACAAGGTACATTATGGCCTTTTCAACAATATTAAGTCAAGAATGGTTTTTTTTAACTTATACAGTTTATGCAGCTATATTAAATTGTTATAACATCATATAAGCTTCCCAAACAAGATTATATGAATATTTTCAATTTTTTTTCTTTTATAATTACATGACTTTTAAATGATTTCAATATTGAAAGAGGTATTTCTCTAAAAAAATTTATTTCGTTTATGTCAACATAATTTGATGGAATTTAAGCTTACATTTTAGTTGATTTATTACGATAAAAAACATCCAAATTGAATTGATAGTTTTGTGATATGTTTGACTATAGATGTGTTATTTTTACACCATTCATGGTTTATATATAAATTATTGAAATTTCGTAGGCTAGTTTCAATACTAATGTTTATGTTATGTATAAATATTTTCATATGAAGAAATCATTGGACATAGTAAGTGATGATTAGATCCCTCTATAGATCCTTGATACATTAGTAGGACTCATGATACAAACAAGTGTCTTGGGACAAGGCCTTGACTATATCTTATTTGTATTTTTTTCACAAGGCCTTGAGTATGTGGTTATGAGGTCTAGCACTATGAATTCCATCATTAGGAAAGAGTCTATTGATATTCAATGTTATTATTCTACTAGTAGAATATCCATGTGTATTAGTAAATGGAATTATTTTATTTTATCTTTTCAATTTTATATTGTTGTTTATTTTTAAAAGGCTTTTGTTTTAGACTTATGCATTTCCATAATTGTTTATGCTTATTTATGAATGTTTCCGTTGTATTGTAATCCTTTCTGATCATCGGAGCTCACCCCTTTCTATGTATTATATTTCCTAGGATGTGAATAAGTATTTTATGGTTGACCTGCAGGGATAGGATAAGGATATAAGTGTGTTTAAATGGAGACAAAATGTAGTTGATGTTTTTATTTCATGATTTAATATTAAACATATGAATGTATCTAGTAATTACAAGGATACTAAACTAATCAGTCTTTCGGGACATGATTCCTTGTATCATGCCAAAGTTATGTAATAATGCACTGACTCTAGGTAACTGGGGTCAGGGAATTGCACTTAGATACGACAGTCCCGAGGGATATGCATTGATAAATTCACAAGCTTATTACGATCCATTATTTAGTGAACAAAAAAATCCCAATGAATATATGATAGAAAGTAGATCATGGAATCATAGATTGAAGCATATAGATTAACAAGATAAAAAATAATATCTATTTATAAGTCATCTGTTTTTTCCTTGGATTACAATGTGTGTGTTTCCTCTAACTTCCCTTTTATTCCAGCCAGTGGTCGGTAATAGCAGGACTTGTGCTAACAACCGATGTGAAGACCAATGTGATGACTGTACTAATGAAATTCCCAATCTGATGGGAGTGGGAATCAGGAACTTTGTCATGATACTCTCTCAGTTATGTCAAGAATTTAATAGAATCAGAGTTCACGTGGAAAGTTCAACCCCCCCATAAAGAAAAAGTCGCTATCGAGAGCTTCATAAGACAAAGGCCTCCTACATTTAAGGGATCATCTGATCCCTCAATCGATAAACAATGGATCAAATCCATTCAATATATCTTCTCCATCCTTCAATGTTCTGAACAATAGAAGTTTATCATAGATGGTTATCGTTTGGAGGGTGAAGCTGACCAAAGCTAGACATTGATAAAAATTCGAAGCCTGAAGAGGTTATCTAGGTGATAGATGGAAGGATTACATTAAGATTTTTTTGGATAAATATTTTCCATGCGCCCTCCAGCTTACAATGGAAATGGTCTTCCTTTCCCAAAAGCCAAATGAAGATAAATCTATTGGAGCGTATGAAGAAAACATCACAAGGACTGCACGATATGCTTTCTGCATTGTCATTACCCCAAAATGTAAGGTTGATCACTTATTTTGTGGGATGAAACCCAGCCTGTAGAAATCCTAGACGATCTGCAAATACGAAAGCTATGAAGAAATTATTCGATGTTCCCTCAATGATGAAATGTAAATTGGAGAAACTCATGGCTATCATGAGGATAAGAAGATTAATGTGGACTTCAATTTTTAAGGCCCGATGGATAAATCCAACGGTGCTAAGAAAATCCATCACCCCACATTCCAATGGTGTGGAAAGCAGCAACCTAGAAATTACATGAAGGGGATGATGAAATGAATTTGGAGTGGAAGAGAAGGACACATAGTTGTTAAATGCTGACGAGAAAAATCCTATGACTGTGACAATGGAGTGGAACACTCTGTTCGACTCTCAAGTCATTGTTCATTTACTCAAATAAAAAGAACTAGGGTATCTTTGCAATCAGTGCCCAATGAAAAGGGGTTTCGAAGGCATCCAACAACCTCCAAGGTAGCAAGGGTGAGTTTTTTCCATCAGTACTACTGAAGTTAACCCTGACAACAAAGTGGTGATAGGTACACTAGTTATTCATTAAATTATAGAGAACATACTTTTTGATTTAGGTTCTTCACAGTCTAGTCTATCCCAAATATTTAGTTGAACAATCCCATCACCACCAATAATCGTGGAAGTAAATATGTCGGTGAGTATGGAAAATGGGGAAATCATTGCAGCCCATGAGTACAACTCCCCCTATCTCAATTAGTGGATTGAACTTCCCAAAGATCGACATCATAGTCCCTCTGGTGGAATTTGATGAAATTATTTGCATGGATTGGATTTCCTTATATAGAGAAAACGAAAACATACATGAGGGGGAAATCAATCTCTTTGTGGAGAATTGACCTCCTAATTCTATACATGTGTAAAGAGGAAGATAAATCTTATTTATCTCCATCATCTCAAGTGTGGATATTACTTCCCTATGAGCATGTGTATCTATATTAGATGATTGAGTCTATAGAGGCACACATCCTTGAAGTCATTCCTAATGTGATAGAATTTGATGTAGTGTTTATCAAGGACTTTCCTAGTCTTCCTCCCAGAAGAGAAGTTGAATTTTCAATTGATCTTATACCCGAGGCATTGCCAATATCCAGGAAACCATCTTGAATGGATGTTGTGTATCTTGAGGATTTGAAAAAACAATAATATTATAATCTGAATAAAGGTTTTATATTCCCATGTGCTTCACCATGTGGTGTACCAGTCCTCTTCGTCAAGAATAAGGATGAATCAATGTGAATTTTCATCGATTATCACGAGCTTAACAAAATCATGACAAAGAACAAGTATCCTCTTCAACAAATTGATTACTAGTTCCATCAGCAGTATGTAGATCAATATTTATCCATGGTAGATTTATGGATGGGATACTATCATGTAAGGGTGATGAAGGAAGATATCCCTGAGACTTCTTTCCATTCAATGTATTGGCACTATGAATTCATAGTGATGACTTTAGGACACACTAATGCACCAAAAATACTCATAGACATGATGAGTAGAGTCTTAAGACATTACCTCGACCAATTTTTGGTAGTCTTTATAGATGATATTCTAATATACTCCAAATCCTAGGAGGATCAGGAGGATATTCTAAGAACTATACTAGAGTCATTTCGAAAGGAGAAGCTCTATGAAAAGCACGACATGTGTGTGTTCTGGATGAAGGATGTCACATTCTTGGGTCATATGATCACAATCAATGGGATATCTTTGGATCCCTATAAGGAAACTATTATAGAGGGATGGTTGAGGCAAAAATCTGTAAAGGTTATCCGTAACTTCTTGCAGTTAGATGGTTATTATCGACGATTTGTGAGAAATTTCTCCTGATTGTACAACCCTCATACAAAGATAACCCGGAAGGGTGTAAATCTTATTTAGTTTTATGAATGTGATGAATGATTCAAGGAGAAAATAAAAGGCTTATCCCCACACATGTTCTCACTTTACCAAAAAGTGGAGAACATTTCTGATTATTTAGTGATTCCTTGTAGAAGGGAATGGGTTGTATGTTGATGAAATATGACAATGTCATTGCCAATGCATCATGGAAATTTAATTTTCATGCGAAGAATTATCCAACACGTGATTAAAAGTTGGTTGCAGTGATCTTTTCATTAAAATTATGGTGGGATTATCACTTTGTGGAGAAGTGTGAAATATATATAGACCAAAAATGCTTCAAGTATATCTTTAAATAGAAATATTTGAACATTCTCCAACAAAGTTGGATAGAGCTGATAAAAAACTATGACTACTCAATCCATTACCACCTTGGAAAAGTGAACAAGCTAGAAGATGCTCTAAGTATAAAGGACCCATTGATTCTATGGATTATCAGAATTGAAAAGGATCCAATCTTCATAGTTTTTATGAAGATGGATATGGGAATGATAAAGAAGGGAACTTCATCAATCATTTCCCAACTGATTTCTCAACCATCTCTTTTGGAAAAGTAAATGGATTTTTAAAGAATGATGTCGAAATTTTGAAGAAATTATAAACTACCAGAAAAGGGAAATCCTTAGAGTTAAATATTAATGTAGAAGGAATTGTGACATTTGGGAAAAGACTATGTGTTCCATCATATCTGGAGATAAACAATGAACTTTTGGATGATGCACATTGTACAAATTTCTCTTTTCACCCAGGAAACACAAAGATGTATCGAGATCTCCAAGATCATTATATGTGGGATAATATGAAGAAGAATATTACTAAGTATACGTTAAAGTGCCTAGTGTGACAGCATGTGAAGGTAGAGAGGACGAAGCCTAAAGGGATAATGCCACCATTTCCTATACCAGTATGGAAATGGGAGAACATCCCCATGGACATTTCCATCGGACATCCTAAGACATCCAAATGAAAAAATTCAATCTTTGTTTTAGTGGATAATCTTACAAAGTCTATAAAAATCATTGAAATTTGGGAGGATTTCTCATTGGATCAACTGACATAGATATGCATTAGAGAAGTTGTAAGGTTACATGGAGTACGCCTATTGATTGTATCTGATCGATATCCAAGATTCACCTCTAATTTTAGGAAGAGTCTTCAACAAGCTCTAAATAGTGAACTGAACTTCAGTACAACCTATAACCCTAAAACTGATGGCCAATCAGAGTGAAAAATTAAGATACTAGAAGATATGTTAATTTCCTGTTCAATGGACATTAAAGGAAAATGGGATCAATACATTTCTCTGGTTGAATTCTCTTATAATAACAGTTTTCAATCAAGCATCTGAATGGCTCCATATGAAGCCATGTATGGTAAGAGGTTCAAATCACCGACATGTTGGTTTGAAGTCGGTGAGCATTAGTAGCTCGGACCAAAAATGGTCAATGAAATGTTTTATAAGGTGTAAACAATTCAGCTACTTATCAATGTAACCCAAAGGTGAAAGAAGAGTTATGTAGATAACCGTAAATGAGAACACGAGTTTAAAGTTGGTGAAGTTGTATTGATATTCATATCTCCATTGAAGAAGGTCATTTGTTTTGGGATGAATGGGATGTTAAATCCTAGGTACATCATCCCCATCGAGACTCTTGATCAAGTTGGGGTTGTGGCCTATTGACGATAACCTCCACATACTACGGAAAATGAACATGATGTCTTTCATGTATCCCTCTTAAGAAAGTACATTCCAGACCCTTCAAAAGTACTCTCTTTAGAGGTAGTACAGTTAGAGGCTGATCATTCATATGAGGAGAAACATGTGATTATCTTAGATCATAGATAAAAAGATTTACAGAATAAGAAAATTCCCCTCATCGTGGTGTTGTAATGAAACAACGACTTTGAAGAAGTGACGTTGGAATTGGAAGAAGTGATGATGCAGAGTTACCAACATTTGTTTTAGTGTGGGAAAATAAAATTTTGAGGAAAAAATTACTTAACTGGGAAAGACTGTTACGACCAAAAAATATATTAATGAAAATTTCTCTAGGTCTATTTAAATGTCTTCTTTTTGTTATGTAAAATGTATGTACATATTTGGTTCTATGTATTGGATTTTAAAATACTGTTATGAAGTATGATCATTTATAATATATCTGTTTAATAGTGATCAAATGATTAATAGAAATATATGGCTTTAACAAATCCAATTCTCATAGACAAAGGAATTGATGGACTTATCCATTAGACTTTCCCAATATAATGCACATTTGATTGTACTCGGAAATGAGGTGGCATCATAGGGCTTCAATCGTGACCAAGCCCAAGCTGAGATAGAACACGTTAAGCTTGAGCGGAACCGACTATGGGAGAAGTGGAAGTTAATAGTGATTACCACCTGAGTGATGCCACCCCAAGAGTCGGTCACCATCACGCACCATAGCCTAAGGTCATACATGGGTGTTTTAAAAGTTATGTTACAAGACTCTAGTACTACGATTATGTGCATTATTCTTTTATAGAAAATATACATACCTTTTATTATTGTTACATTGTTAATTGTTTCTAATGCACAAATAGGTTTTTTAGTTAATATTCCACTTAGAAATCTATTTTTATGACATAATAGATTAATTAATTAAAAAATATTTTAATAAATGTTTATTAATAAATTACATTTTATTAAATTTAAATTAGTGTACAATTTTTATGAATACAATTATAATTTTTATTATGGTGTGAAATCTGTTTTTGTCAAAACCCATGAAATTTTGATAAATGACATTTTTTATTATAAAAGTAAAAATAAACATATATTGAAATATATTTATATAAAATTAATATTATTTTTGGAATCCTGACATCAAAATTATAAAATGTTGACTTATTCATAATTTTCTGAGAGATTCAATGTTTTGGTTAAAAAAATACTAATTAAATTTATAATTTTTTTTGACATAATAATTACCCAATAGTGATGTAATAAAATATTATAAACATTATGTTCGGCCAATATATGTTTTAACATTAAAATAATGTGACATTAGATTTGTTTTATTAATTTTACAAACCATTAGTGGACCCTCTAAGACTTATAAATAATTTATTCTTTTTTAAATTGTTTTCCATGAGAGTGTGACCCAATTACACATAAGCAACCCTATTATATTAAGAAGATAGTACATGGTCATAAAACAATTATTGTCTTCCAATTCCTTTGGAAGAACCCCATGGGAAAAAACCATGGTCTGTTTGTCATTTTTATTTGTTTAATTTCTTGTGTCCCAAAACTATATAATACTGAATTGTCTCTCCATTACTATATAAACGCACATAGGCACTGACTTCCTCTTCACTCAAAGCCTTTGGAGTTTTTCTAACCTCTGTCATCCTATCTATATAATCCTCACATAGTTCCCCAAGCTCCAATGATGTCTCTCTCAGGTCCCTCCCAAGCCTTTGGGATCACATTTCCTAGTAGGGGATTCTAACATCCCTTATTTATGTCCACGTTTTCTTATACTGTTATGCCCTTTTATTTTCAATTATAAATGACAGGGTATGGTTTAAAACCTCAACCATTCACTTTTATTTATGCTTGAATAATGAGAGATCCCGCTTATCAGTCATTAAATCCTTTCATGTATACCTGATACCATGCTGAAATTCCGTAAGGAATTTCTCTCTCCAAATTTACATTCAAGTATTTTTTTTGTATCATGAATCTATATTCCATTACAATTTTTGGTACATGTATCTATATGAACCCTTAATATCAATTTCATATACATATAATTAGACACCCCTTTCTATCTCATCAACTGTTTTTATGAATCCTTATGTCACGCCGTTTTGCTGCCGAAATTACACCGTGTTTTTTCAAGGCAAGATCATTGTGTAGTGAATATCATAACCCTGTCTCTATCAAGGTTATTCACCTTTATGCACATATACATATTTTTAGGTACATTAATTTATTTATTCCACATTACTTAATCATATGATAACTTATTATTTTGATTGATTCCATGTTTTATGATCTATGTGGCACACTTATGCATGAAATAAAATGTTTTAGAAGGGTGAACCCTTATAGCACTTCAACGCATTGGATAAAGTATTGTATCATGATATTTCATGAGAAATAGGTGTTTTATCATGCTAATTCCAATGAAATTAGGGTATAATCATGCATCATGTTCAATTAGGGGTCACTCATTATCCATATTCAATGATCATTATCTCATACTAATTCCATGTTATGTGTAGTTACCACATTTCCATGTTATGATTATCATGCTTTATCATGCCTTCATTTTCATGTTTCAATTTTTCTCCATTGATATTCCAATTTCCTAACATGTATTTCAATATTTCGGTTATTATTTTTTACTCCATTACCGAGCATTATAGCTAACACTTTTATTATACATGATCTCAGGTTATCCCATGCTATGCAATGTACGGGGTAATGTAGTGGTCATGTAATGGATGTTTTCAATAAAGATATTTTATTTCATGTTTGAAGTTTTTATGTATTGATCCAAATCCCCAGACAAACTGGACTCCTCAATCTACTAAGTTGTATCAAGTGAAATTTTATGAAATAATTCATCATTATGTTTCTTATAAAGATCAGAGTTTTCATAGTCGGTATCATTGTGTATGTTTAGTAATTTTTTGTGATTTGGATTAGAAAACGCTAGTGATTCATTAGGTATAAGAGAAAGTATAATAAAAACATACCAATGTTTTCGTGTGTATCGAGTAAGTGGTTTGTCAGGAAAATATATCCCTACCTGAATATTACCCTGTAGAGGTGGCTCTGGCACATATGTACCTTGGTGTGAAGACCCCGAAAATTTGTTTCGGGCTTCATCCTGGGTATCCTGGTACATGAAAACAGGCCTTGCTGCACTTTTGGTTATGACACTCCTATGGGATATGCATTGGTATATTCAGAAGCTTTGTATGAACCATTATTAGGCGAATAGAAAAATTCCCTAATAATATATGATAGAAAGTAGATCCTGGATAACATAGATTGAAGGCTTTATATTAATAATATTATGAAATAAAAGATATTTATAAGTCACTTGTTTTGTCCATGTATTGAAATTTATGTGTTAGCCATAACGTTCCTTTTATTCCAGCAAATGGCCGAAAATACGAGGAATCAGGCTAATAACCGATGTGAAGACCAATGTGATGAATGTTCTAATTAGATGCCCAATCTGACGAGAGAATTAATCTTGAACATTGTCACAATAAACTCTCAGTAAACTCAGTAATTTAGCAGAAACTTGGGTCAAGAGGAAAGTTCAACCCCCACTAAGAATGAAAAGTTCGTTATCAAGACCTTCATGAGACCAAGGCCTCAAACTTTTAAAGGATCATATAATACATCAATCACAGAACAATGGATCAACTCAATTGTAATGATCTTCTCCATCATTCAATGCGCATAATAATATTTGGTTCTCCTATATGTTTATTGAATGGAGGGTGATGATGATCAATGGTGCACAATGATCAAAAATACAAAACCTGACGATGGGATTGACACATTGGAATTGAAGGATTTCAAGAATATTTTTTTGATAAATATTCTCTATACACCCTCCAACTTTAGATGGAAAGGGACATCCTTTACTTCATGACAAAATATGATGATTATATCGGAGTGTATGTGGAAAACATCACATGTCTTGTAAGATACGCTTTCATTTTTCATGTGACCCCCGAATGAAAGGTTGACCACTTCTTTGGATCCCTGAAACAAGCCGGTAGAAAGACAATGCAATCTACGGCTTCGACAGCTATGAGGAAATTATTCTATGTACCCTAATGTTTTAAATGGAGATCAGTGATCCTCAGGGGTATAATGGGGATAAGAAACATAATGAGGACTTAAATTCTATAAGTCTAATGGATAAATCCAATGGTGCTAAGAAAATTCATCACCCCACTTTCCAAAGGTGTGGAATGAAGCACCCCAGAAACTGCTTGAAGGGGACGAGGAAATGCTTTAGGTGTGGAAGAGGACACCTAGCTATTAACTGCCAACAATAAAAACATGCGGCTATGACAGAGTATAGAAACGATCCATTTGACTCTCAACGCATTGTTCATTTCATAAACTACAAAGAACTAGGGAATCATGCAAACCAGTTCCCTAAGCCATGGGTTTTTTGTGGCAACCGACAACCTCCAAGGTAGCAAGGGTGAGTTTTTTTTATCAGTACTGCCGAAGTGAACCCCGACAATGAAGTGGTAACATGTATGCTAGTGATTCATTCAAGAATAGCGAACAAACTTTTTTATTTATGTTCTATGAATTCTTTTATATCCAGAATGCTTTGTTGAACAATCCCAACACCACCACAAATCATGGAAGTAAAGATGTCGGTGAGTTTGAAAAATGGGGCAATCACATCATCCCAGGAATACAAGTCCTCCCCCATCATAAACGGTTGATTGAACTTCCCAGAAACCCTCATCATACTACATCTGGTGGAATTTTATGCAATTATTGGCACGGAATGAATTTCCTTATATACAGCCAATATAAATTTTCGTGAGAGGGAAATCACTCTCCATGTGTAGAATCAATCTCCAATTCTGTATGAGTAAAAGGAAAAAGTTGAATCTTCTTATCTCCACTATATCGCGCAAGGATATTGCTACCATTGGAGCATGAATATGTGGATCAGATGATTGAGTCTACAGAGGAAACCATCCTTGATGACATGAATAGAGTGAGGGAATTTGGTGAAGTTTTTCTCGAGATATTGTCTGGTCTTCCTCCGTGAAGAGATGTTTTATTAACAATTGAACTTATATCTATGGTGTTGCCAATATCCAAGACTCCATATATAGTGGCTGTTGTGGAGCATGAGAAGCTGAAAAAAAAATTACAAGGGAACTTGGATAAAGTCTTTATATGCCCATGTGCATCACCTTGGGGTGCAACAGGCCCCTTTGTAGGGAAAAAGGAAGGATCAATGTGCCTTGAAAATGATTATCGTGAGCAAAACAAAATCACGATAAAGAACTAGTATAATCTCCCACGAATTGATGAATTTTTCGATCAACTGCATGGATTACAATACTTCTCAAAGGTAGATTTTATATCTGGATATTACCATGTAATGGTGAAAAGGAATATATCCCCATGATTGCTTTTCGTAGAAGGTACGAGCACTATGAATTCTTCGTGATTCCTTTAGGACTCACTAATGTTCTATCAATCATCATGGACTTGATGAATAGTGTTTTTAAAGATTACCTCATCTAATTTGTGGTAGTAATTATATATGATATTCTAATATACTATAAAACCATTGAGGATCATTAGGATCATCTAAGAACTGTACTAGAGACCATGCCAAAGGATAAGCTCAATGAAAAGTACAACTAATGTGAGTTCTGGTTGAAGGAGGTCTCATTTTTGGGCCATATCATCATTAGAAATGGGATATATTTGGATCCTTCAATGGAAGTTGCAATAGAGGGATGTTCAAGGCCAACATTTGCAAGAAATATCTATAGAATCTTAGGTTAGTGGGATATTATCAATGATTTTAGAGAAATTCCTCATGATTTTCCAACCCTATTACCAAGATGACACAGAACGGTGTAATGTTTTCTTAGACTGATGAATACCATGAAAGCATCAATGAGTTAAAAACAAGGTGTATCACCGTGCCTATGCTCAATTTACCCATAATTGGAAAACCATTTATTTCATTCAGTGATTATTCAAAGATGGGAATGGGCTATGTGTTGATACAAAATGACAAATTCATTTCTTATGCTTTAAGGAAATCGACTGTTCATGAGCATAATTAACCAACACAAGATCTGGAGTTGGCTGTGGTGATATTTTCATTTAAAATTTTGTGGGATTATCTCTTTTGGGAGAAGTGTGAAATATATACGGACCCCAAATGTCTTAAGTATATCATCACATAGAAGGAGTTGAAAATGCGCCCGAAAAAGATGGTTAGAGCGGATAAAAGACTATGACCGCTAAATCAATTATGACCCTAAGAAAGTGAACATGGTGGTTGTTGGTCTATGTAGAATGGACATAGCGATTCAATGATTTATGAGAATTGAAAAGGATCCAATCATCATATATTTGATGAAGATTGACATGAGAATCATAAATAAGGGAAATTCGTCAATCCCTTCAGAAATGATTTCTTAATTGCCTCTTTTGGAAATTTTAATGAATTCTCAAAAGGATGGTGTGGGAATTTTGAGTAAAGTGGAATCTATTAGAAAAGGGAAATCCTTATAGTACAATGTTAATGAAGAAGTAATTGTGAGATTTGGGAAAATATTATGTGTTCTAGCATGTTTGGAGCTAATGATAGAACTTCTCGATGATATACATAGTAAAAATTTATCAATTCACCCAGAAAACAAAAAGATGTATCGAGATCTCTGAGAGCAGTATTGGTTAGATAAAATGAAGAAGAAGATTTCTCAGTACATATCAATGTTCCTGATGTGTCATCAGGTTTAGGGAGAGTGCCGGATGTCTAAGGGGATGGTGCAACTATTGCACATACTATCATGAAAATTGGAGAACATCACCATGAACTTTTTCACAAGACTTTTAAACACATCCAATGGAAAAAATGAAATATGGGTTGTTGTGGATCATCTTACAAAGCCTACACACTTCATTTAAATTTTGGATTATTTTTCATTAGATCAACTGGCATAGATATAAATTAGGGAAGTGGTAAGGCTACATCGAGTAACACTATCTGTTGTATCTGATCAAGATCCAAGATTTACATCTCCATTTTTGAAGAGTCTTAAACATGCTCTGTATACTGAACTGAATATAATTACAAACTAGAATCCTCACACTGATGGCTAATCTTTGTGAACTATCCAATCACAATAGGATATGTTATGATCATGTTCAATGGACATTAATGGAGGTTGGGATAAACAACATCCTCTATTTGAATTCTCCAATAAAAACAGTTTCCACTTTAGCGTCCGAATGGAACCTTATAAAGCCTTGTATGGAAATAAGTGAATAACACTGACATGTTGGGATGAAGTCGGTGACCGTAAGCTGCAAGGACCAGAAATGCTCGGTGAAATCGTGGATAATGTGAAAACCATTCAACAATATATCAATGCATCATAGAGTCCATATAAGAGTTATGAAGATGAATATCAACATGAAATTGACATTAATGTAGGAGACATGGTATTTATACACATATCTCCATGGAATAAGGTCATGTGTTTTGGGAAAAAATTGATGTAATGACCTAGGTAAATCGACCACTATGGGATCATTGATTATGTCGGGGTTGTCGCCTATCAACTAGCACTTCCAAAAACCATGGACAAAGTACAAGATGTCTTTCATGTATCCCTCTTAAAGAATTATATATCATACCCTTCACATGTACACTCTTAAGAGGTAATATAGTAAGTGGATGGTTTTATTATGAGGAGAATCCAGTAATGATCATATATCATAGAGAAAAAGTTCTACAATATGAGGAAATGCCCCTGGTCAAGGTGTTGTAAAAAACCAAAAGTTTGAATAAGTGATGTGGGAATCATAAGAAGTTATGAATCAGAGTTGGCCGAATTTTTTTTATGTGGGAAACAAGATTTCGAGGGTGAAATTTCTTAAAGGGGGAAGATTGTAATGACCAAAAAAATTATTAATTAAAATTTATCATTGCCTATTTAAATGTTTTCTTTTTGTTATGTAAATTGTATGCTCTTATTTGGTTCTAGGTTTCAGATTTTAATGTACCGTTATGAATTATGATCGTTTCTAATATAGTTGTTCAACTGTGATCCCATGATTAGTATAAATATATGGATTTAACAAATCCAATTTACTAAGACAAATGAAGTGAAGGCCTCATCCAGTAGACATGCACTATAAAATTCCCATTGGGTGGAGCTTGTAAAGGAGGTGGAATCATTGGGATTCACTCTTGACCATGCCCCAGCTGAGATTGAACACATTAATCTTGATCGGAACCAGCAATGAGAGAAGTGGATGTTCATAGAGATTTCCACCTAAGCGATGAAACCCCAAGATTTGGTCACCATCGCACACCATACCCTAAGGGCTTACGCGAGTGTTTTAAGGGATCATGTAACAAGACACTAGTTCTATAATTATATACAATATTCTTTTATAGATAATATACATTTGTTTTATTATTGGTGCATTATAAATAGTGTCTACTGATCAAATAGTATTTTTAGATATTATTCAACTAAGAAATCTATTTGGATGATATAATGGATTTTTTAATTATATAATATTTTAATAAAATATTATTATTAAATTACATTTTATTAAATATAAATTAATGTACAATTTTTATTAATATAATTGCAATTTTTATTATGGTTTGAAAGCTGTTTCTGTCAAAACCCATGAGTTTTCGATAAATGCATGTTTTTAATTTAAATGTAAAAAATTCACATAATAAAAAAATTATTTAGATAAAATGAATACAATTTTTTGGATTCCGGACATCGAAATTATCCAAATTTGAATTTTTCGTAATTTTCTAAGATAATCTAATTTTTGCGTAAAAACTAAATACTGTTTAAATATATAATGTCTTTTATGACATCATAATGACCCATTAGTGATGTAATAAAATAATATAAAAATTATTTTTAGGAATTATATGTTCTACCATAAAAAATGTGAAATTAGTTTTGTTTTATTTATTTTACAATGCGTCAGTGGACCCTCCATGACTTATATAACATTTTTCCATTTTAAATAGTTTTCCTTGAGAGTGTGACTCACCTCCACGTAAGATACAATATTTTTTTAGAAGATCGGCCATTTTACGAAAAAAAATATTTTTTTCCACTACCCTTCAGCATAAACCATAGGCAAAAATGATGAGATTATTTGTGGTTTTGAATAGTATATTGTATGTTATCCCAAACCTAAATAATAACGAATTATATCAGATTTTCAATATAAACCCACACAATATCCCACTTACTCTTCACTAAAAGCCTTTTTAGTTTTTCCAACTTCTGAAATCCTCTGCCTAGAAACCTACCAGGGCTCTCCAAGCTCCCAAGAAGTCTCTATCAATCCCATCCCAAGCCTTCAGGATCACACTTCCATGTTGGGGATTCTCACATTACTTTTTTATGGCCACATTTTGATATATTGTTATGCCCTTTTATTTTGAATTATAAATTTTGGGGTATGATTTCACCCCTCCCCCATACTTCAATATACATGTTTTAAAAATTAGTTTTCCCCTTTCTCACCTATTAATTCCTTCCATGTATACCCGTTACCATGCCAAAATATCGTAATGAATTTTCTCTCCTCATTTACATTCATGCAATTATTTTGTATCATGAATATAAATTCCATTACAATTGATGGGAAATGTATCTATATAACCCCCTTAATCTCAATTCCATGTACATATTATGAGACACCCCTTATACTCGCATCAACCATTTTTATGAAACCTTATGTAATGTAGGTATGCTGCCGAAACTACACTACGTTTTTTCCAGGACAGATCATTGTGTAGTAAATATAATACCCATGTCTTTATCAAGTGTATTCACCATTATGAAAAAATAAATATTTAATGGTAATTTCATTATTTATTCCACACTACTTAATTTTGGAATACCATATGATGTAGATTGATTCCATGTTATATGACCCATGTTGTACACTTACGCATGAAATGAAATGTTAATGAAGGGTGCTCACGAATAGCACTCCAACGCATTGGGTAATGTATATTTTCATGATATGACATGGGAAATAGGTTTTGAATCATGCTAATTCATGTGAAATAAGGGTTTACTTGATCTTCATGTGAAATGAGGGTTAAATAATTCTCCATGTGCAATGAGCATTGGCTCATGCTAATGCCATGTTAAGTGTTGTTACCACATTTCCATGTTATGATTATCATGACGTATGATGAATTTATGTTCATGTTTCCCATTTCTCCATTGATATGACTTTTTCCTAACATCTATTTTATTCTTAATGTTTTTCTTTGTTTACTCCCTTACTTGTTTTATTGCTGACCCTTTTCTTCTGAATTTCCTCAGGTTATCCCATGCAATGCTAAGTACGGGGTAATGTAGTTGTCAATTAAAAGAAGTTTTCAATAATGATGTTGTATTTCATGATAAAAGTTATTATTTAATGATCATATGCCCCAAATACAGAAGACATATTGAACTTCAATGTTGTATTAAGTGAACGATTTGGTAATAAATCATGTTTAAGTTTGTAATAAAGAGAAAGGTTGTCATAGTTCGTATCAGAGGATAGGTTTAGTGATTTTTTAGATTGGGATTATAAAACAATATTAAAGCCTTAGGTATAAGACTATGAATACTAAAAACATACCCATGATTCTCTGAGTATTGATTAAGTGGTTTATCATGAAAATACATCCCTGTCTAGATATGAGCAGGTAGAGTTGGCTCTGACACAGATGTACCTAGGGGTGAAAACACCAACAAGGAGTATAGGTCTTGACCCCGGATATCCTAGTACACTAAAACTGGTCTTGCTTCACATTTAGTTACGACACTCCTGGGGGATATGCATTGGTAAATTCACAAACATAGTATAAAACATCATTAAGGGAATAAAATATTTCCCTAATAATATATGTTAGAAAGTAGATCATTGATAACATAGATTGAAGCCTATAGATTCATAATTTAATTAAATAAAATCTCCTTATAACACATCAGTTTTGACCTTGGATTACACTATATGTGTTAACCGTAACATTCCTTTTATTCCAGACAATGTATGGTAATTGGAGGACTTGGGATAACAACCAATGTAAAGACAAATTTTAGGACTGCTCTATTGAGATGCTGAATCTGATGGGAGACAGAATCGCGAACATTGTCACGATACTCACTTAGTTAACTCAAGAATTGAATATAAACATGGGTCAAAAAGAAATCTCACCCACATCACCCTAAGAAAAAAGAAGTCACTTTCGAGAACTTTGTGAGACTAAGGCCTCTAAATTTTAATGGATCATATTATCCCTCAATCTCCAAACAATGGATCAACTCCATTTAAAATATATTCTATATCCTTCAATGTTTTAAAAAAGGGAAGGTTCTCCTAGATGCTTATTATTTGAAGGGTAAAGTTAATCAATGATGGACATTGTAAAAAATAGTATGCCTGAAGTGGAGATCGAGGAATTTGAATGCAACAATTTCTAGATGATGTTTTTTGATAAAAAGTTTTCGCACACCCTGCGTCTTAAGATGGAAAAGGACTTCCATGAACACAAACAAAAAGACGAGGAATATGTCGGGGAGTATGAGGAAAACTTCATAAGGCTTTCACAATACACTTTTGGCTTTGTCATTACCCCCCAAATGTAAGTTTTACTGCTTCATTGGTTGGTAGAAACCCAAAATTGGGAAAGCCCAGGCGATTTGTGAATTTGACTGTTATAAGGAAATTGTTTAATGTGACTTCAAGGATGAAATGTAGATATGTGAACCTCATAGGTACCAAAGGGATAAAATGAATAAGGTGGAATTCAATAATAGTTGACCAATTGATAAATCCAATACTACTATGAAAATTTTCCACCCCACTTTCCAATGGTGCTAAAAGAAGCACATGAGAAATTGTTTGAAGTTGATTAAGAAATTCTTTTGGTATGGAAGAGAAGGATAGCTTGCTATTAATAGCTGACAAGAAAAACATGTGGTTGCAACAATGGAAAGGAACACTCAGTTCAACTCTCAATGTATTGGTCATTTCTTCAACTACAAAGAACTACATGATCTTGCAATACAGTTCCCTAAGCTAAGGGTTTTCGGAGGCAACCGACAACCTCCAAGGCTGGAAGGTTGAGCGTTTTCCATCAGCACTGCCGAAGTGAACCCCGACAATGAAGTGGTGACAGGTATGCTAGTTATTCATTCATGAATAGAGACCATAGATTTGGATTCAGGTTCTACAGATTCTTTTATATCCCGAATGTTTAGTTGAACAATCCTGACACCACCACATATCATGGATGTAATGATGTTGGTGCGTTCGGAAAATGGGGCAATCATCGCATCCCATGAATACAAATCCTCCCCATTCATAATTGGTGGATTGAAAATCCTTGAAAATCTATTCATACACCCTTTGGAGTAATTTGATGCAATTCATCGTATTGATTGGCTTTCCTTATATGGAGCCTATATAAATTTCCGTGAGAGGGAAATCACACTCCATGTGGAGAATCAACCCCCAATTCTGTACAAGTGCAAGGAGGAAGATAAATATTCCTTATCTCCATCATCTCAATCAAGGATATTATTGCCCTATAATAATGTGTATCTAGCTCAGATTATTGAGTCTATAGAGGCAACCATCCTTGAATACATGCCTATTGTGAGGGAATTCAATGAAGTGTTTCCTGAGGAATTGCCTGGTCTTCCCCCTATAAGAGATATTTAATTCTCTATTGATCTTATACATGTGGAATTTAAAATATCCATGAACCCATATAGAATTGATATTGTGGAGTTGGAGGCGCAGAGGAAACAATTAGAAGAGAATCTAAATAAAGGGATTATATGCCCATGTGCTTCACCATTGGGTGCACCAGTCCACTTCGTCAGGAAGTAGGATGGATCAATGCGCCTTTACATCAATAATCATGAGACTAACAAAATCACCATAACAAATAAGTATCTTCTCCCTGGAAATGATGACTTGTTCGATCAGCTTCATAGAGCACAATATTTCTCCAAGGTAGATTTCCGGTTAGGATATTATCAAGTAAGGGTGAAGAAGGAGGATATCCCTATGACTACTTTTCGTAGATGGTATGACACTATGAATTCATGGTGATTACTTTAGTACTCCACAATGTTTCCAAAATCATCATGGAATTGATTAATAGAGTCTCTATAGATTACCTTGACAAATTTTTGGTAGTATATATAGATGATATTCTAATATAATTCAAAACAATGAAGGATCATGAAGATCATCTAATAACTGTACTAGAGACCATGCGAAAGTAGAATCTCAATGAAAAGTACAAAATGTATGATTTCGGGATGAATGAGGTCTCATTCATGGGCCATATCTTCACAAGAAATGGGGTGTCTATGGATCCCTCGAAGAAAACTACTATATAGGGATGGTTGAGGCCAACATAGGTAATATATATCCACTGCTTCTTGGATTTATCTAGATATTATCGAATATTTGTGTGAATATTCTCATGATTGTCCAACCCTCTTACCATGCTGAATCAGAAAGGAGAAAAGTTTTCTCGGTGTGATGAATGCGATGAATGCTTAAATGAGTTAAAAAGGAGGCTTATCACCGAGTTCTTGCTTACTTTACCTGAAGGTGGAGCACTTTTTGTGGTATTCAGTGTTTCGTAGAAGAATGGAATCGACTATGTGTGGATACAAAATGAAAAACTCATTTCCTATGCTTCATGGAAATCGAATGTTCATGAGTAGAATTATCCAACACCTGATCTGGAGTTGACTGCGGTGATCTACGCTTTTAAAATTTGGCGGAATAATCTCTTTGGGGAGAAGTGTGAAATATATATTGACCAAAAATGCCTCATGTATATATTAACACATAAAGAGTTGAACATGAACCAACAAAGATGGTTAGATCTGATCAAATACTATGACTTCTCAATCCATTACCATGTTGGGAAAATGAACAGGGAGGTAGATGCTCTATGGAGAAAGGACCCAATGATTCTATGATTTTGGATAGTTTAAAAGGATCCAATATTCTTAAATTTGATGATGATGGACAGGGGAATCATAAATAAGGGAACATCATCAATACTTCCTCAAATGGCCTCTCAACTATCTCTTTTGGAAATGTTAAAGGATTATCAAATGTACGATGTGGGAATTTTGATTAATGTGGAAGCTATCCAAAAAGGGAAATCCACAGAGATCAATTTTAATGAAGAAGTAATTGTGTGATTTAGGAAAGTACTATGTGTTACATCAAGTCATAAGATAAATAAGGATCTTTTAGATGATGCACATAGTAAAAATTTCTCTATTCAACTAGGAAACACAAATACGTACTGAGATATCTGAGAGAATTATTAGTGGGATAATATGAAGAATAATATTGATGAGTATACATCAATGTGCTTGGTGTGTGAGATAGTGAAGGCCAGGAGGCAGAAGTCTAAGGGGATGATGCAACCACTTCCCATACGAGCATGGAAATGGGAGAACATCACCATGGACTTTTCCACCGGACATCCGAAGTCGTCAAATTGAAAAAATGCAATCTGGGATGTTGTGGATAGTCATACAATGTCTATGTAATTCATTGAAATTTTGGAGGATTTCCCATTGGATCAACTGGAACATATATACATTAGGGAAGTGGTAAGGCTGTTTGGAGTACCATAATCACTTGTATCTGATGGAGATCTAATATTCACCTCTATGTATTGGAAGAGTCTTCAACATGCTCTCAATACTAAACTGAACATCCGAAAAGCCTATCATCCTCAAACTAATGGGAAATCGAAGTGAACTATTCCAACACTAGAAGATATGTTAATAACATGTTCAATGGAAATTAAAGAAGGATGAGATCAACATCTTCCTCTGGAATAATTCTCCTATAATAACATTTTCTTATCAAGCATCTGGATGGCACGTTTTGAATCCCAGTATGGGAAGTGGTGTAGAACACTGGTATGTAGGGATGAAGTCAGAGAGCATAAGCTGGTAGGACAAAAAATGGCCAATGAAATAGTGAAGAAGGTGAAAACCATTCAGCATTATATCAAGGAATCCCATATTCGACAGAAGAGTTATACAAATATCTGTTATTCTGAAATTGAGTTTAAATTTGGAGATGTGATATTGTTATGCATATCTATAATGATGAACATTGAGGTTTGGGATGAATGTGAAGATAAGTCCTAGGTACATCGACCCCTTTGAGATTCCTGATCATGTAGGGGTTGTGGCCTATCCACTAGCACTTCCTCCTACCTTGGTCAAAGTACGTGATGTCTTTCATGTATCCCTCTTAAGGATGTACATAAAAAACCCTTTACATGTACTCACTTAAGAGGTAGTACTCTTTGATAATGATATTTCTTATGAGGAGGAACCAGTGAATATCTTAAATCATAGAGAATATTTTCAACAAAATAAGACAATACCCCTCATCATGGTGTTGTGGAAAACCCACAAGTATGAAGAAGCAATGTAGGAATCAGAAGAAGTGATGAAGCAGAGTTACCCACATTTTTTTTAGTGTGGGAAAAGTATCGTTCGAGGGAGATATTTCTAAAAGGTGGATGTTTTTAATGACCAAAATTTATTAAAGAAAATTACTATTGGTCTATTTAAATGTCTTCTTATTGTTAGATAAAATTTATGCAAATATTTGGTTCTATGTTTTGGAGTTTAATATACCATTAAAAATTATGATTGTTTCTAATATATGCGTTGAACAGTGATCACATGATTAGTATAAATATATGGCTGTAACAAATCCAATTTAATTAGACAAAGGAAATGATGGCCTCATCGAGTAGACATTCCCCAAACAAAGACCATTTTTCGGAGCACATAAAGGAGGTGGATTAATTGGGATTCACTCTTGACCAATCCCAAGCTGAGATTGAACACATTAATCTTGAGAAGAATCCACAACCAAAGAAGTGGATGTTAATAGAGATTACCACCCGAGCGATGCCACCCAATGAGTCTGTCACCATCATGCACCCTACCCTATGGTCTTATGCAGGTGTTTTAAGGGGTTATTTAAAAATACATTAGTACTACTATTATGTACATTATTTTTTTATAGATAATATACATTCTATTTACTATTGTAACATTGCAAATATCTTCTAATGCTTAAATAGTATTTTTAGTTAATATTTTACTAAGAAATTTATTTTGATGAATTAATGGAATTCTCAATTAAATAATATTTTAATAAAATGTTTATAATAAATTAATTTTTATTAAATATAAATTATCTTACACTTTTTAAAAATACAATTGTAATTTTTATTATGGTTTTAAAGCTATTTTTTTCAAAACCCAAGAATTGTCGATAAATGATAGTTTTTATTTTTAACGTTAAAATTCACATATTTAGAAAATTATTTAGATAAAATGAATAGTATTTTTGAAATCAGGACGTCAAAATAATCCAATGGTTAATTTTTCCTAAATTTCATAGACAATTGAATTTTTGGGTAAAAATTAAATACTATTTAAATATATAATGTGATTTTTGACATCATAATGACCTAATAGTGATATAATAAAATATTATAAACATTATTTTTGGCCAATATAAGTTATAAAATTAAATTAATGTGGTTTTAGATTTTTTTTAAGCATTGGGGGACCCTTTTTGACATATAAATCATTTTGTCTTTTTAAATTGTTTTCCTTTAGATTGTGACTAAAAACCATGTATGAAACCCTATTGTTTTTACAAGTTGTACCAATGGCCTCATAATTTTATTTACACTCTCCTTTGAAATAAACCATGTGAAAAAACCTTGGCTGGATTGTGGTTATGATTAGTTTAATGCCTGCTTTTCCAAACCAAAATAATAAGGAATTCCCTCCCCTTTCCTATATAAACACACACAAACACCCACTTACAGTACAATAAAATCATTTGGACTTTATCCATCCTCCACCCTCCTCTCTCTGTAATCCTCCCAAGGTTCCCCAAGCTCCCATGAAGCCTCCCTCAAGCCCCTCCCATTCCTTTGGAATCCCACTTCCTAGTATGGGATTCTAACTTTTATTATTTATGTCGATGTTTCCATATATTGTTATGCCCTTTTATTTTAATTTATAAATGTTGGGGTATGATTTCTCACCTCCCCTATTATCATGACCCACTCCCCCAAAATATGGCCCTCCTGAGCTGGCAATGGTGAAAGGGAGATAATGACCCCCGAATCCAGCCTCCAGTAGGTCCCAGGGTGGAGACTAGCACCAAGGGTATGGGTTTTCACAAATATGGGAGGCAATACCATTTTTATTATTTTAAGATCAGGAAATAGGACAAGTAAACCACCAAAAAGGAAAAGAACTAGTGTATAGAAATAAACCCAAACCAATCCAACATGCATGTTTGAACAATTTTATATGAAGGTGAAACAACAAGAAAGATCAATGTACAACAACAAAAGAAAAAAAGAGTATGACAACTACAACAACTCCAACTGTCCGACTAGTAGGGTCCCGAACGGTCCTGTTAGTCCTCCTGGAAACCTGAAAGTAAACATAGGGTGAGCATACAAGTATACTTAGTAGGGAAACCTAAATCTCTCATGCAGAAGTGGGGAGAAATCCTAATGTATCGTGTGAACAACAGAAGAAACCTAGCAAGGAAATCTATCCACCCAACCTCACCAGCCACACTCACCAAACACAAACCCAACAGGTAGTAGTATATAAGAACAAGGGTATTGGGTACCCTGCACCATTTCCCACTAGTTATCTGCTCTTCCTAACGGTGAATGTCCTGACGCTGCCACACTCTTCCCGCCCGCACACACCTGGGTCTCACCAACCACACATCCCGCCCGTACACACATGGGCCTCACAACCACGTATCCCACCAGCACACACCTGGGTCTCGCAGCCGAACATCACGCCCGCACACACCTGGGTCTCACAACCACGTATCCCACCCGCAAACACATGGGCCTCACAACCACGTATCCCGCCCGCACACACCTGGGCCTCACAACCACACATCCGGCCCGCACACACCTGGGCCACACAACCACGTATCCCACTCGCACACACCTGGGCCTCACAACCACACATCCCGCCTGCAGAAACATCGACCCCACAACCATGTATACCGCCTACACTCACCTGGGCATCACAACCACACATACCTCCCACACACACCTCGGCCTCACAACCACACATCCTGCCTACACACACTTGGGCCTCACAACCACGAATCCCGCTCGCACACACCTGGGCCTCACAACCACACATCCTTCCAGCAAACACCTGCGCCTCATCCCGAAGAATCGTGGGAAAAAGTAAGCCTTCCCGAAGAGTCTTGGGCCACAACCACCCCCAATGAAACCTACCCGAGTGTCTTGGGTGTCAGGTCATCTCAAGCCATCACAACCTATAAAGAAGGAGCAGGACGAAGCTAGTAACTAAGGGGAAAACACCCTCTCCCATGAAATGTGAGTGTTGGACACTAAGTGCTCAACATGGGTGGGGTGCGATAAAACACAATAGATACTGATATATATATATATATATACAACATTCAGCCCAACATATGGATTCAAAACAGAGCAACTGATCACGTGCCTCAGCACTGCCACCACGAATCATGCATACAACAATAACCCCAACCCCATTAGGTTTTCACGTTTCAGAAGAATTGTTTATTTATTCCTTAACTACTGGGAAAACAACTGCAACCAACCATATCAAACTTTCATCAAAGCATATCCCTACCATCCACAAATCAAGTTAGGAAAACATAATCAGCACAACAAAACCTTAATTATTAACCAACCAACCGATTGATTATTATTCTCATTCCATTACCACGCCCCACCATTCATTAACTCTTCCATATTTTATTTATTATTCTCAACCCATAGTTCATTCACATTTAAACCCATCCCTGAAGCCCCGCTGCCAACCACCATAACCACAAACTCACTGAAACTCATACATCATTATCCCTTTAATACCATTTATCGTAGCCCCGTTGCCCATCACCAACATAGTATTCACACCAAACCACAACCAAGCCAACCGCAGCCCCACTACTCACCCGATCCACAACAACCCACAAAACAAACCTATCACATGCCACATATCCAAGCCAACACCCACGTGTTCATTATTCCATTTTGTTCAACCGGAGCGATCACACAAGCGTCCCAGATTTTAAATTAGCCAACATTACGTGATAAACCAAATTCCACATTCCACAAGGTTCCATTCACAATAACGGTCTAGAAAGATAGGGAAACATTTAATTGAGCAAGAAAAGGCCCCAAATGACCGCGATTTTCAGTAGGCATAAGCCTATTCAATTTACAACATAATATCACATGATATAAATAAAGTTACCGCATTCACAAACTTCCCTTCCCCGTTATATAATCCATTTATTATCTTTATTAAAACGATTCACAAGTGTTTTACATAAACAATAGGACACCCACCCCACATGATGCAAAATTTAGAGAGACGAAGGAAAGATCCCTACCTCAACAGGTTCTGATCATGACGCTCACCCATATCAACTTTAGAAGACATCAGTCGGCATCCATCATTTCTATCGAGTACCAGCAAAACCTCATCAGGTGGAAGTTGGAAAGGAAAGGCCAAAGGAAATACAATAGGTCCAAGCTCAAAAGTTCTTCCTAATCATTACGATCATGTAGCCGCTGACGGATCGTAAATCGGAGCTCGGACGAAGAAGTTATGGATGAAAAGGAGCCTTCGAGACTCTTGGGAGAGCTCTTCTCAGAGGAATGGGGAGGAGAGGGGTTCGTTGAAAAGGAGGAGGGGACCCCTCCTTTTATAGGCAAGAAAAACAAAAGTACACGACATGTACATTATGGTACACTACGTGTACTTTATGGTACATGGCGTGTACTCAACCATTTCACACGGTCATCACGCGGATTCCTACACGGCCTTCAACGCGGCACACGACCATTGACTGGTCAACACAAGGATTGACGGTAACACATACGTGGGAAGGGACTACACATCGTATAGTATTGGGTACACGGCGTGTACCCAATTATTTCACACGGCAAGGACACGACTCCAACACGTCACACGACCATTGACTGGTCAACACACATTTTGAGGGTATCACATACGTGGGGAGGGACTACATGGCATGTAGTATTGGGTACATGGAGTTTACCGATTTATTTCACACAGAAAGGGCAGGACCTTCAACACGGGGTATACCTGGCGAGGGGGTACACGGCGTGTAGTTTCAAAATTCTGAAAAGTGTGGGAAAAGTCCATTTTACCCTCCAGAACACTTCGTGACCTTCTTTTTGACAATGGAATGGGCCGAAGAGGTCCAGGACATTACACCCATACATCCCTCTTCATGTTTGAATAATGATATATCACATTTAACTATCAATAATTCCTTCCATTATACCTATTTCCCTTCCAAAATTCCATAAGGAATTTCTCTCTCCTCATTTACATTCTAGTAATTCATTTGTATCATGAATCTAAATACCATTACAATTGATGAGAAATGTATCTATATGACCGAATTACTCTAAATTTCCTGTACATATAATGAGATACCCATTTCTCTCTAATCAACCATTTTTATGAATTCTTATGTCACGTCGTTATGCTGCCGAAATTTCTCTGCATTTTTCCAAGGCAACATCACTATGTAATGAATACCATACCCATGTCTCTATCTAGGGAATTCATCATTATTAACGTATACATATTTAATGTTACATTCATATATTTATTCTATATTACTTAATCGTGGAAGAACATATGATGTTGATTGATTCAATGTTATATGATCCACATGGCACACATATGAATTAAATGAAATGTTTTAGAAGGGTTTCCCCTAATAGCGCTCCAACGCATTGGGTATTTTATAGTATCATGATAAATCATGTGAAATGGGTTTTGACTCATGCTAATTCAAGTGCAATGAGGGTTTACATGGGATTCATGTGCAATGAGGGTTTACTCATGCTCTATGTGCAATGAGCCTTGGCTCATTCTAATTCCATGATAATTGTTGTAACCACATTTCCATGTTATGATTATCGTACATTATCATGAATTTATGTTCTTGTTTCTCTTGAGATTCGTTGATATTCCAATTTCCTAACATGTGTTATAAACTTCATTTCATTCCTTGTTTACTCCCTAACTAGGCTATATAGCTCACCCTTTTCTTAATCATGTCCTCAGGTTTTCCCATGCAATGCTAGTTACGAGGGAATGTAGTGTTCGGTTAAAGGATGTTTTAAATAATTATATTGTATTTCATGTTTTAAGTTGTTATTTAATGATTCTAATACCCAAATAATCTAGAACTCTAGATATTCTATGTTGTAAAAAGTGAAATTTTATCTAATAAATCATATTTAAGTATATACTAAAGAGCATTGTTTTCATATTCCAATCATGTTATAAATGTGGAAATAATAACCTTGGGATACGCTAGAAGAGAATGGTAGTTTTTTTATAAATGTGGAGAAAGAGTTCATAATTTTAATGAATTAAAGGAGAAGAAGGAAAAACTAATATTCAGTCTTACTACAACAAGGAGATGAGGAAAATTGAAAATGATTTTCCTCACCATCAATGGAATCCCCATTATAAGAGTCTTGGGGGGATGGCCAGTCTTACGTAATAACAATAGCATAGGTGGAAGTACCAAATGATGTGGTTCAAGGTACATAAATACTATTATAAAATTTATCCTATGTTTTATTTTATTCTTTATCATCAAACCCTTTCATATATACCTTGTTTTCCAGGAAAATTAAACATTTTTATTTTGATTTATTATGGGGGGTTTCAATCAAAATTCCTTAGGGATACATCATTGCAACCAAGATGTGTCGGTGTGTCCCTCTTATGACACAGAAATGTTACCTAGGTAATGACCCAATTTTGTATCAATATAATTAATTCCATATAATTATTCCATATAATCAAATGAAATCACAACATAATGAACTATTGTGTACTATGTGACCTTTATACATAATATTGTAACTTCTGTTAATTGAAATTAAAAAATATGGTATACATGGTTATGATCTATGAGATGTTTGGTGTCCAATAAGACAATTTTAATTTTGTGTTAATAGTAACCCACCCTTGTGATAAGTAACCAACCCATATGAACAGTAATATGACCCTTATGAATTTTAAATCATCCAAATGAATAGTATCGTCACACTTAAATGTATAAACAAAATTTAGGCATCTTATAATTGATAATATGACTATATTAAATGTACAGATAGTTTTATGAGACAGAAATAATTAATGAAAATTATTTAATTAATTTAAAAGTAAATTTATTTTCCCAGAAATGTGTTAAAAATTATCAAATGTATGTCTTCTTGTTTGAAAATAATTATATATGACATTATGTAATTTTTAAAATCATTATAAAATCTGTTATTGTTTTAAAATATATATATTTCAAGTAAATCAGGATTTTAATAAAAACTTAATTTAATCATATTTATAAAATTATATTTTTAAAATTTATTTCATTTTTTGGATTCTATTCATTTATATATGTATATGTTGATTTTTTGGGATTTTTAAAAAATACACAAATTTTTAATGAAAAGTGGAATTTGATAATTTACTTTATATATAAATTTTAAGACAAATGGACAACTCAGATCATCTTGAATGATGTATGAAACCTTATTTCCAATTCACATGCACTTAATACTATTTTTGGTGATGGAATGATCACTATTTCTTATCTTATGAAAAAAATAATAAAATAATGATTAAAATATTATTAAAATCCTCCTTCCCTCTACTATAAAAACCACCCACACACCCCTCTTCTCTACATTCATATAAAGCCATGTTCCTTTCATAAAATATACCCACATCTCACCCCAATATTCTACCAAACGACTAGAATCCCATGGTCTCCTCAAAAGTCCAAATCCTCTCCCCTTAAGTGGCTCCTAAGTAAGAATAAATCAAGAGTTAAATTCCACTTTTCTTTTTCTTTCATTTTTTTCCATATACCTCTTTTCTCTTTTCATTCATAACCTCTCATCATCAAAATGGCATTACAACTCATGTACCAGATATGTATTAGAATTTTTTTATACAATTTTGATAATTTATTGACATATATAATTAAGCCTTCTTTTATACGAATGAAATGAAAACACTGACTAATATGTGTTAATTTTTAACATTCAAGGATGGAGGGTTAGAAATTATTATTACATATTCAACTGTGGTCATGAAAAACATTTATGGTTAAAATATAGTTTTAAATATGTATTTATTTTTATGCTTTGTTTTATAATCTTTTTTCACAGATGATTTAAAATAATAATATGAAATAAGTTCAATGTGAGAAGGATCACCAAATTAATCAAGGAATTTATCATTATAGTTTTATATATAGATTGAATATAACTACATGTAACAAAAATAAATTTACAACCATGTAACAATTTTTATTTTCAATAATAAAATATTAATCCAATTTTGGATTACCATCCTCATTTCACATGATTATCTGTTCGTGTATATAAAAACCCAAACATGAAACAAACAGACTCGAACAATGTAATTGATCATCATAACCAATCAAAAAGGTTGTGAATGTTATTTAAAAGGTTATAATAAATAAATAAATGTATAATAGGTTCTGGACATATCAATTAATGGACCAATTTTTATTAATAATGTCATTAATATATAGTGGAGAACACCATTGG
Source organism: Viscum album (assembly GCA_963277665.1). Lineage (NCBI taxonomy): Eukaryota > Viridiplantae > Streptophyta > Magnoliopsida > Santalales > Viscaceae > Viscum > Viscum album. The sequence continues at coordinate 60,621,001 of OY728128.1, read as the reverse complement.
TCATAGGGTAAGGGATCCTCTCACTCACAATTATTCTAGACATTCTTCTATTTTATGTCCTTTTTTGTGTAATTCAAAAAAATGGTTTATGATGTCTCACCTCCTGAATACTTCAAAAATGATTTATAAAATATGTTAAACCCCATTATCTCACACTAACCCTCCTAATTACGCATAATACTGTTCTAAGATTCCATCAGTGATTCTAACTAATCCACCTATATTCATTCGGGTTTATCTATCATTATTTTTACCCAAATGAAGTTGTATTTTCAATTAATTTAAAACTTATAAATAATTTGTATTTTCTCCAAACTCTTGGTTCATGATCCATCCCTCATTCAATTTCAAGGATGTACATGTTTTAAATTGATTCCCTCCTTAATACTATTCTATAAGAAAATCCATATTAATGGAAATTTCCATACTCTTACCCATAACCAAGTACACAATATATTATATTTTTAAGACACCATGGCTTTTATAAAACCTCCCATTTTATTATGATAACCTTACTGGTTAACTTATGATTTTATATAAATGATTATTCCCTTTTATGTATTAAATGGCCTTTTTTATTTTCCTTTAACCGCATTAAAATGTTTAAATTATAATGTTTTACAAAATCTTCGTTTTCATGTCATTAAATAAAGTAGACATAACTTATCTTGATTTATTCCTATTATACCCAATGATGGTCCATGGGCACTTTTATTATTCCATCATCTATTATGCGTTATGAAATGATTATGATGCCCAATTCTTCCTCTTATTATCCCTGATGTTTATGGGTTTTTATGTACTCTTATATATTTCTAAAGAGTGTTAATGAAAATGTTAAGATAGTTTCACCAAGATTGAGCCCCAATAAAGTGGGTAATGTGTAGTCTCCGAAGACGTTATGTGCAACTGTCTTGGCGGTTATCCTTGACTTATGCTACCTTATTCAATGGTCTCACTAGATAACATTGACATGTGCTCCTATTTGTTAAATGAGAATTTACCTAAGCTTAAGTCATGATTTATGTTTTTTTTTCACATTTATATTATTAAGTGTTTATATGATCCCATGTTTATATGTTTTGATTCTATATTCCAATTTACCTCATTATGTCATGATCTATAACCCCAGTGATAATGCCTTATTCTTATGTTTTTACATTATATGGATTTTAGCTCATACCTTCATTTATGTGATCCTCAGGGTACTAATTACAGATGTAATGACTTAATGGAAGTTAGGATCTCTTCATGATGATTAAAAAATGATGTTATTTATTAGTCTTATGTTTTTAGTTATATGTACCCAATATTCAAAGACACTATACTTCATGATCCTTATCATTTTCTCTGGTTAATATTTATTCTTAAAATTATATAATTTTATGTGTAAATGGATAGGGTATCTATAATTGGAATCAAAGTCCTGGTCTAGTTTTTTTGGAGATTAGGTGTAGAGAAATGTTGTATGAACCTTAAAGATGATACCATGTATAAGAAGACACCCCTAAATTTTGGCAACGTTATTGTAAGGGGTTTATCAATAAATTACATTCATGCTTGGATACAAATAGGTAGAGGAGGATATTGAATATATATATCTAGTAGTAAAATCAGAAAACACCACATTGAGCTAGACATAAATGAGAACAAGTGCACAAAAATGGTCCCTACTACACTGTTGGTTAGACACACTCATGAGATTTTCTTTTGTAAATTCATGAGCATAGTAGAAACCAATAATAAAGGAATAAAATCCAAAAAAAATATGTTATGAAATAGATCAAGGATAATCTTGATTGAAACACTGGGGATGACATGTTAGGATATACTTCTACATTACAATCTTATCATATTATCTAAATATATTCATTTTTATGATCAATAGCTAAGTATTAAATCCCTATAATTGTACATTATTTTTCTTAGTTATTTGTGTTAAATATAATATCATGTTCTAATAATCAATGTGATTGAGAATGTGAAGATTTCCCTACCGATATTCCTGAAATTATGGGAACAGGTGCTCAATCCATTATAATTGTACCATCAATGCTAGATAATGTTATGAATAATAACTTTAATCATGGGGAATACCCTCCTCCCCTAAGGAATGATAATGTTATCGTCGAATCCTTCATAAGGAAAAGGCCTCCCATGTTTAGTGAATCTTCTTGTCCCCTCCTCACGAAATAGTGGATTACATCAATTGAAAATATGTTATCTATACTCTAATACTCTGAATAAGAGAGATTTTTGTTGGTGGTCTATAGTTTTTATGGGTAAGCTGGTAAGTGGTTGACATTAGTCTTGAATACGATTCCCCATAAGGAAATTGATTCCTTGGATTGGGAGGAATTCATGAAAATGATTTTAAATAAATAATATCCTAGAACCCTCCATCTCAATATTGAAAGATTGTTACTTAGACTCAAGAATAATAAAGACAGGACAATCGAGGCATATGAAGAATACATCACCTAGATTACAAGGTATGGGACTGGATTTTTCATCAACACAAAAATAAAGGAGGATATCTTCATTAGAAGACTATATCTGAGTCTATGAAAAGCGTTGAAAATTGGTGACTTCAACATATATAAGGAGATTGTTTTCTGTTCCAATAAAATTGAAATGGAGATCAGAGACTCTCAGTGGTATCATTGTCCTGGAGATAGAAATGGGAAAATGGAATCTAATTTATTCGGTTCCACAATTAAATTTGATGATGGAAAGAATCAAGATCATCCAAGGATTAAATATTGCAGGAAGAAGCTTCTTGTGAACTTTCTAAAGGGAACATATAATTAATTCAAATGTGGAATGTTGGGATATATGGAAAAAATAACAGAAGAGAAATGAAAAATCCCACTAATGTGGAAGAATAAAGTATGGTTCAGATAGACACTCAGCCAGTGGTGTAGTGTTACAACTCCATGGAAGATGTGGATTTTGTGAACAATTTCCATATACCGAGGGTTACTGGAGGAAATAAACAACAATATCCTCAGCTATATGGATGGTCTTATGAAATCACTACTGTCGAGGTGGTTCCAAAAATTAATGGGATGATAGGTACACTAGTTATTCATTCAAGAACAATGAACATACTGTTTGATATTGGGAGTACACATTCTTTCATATCATGGATGATTAGTAGAATAATTCAAAAACAACATCAAAATTTGGAGGGAAAGTAATATATGGGAACATATAATAGGGGAATTATTATTTACACGGTTTATAACTTCTCCCCTTTTAATGTTTTTTGACTGAACCTCCTAAAAAATACTGTCAAACATAATTTAGAAGAGTTCGATGCTATCATTGGCATGGATTGGATAAATTCATACAAAGAAAAAATCAACTGTCTTGAAAGGGAGATCACCCTTCACATCATGAAGCATCAAAAAATTCAATTAAAATGTTATGAGGAAGATAAATATACTTTACAATCATTTTCTATAGTGTGGATATTAATTATTTATAAGGAATCATATCTATCCAAAATGATTGAGACAAAGGAGAGAATGATTTTGGACGACATGGCCGTCTTGAGCGATTATAGTTTTTTATTACATGGAGAGTTGTATAGTCTTACTCATGGTCAAGAGTTTGAGATATATATTTAATATATTCCTATATCACTTCATATATCAAAGAATTATTATAGAATGGACACCGTAGAGCTGGAAGAGATGAAGAAGCAGTTACATGAGAATCTAGAGAAAGGTTTTTTACACCTGAGTGCTTCACCATGGGGTGTACCTGTCCCCTTCGTCAGGAAAATTTACTAATCAATATGCCACTGTATTTATCATAATTAGATTAATACATTCATGATAAATAAAAAGTATCCCCTTCCACATATTGTTGACTTTTTCCACCATCTTTGTCAGGAAAATTCTATCTCTATAGTGGACCTTCATCAAGGATATCACCAATTAAATGTGAAAATGGAATATATTCCCAAGACCTCCTTTCAATCATTGTATAGACACTATGAGTTCACTATGATGTTCTTCGGACAAACTAATTCTCTTGAAGTTTCCATGGAATAAATGAATAGTGTATTTAGAGAATACCTAGTATTTTTTAGTAGTCATTATTGATGATATTATGATATACTCAAACAGAAAAGAGGAATTGGTGATGCATTTGAATATTGTGTTAATGACCTTTTTATTGGATTATATGTATGCAATTTACAATAAATGTGAGTTTTGGATGGAGGAGGTATCAATCTGGGGGCATGTTATCACTAGCAAAGCGATATCTATGAACCCTTCCAAGACCATGTCAATTGAAGTTTTGTCTAGGAAAACATTTTTAATGGAGATCTGCTACATTCTAGGTCTAGATGAGTACTATCGATCATTTTGGAAGAGCATCCCAAACTTTACATATGCAATGACCAATATGACAAAGAAGGGAATAATGTTTTTTGGGCTGAAAAATGCGAAGACTATTTTAAGGAGTTGAAAATAAGGATTATAAATATGCCAATACTCACACTCGCAACGTGTAGAGAGCCCTTTTTGGTGTAAAATGATGTATCAATGAAGGGAATATTCTATGTACTGATGAAAATGATAAATTGTTAGCCTTCACTTCAAGGCAGCTGAACATTGATGTGCAGAACTATCCTACACATTATCTAGAGTTATAGGTTGTGATCATTGTGTTAAAAATATAGTGGCATTATATCTATGGGGAGAAGTGTGAGATATATATTGATCAAAATAGCCTAAAAATGTAGTCACTCAAAAATAGATTAATATGCACCAGTGTAGATGGATACAGCTCTTAATGGATTATGACTTCTCAATCCACTATTATCCTGGTATAGGAAAACAAGGTGGAAGATGCTCTAAATAGAATGGATCCATCATCTATTTCAATAATGAGAATTGAAAAGGTTCTTATCATCTATGATTTTAAGAGGATGAAAATGGGAATCACAAAATTATGAACTTCATCAATCATTTATCAAATTATTTTTCAACCTTTCCTCATGGATAAAACAAAGGATTCTCAAAGAAAATATATGGAAATTAAAAACGTGTGTAACCCATTAAAAATGGGAAATTTGGTATGTTCACGATTGATGAAGAGAGATTTATATGATTTGGTTTCTGATTATGTGTACTATATGATCCATAGATAAAAAAAGATATTATGAATGATGAATATAGCCCATCCTTCTCTATTCACCTGATGATCATAAAGATGTATCGATATCTCTTAAAAAAAATTTGGATCGTCATTATGAAGATGGAGTTTTCTGAGTACACTGTTATGTGCCTGGAGGGTCAATAAGTGAAGGGTGAAAGACTGTAGTACAGGGAGATGATGCAACCACTACCATACAAACATGGCAGTGAGGGAACATCACAATGTACTTTTTCGATAGACATCCATTGAAATCCAAAGGAAACAATGCTATACGGGTCATTGACGATCGTCTTACAAATACAGTTCACTTCATCCCGATTCAAGAGGATATCTCATTGGATTAACATGAACATATATATATCAAATATATGGTAATATTGTATGGATTACCACTATCTACTATATCCTATATAGATCCATGATTCCCCTTTATGTTCTGGAAGAGTGTCCAACATGCTCTAAACACTGAACAAAACTTCACTATAGCCTATCATCCTCTAACTAATGTCTAATCTGAGTGAACTATTAACACCGTAAAATATTTTATGAGATAGTGTTCTATGGAATTCAAAGAATGATGGGACTAAAATATTCTATTGGTCAAATTCTCCTACAATAATAGTTTTCACTTCATCATTTGAATGGAACAATAAGAATCCCTTTCTAGGAAAAGGAGTAGAACATAGATGTGTTTGAATGATATCAGGGAGAATAAGACTATTGGACCTAAAATGGTTGATGAAATGGTGGGGAAGGTGAAAACCATTCAAAATCACATTATGGTATCCCAATGTAGACCAAAGAGTTATGAAAACAATAATTTATGAGACCATGAGATCAATGATGGAGACATGACATTTCTGTGCGCATCTCCATGGAAAAAGGACATGATGTTTGAGAAGAAAGGGAATCTATGTCCTAGGTACATCAGCCTCTTCTTGATTCGTGATCTTGAATGAGCTGTTGTCTATCAACTAGCACTCCAACCTACTATTTCCAATGTACACGATGTCTTCCATGAATCCCTCTTAAGGAATTTAATACTATATCATTCTCATTTACTCTCTTTAGTACTCATACAATTGGAGAATGATAATTATTACAATGAAAATCCAATGAAGATCCTGGATTAAAGTGATGAAGTTATTTATAACAAGACAACATACATAGCCAATGTATTGTGGTGGAACCATAAGTATTAAGAGGGAACATGAGAACTGCAGGAGGCAATGAAGGAAGAGTTCTCACACCTGTTTTTATCATAGATTGTAAAACACAATTTTGAGGGAAGAATTTCCTAAATGGGGGATAATGTAATGACCAAACGTTTTATAAATGAAATTACATTCTAATAATTATTTCATATAATCACAAGAAATCACTACACAATGAACTACTATGTACTATGTGACCTTTGGACATAATATTGTCACTTCTCTGATTTGAATTTCGAATATCAGACACACATGTTTGCGATTAGTAAGATGTTCGGAGTCTAATAAGACATACATAATTTTTGGGTGAATAGTATCTTACCAAAATGAATATTAACCTTCCCTTATGAATATTAATACGACCCTTATGAATATTAAATAATCCAAAATTATAGAAAAATCACCCTTAAATACATAAATAAAATTTAGGCATATGAAAAGTTATAATATGACCAGTGTAAAAGTATTGGTATTTTTATAAGGCCTAAATAATTAGTTTTAGTTAATTAATTAATATATAGGAAAATTTATTTTCTATTAATTGTGTTAAAAAATTATCAAATTTATTTCTTCTAGTTTTATTAAATGTTTATAAGACCTTTTTGAATTAATGAAAGCATTATAAAATTATTTATAGTTTTTAAATTTTTATTCATCTGGAAAATTGTGATTTTAATTAATAGCAAAATAATAAATAATCATAACATTATTTTTCTAAAATTAATTTTATTTTGGATACTATACAATGATATATGTTTAGGGTGATTTTTTTTGTATTTTTCTAAAAAACAAGAATTTTTGAAGAATAGAAAAATAGGATTATTTAACGTATATACTCATTATAAGCTAATTGAACTTTTCCTAGAATAATGGATTTTCTACGAAACCTAATATCGAGTTAACATAAAATTATTACTATTTTTGGTCATGGAATAATCAATATTGGTCTTATTTTGGAAAAATAATAAACTAATGATTAAAATATTAAGAAGACCCTCCTCACCTCCATTATAAAAACCACTGACACTCCACTCTTATCTTAACTCTTCTCAAGCTTTGTTCCTTCCATAAATTCTTCCCAAATAAATACCCATACTCATCCCACAAATTCATATTCCCTTGGACTTCTTAAATTAAAAAATACTATCCCATTACGTGGCACTCAATGAATATTAAATGAATATTTAAATTCATCTTTTTTTTCTTTAATTTTCTTCTCTTGTTCCAATCTGTTTTTTCATAAATTTTCTTCATCTAAATTGTATGAAAACTCTTTTACCATACATGTAATTGAATTTTATTTTCCTTATTGGATTATTTACAAGCATATCACATTTCCCCATTCATTTATTCGAATGAAATAATTACACAATCAAATATGTGTTAATTTACACATTCAAAGATGATGGGTTATCAATTTTTTTTTACCATATTCAATTATGGCCATGAAAATATTTTTATAATTGAAATATACTAATATTATTTATTTTATCTTATGTGTTGTTATTGAATCCTTTTTGATAGAATATGTAAAATAATAATATGAAACATATTAATTGTGAGAAAAATCGGCAACATAATTCAAGTGTTTTTCATTAATGTTTTATATAAAGATTCACCTTCACTCTAAGTATACAAATTAAATTTAAATCCATGTAACCTTAAGGCTGTTCAAAAATAATATATAACTCAAATTCTGGACAACCATCATCATTTTACATGATTATCAGTTCATGTATATATATAAACCAAACATGAAACAAACAGACCAAAACAACGAAATTGAACATTATAACTAATAAAAAAGGTTATGAATGAACATAAGAAGTTTATAATAAATAAGTTACATGTGAAATAGGTTCTTTAATTATTATTTAATGAACCTAATTTAATTATTTCGTTCATTAATATCAATTTGAGATCACCATCAGTCTTAATGAGTGGGATCCTCTCATTCTCACATTTATTCAGGAATCTCATGTATGTTATATCATCTAATGAATAATTACTAATTATGGGGTATGATTTAAAACCTCTACCATACAAAACTAATGATTTATAAATGATGACATGCCCCATTCTCTCTCATTAATCCCCCTGTGTACACATGATTCCATGTAGATATTCTATAACATATTCTAAACGAACCTCTTATATTCCTTCTGGTTAATCTATCATTATTTATACCCAAATGATGTTTTTTTATGTACCACAAATAAATACTATGTATATGATCCAATCACATGTTTCATGATCCATACATTATTCCCTTTTAGATATATAAATATTTTTAAATGATTTCATCCTCAATACTTTTCAACAAGTAAACCCATTTTATGTGAAATTTCTAAATTCTTACCGATAATCCAATACACCATAAAATATTTTTTTAAGAAACCATTGTTTTTATTATGAAAACCTTACTGGTTTACTCATAGATTTATAAAAAAAATATCATGCCCTTTTATGTTTCAAATGACCTTGGATATTTTCCTTTAACAACACTAAAATATTTAAAATCTAAGGATTCACAAAAACTATATTTTCAAAATATCTATTCATGTTGACTTCACATATCAAAATATATGCATATTATAAACTATTATAGTGCATGAATGTTCGAATTCCTTTCATTCATAAATTCTTTTAGGATGAATCCATTGGTTATTCATCATTTAATGATTGTGATGGACAATTATTTCAATGGGTAACACTTATGTTTATGATTTTTTATGTATGATTATTTAAGTGGAAAGAATATTCATTAACATTTTAATATGTGTTCACCCATATAGTTCTCTAATTAAATTGTGAAATTTTAGTCTTATTAGATGTTAGGTGAAATGGTCTTGGTAGTTGCCCATGAATCTTGCTACCATTTTCAATGTTCTTGGGGATTAACCTTGACATGTGCTCTCCTTTGTGAAACAAGCATTGAATCATGCCTAATCCAGGATTTATGTAGAAGAAAATTTTATAAGATTCAATGTTTATATGATCCCATGTTTATATTTTATTATTCTACAAGCCATTTTATGTAATTATCTCATGATCTCCAACCCATGTTATAAATCCTAATTTTTATGATTTTCCCTTACTTGGCTTTTAACACATCCCCATCATTTATGTGATAGATATGTAACCCTTTGTAGATGTAAGGGCTCAATGGAAGTTAGGTTCTCTTTTGGAGAATAAATAAATAAGTGTTTTTTAGTACCATATTTTTAGTTTTACATACATAGTCTTCAAAGAAACTAGACTTCATGATCCATGTCTTGTTCTATGATGTATAATTATGTTTAAAATCATGTAATGTGATTGGTAAAATTATAGGGTTTCTATACAATAGGTGCTAACCCAATAGTCATGCATATTGTTGAATTTTACATAATCCTCACTATTAGCTAACTCTCGAAATTTGATACAAATTTATTTTCACAAGAAGAAAGAAATTAAAAAATGAGGTGTAGATGTAGAATCCCTCATCTTTAGAGCAGAATATTCCTCTCCAAGTTTCAATCTTGATCCACTTCTCGTAGATCTAGTAAATGAAATTCATAGTGAAAAAAGAATAGATATCATCTTTTGATGAAAGAGGTAATCCTCAAATTGTAGATGTATCAATTATGAAACAATAATAGGATTTAGGTAATAAGGGATTTATTTTACCTTGTGTTTCACCATGGGGATACATTTTGGTATTTGTCAAAAATAAAAATGGATTCATGATGTTATGCATGATTATAGAGATATCAATTCAATTATAATAATGAACAAGTACCCTCTACTTCACATGGATGATTTTTTTTATCATATTCTTGAAGGACAATATTTTTCAAAACATGAACATTATTCTGGGTATAACCAATTGTGAGTGAAGAAAGAATACATTCCATATATTAATTTTTAGATGAGGTATAGATTTTAAAAAATTATTGAAATAACATTTACACACAAAAATGCACCCTCATTTGTATGGAAAAAATGAATACTGTATTCCAGGAATATGATGAAAATTATATTTTGGTTTTCAGTTATGATATTCTAGTTTATTATAAATGTTATGAGGATCATGAAAATCACATAGGGATCATTCTGAAGACTCTTATAAGTGATTAGTAATATGGGAAATTTAGTAAATACGATTTTTGGCATCAACAAGATTCTTTTCATGTCAATATTTTCTCTAAGGATGGAATTTCAGTTGACCCTTCAAAATAATTAGCTACAGAATGTCCTATTCCCTTAAATAAGACCAAGGTACATAGTTTAATGGGTTTGGAAGGTTATTATCATTGATTCATTCATAATTTTTCCCGATTGGCAAACCCCATAACCCATAATACATGTAAATGTGTTATGTTTTTCAATAAAAAGGAATGTGATAAATGTTTTTATGTACTAAAGAAAATGATAGTCAATTATCTTATTACGACTCTACCATCTTGTAGTGATAGGATTATAATATATAGTGATGCATCTGAATGGGGGTTGGTTGTGTATTAATGTAAAATGATAAAGTTATTGTATATTCATCAAGGCATTTGAAGAATCATGAACATAGCTACCCAACCCATGATCTATATTTCTTCTTTGTTATCATAACTTTGAAAATATGGAGACATTATCTCTATGGACAAAGATATGATACATACACATATAATAAAATTCTAAAATACATCCTCTCATAGAAAGTGATCAACATGAGACTATGGTGATGGAATAATCTACTCATGAATTATGATTACTCAATAATCTACCAACCATGTAAAGTGAATAAGGTTTTCGATGAGTTGAGAATAAAGAAACAAAGAGTTCTAATCCAAATGGGGATTGAGAAGGAAATTATGTTCATGTATGTTGTAAATATGGATATAGTATTTTATAAGGGGAGACATAAATAATATGTGAAATAATTGATAAAAACATCCTTATTATAACGGATAATGAATTCCTAATATGATGATGAGGAAATTTAAATAAATATTAATGGTGTAAAGGATGAAAAATTAAAATACATTGATTTTGAAGGTAGCATTCTAATATTTGGAATGAGGATTTGAGATACATTTATACTTGTGGTAAAAATATATTTTCAAGACGACTCTCATAGCTCAATTTTATATATACACCGTTGAATTTCATAGATGCATATGGATATGAGGGAACACATTCGTTGGGAAAACATGAAACAAGAAATTGTGGGTTATTTTTTTAGATGATTGGAATTTCCACAAGTGAATGTTTAAAGGCAGCATCTAAAAGTATTTGTGTAATCTATTCCAATTATTTCAAGGAAATGTAATGAAATTACTATGGATTTTTTATATGACTACTAATTTCTCCTCAAAGCAATGAAGAAATATGTGTTATCATTGATTTAATGGTCATATATGCACATTTCCATCCCATAAGAGAGGATCATACTCTTGAACACCTCGTAAGGCAATGTATTAATGATGTTTTAATACTTCATGGAACACCACTATCAATTTTTTGTAATTGATACCCATTCATTACATCGATATTGTAGAATTTTTTTTTGATGAATCGCAACACTGAACATCAGTTGAGAATTAACTACCATTGAAAAACATATGGATAGTCTGAATGAACAATTCAATCAATGAATGGAATATTGTGATCATTCATACATGACTTTAAAGATATGTGGGATCAATAAATACCATCGGTAGATATTTCTTCTAATAATAGATTTTAAATTCAAGTCTTGAAATTGATTTATATAATGCATTGTTTGAGAAACACGGTTTTAATACAATTTTTTGTGGAAAATTCGATGAAATGCAATTCATATGCCCAGAAATTATTAAAGAGATGACGATAAAGGAAAAGGCTATAAAACTGATATGAAAAATTCTTATATTAGGAAAAAGTGTATTGTAGATAATCAGTTGAAAAATTTATAGTTCCAAGTGGGAGATCATGTTTTCCTGAGGGGATCTCTAAGGAAGGGTGATTAATGTTTGGTAAGAAGGAAAAAAATGAGTTCTGGTTACATCAGACCCTTCATAATTCATTAAATAGTTATAATAATTTCTTATTGATTGTAATTCCCACCAAATATCACAAAGGTACACAATGAGTACCATATACATGTACTAAGGAAATACATGCCTGAAAAAACACACATGCTCACCTCTAATTTGATATAGCCGATCACTGAAAAGTCATATAATGAGAGACACATAGTATTACTGATTCTAGAGAGCTTATTTTGTTGATTTAGATGACACATTGTGTAAATTTCCCCTTAAAAATTCACAAAATAGAAGACAAATCATGTGATCCATATGATTATATGATGGATAACTACCGAAATATTTTTTTAAGGTAAAAACACTAAAATGTTGAGGATGAAGTTTTTGTAGGATGGAATATTGTATCACTCTAATAAAATAGAATATTTCCTTCTAGATTTTTTTGATATATTTGAAATACACAAAACGCCCGATTTAAAAAATCATTATTTAGTGACATATTTCATTGACAATTAAATTCCAAAACTTGTTGAGAGTTTCTATAGAATAATTATATATAAATATCCAAATAAATATTTTTCAAATCATATAATATATTTAAGATATTCTTAAGATAAGAATAAACCCAATATGACTCATAAAATTCTATTTTTTTATATTAAATGCATTTTCCCACCTTTTGAAGGATAAACCATAATAAATCCATATTTATACCCTTATATAAATTTATTTTTTAATAATAAAATTTTAATTTTTAATTGAAACATACTAATTAGGATCAGGTGCAGTTTTTATATTTTTCTAAAATTCTACATTTTCAAATAAACAGTGAAAAATAATGAAATTTTTTGCAAAAATTCTTTTTTTATCTACTTTATTGGTAAGGTTAAAATATATTTTTATTTTTTTTAAGGTTTAATTAGAATTTATTTTTCAATTAACACAATTATGGTTATTTGGATTAATTTCTCTTTTAAATTGAATGTAAATACTTATCATACATTTGGATGTTCTTAATTTAAAAATTTGCATTGTTGTCCCTCTTGAAGGAAGAATATTAAATTAATATATTCTAATATTGGGATTGGTAAATGGAAAATTGGATTCCATATTTGGAATCCTCATAATTTATATTTTATAATATGGTCAAATTATTTTTTTACCAAAAATATTTGTGAATGTAATTAAAATTATTTCAATTATGAAGGAAAATATAAGAATAATAATGGGATAAACCATTATCTAAAGGTCCAAAATGACATATTAACAAGTGAAACACATATTTAATGGACATATATCTACCATGTTCCTTCTATTATTGAGTTCATTTTCTCATTTTTATGACATTCTTAGCTAAGATCATGTGTATTAATAAAATATTTTCAAAAATTCCTTGTGAGTCCTTTTCCTTCCAAATAAAATGAAACCACTTCTCCCACTTTTTCACACCTCCCAACCTCTTAAGATCAGCCAAGACATACCCAAATTTCTTCACAACATCCCTCCCCTTAACCACAAATCATCCCGTTGGTTAGAAAAACTTCCATTAATTTTTCTTGGTAGACACCAAAAGAGGTTACCTGATTAAGAGGTAACGTCTTCTCTAAATATTTATAGTGTTGTTTAAATTATATCCTCCCTATAATATTTGTATTGTAATTAAAGATAAAAATATCATTATAAGAAATATACCAGGATTTTTTATGTTAATATTTCCTCTAACACTTACGCACACGTCTTTCTAAAGGGAAATAAAAATATTATTTCTATGTACATTGAACTATTTTCTCCTCAAACGTTGATTGTTCATTTTTCCCTTACCACCTGTCATGGTGGAAATTATGATAGAAAAACTATTTATATATGTCACATAATATATTTATTATTCATTAATTTTTATTTTGAACATTTCTTTATGATTTCTGTATTTTGTAAATAAGATAATTTCGTTTGAGGAAGAGTGGATTACCACCCCCTCAAAGCGATATGACTCATTCGTACCATAAATGGAATGTATAATGTATGGTTTTTATTGAAATATATAAAATATATAAAAAATATATTATAATGGAATTATAATATAAATATGTATCATTTTTTTCATTATTTTAATACAATGATGAAATGGAATTAGCGTTCATATGTCTTTATGACATACCGTCTCTATGAATGGTACACATCATTTTTAATCTCTAAATATTATGGACAAATATAAATTCATATATAATAAATTTATACGATAAATTTTTTATTTTTTTCAATTATTACAATATTTAATCCTGATTTGATTAATAGGAATAACAATTACCAAGTCAAATCATACTTGATAAAACTAGGGAATTTACAACTGAAATAGATAAAATATTTAAACTGTAATATCAAATAGGTAATAAAATATTTTAAGTAGTTAATATATGATATTATTTATATAATAATACTTCATTTATATTTTTATTAACATTTATTTAATCCAATGTACAATATGATAAATACCACACAACAAAAAAGAAGTATAATGTTAGATATTTTGTGTCAATTATCCTTCTATTGAGTCTTATTTTTGTTAGGAAGTAATTGAAATTTATATTATGTATATAAAACCCCTTTATATGGTACATTAGGTATATAATTATTCTCAAGATATATTATGTATCACTTAATTGCATATTAATTATGATTGAAATGTTCGATTTTGTTACGAGAGACATCAAAATGTTCAAATATTATTTTTCCACATGAATGTTTTAATGTCAACAAATATTGTTGTTACTTATCCTCCAATAAGGTATGGTTGATAAATCCATATTATATACTGATATTTGATAAGGAACATTACTAATTTTAAATTCAAGTAATGCATTGGGCTGGTATGTCATGGGTGGGGCCCAATTATAGATAGCCCCTCATAGTATCGGTAGTCTAATGAGATCAATCAATTGGTAAAATAAGATGATTTTTACCCAACATGTTGCAAACCATCATGTGAATGGTTTGGAGGGTAATGGTACCATGTACCTAGGAAATATGGAATATAAAAATTTAGCATTTCCCTCATTTAGATTCATTTATTACATATCCCTGAGATTTTGTGTTGACATATCTATGGAAACATTAAATTTCATTCAGTTATTATTTAACCATGATATTTTGCATCAAAAAATATATGGATTCGTTTTTTTTCTCATTTTATTTATTTATATTTCATGAGTTTCATTTTCATACAATTTTATATTGATATTTCCTTATCTATTTACTTGAATTGAATTTGTTATCCTTTATTTACCTTCTTGGGATCGTTTATTCTTATTCATTCATTATTACTACCTCTTGGCATACACATACTAGTCATTGGATTTCAGCCTCATAATTATACAACCCTAAAGTTATAAGGAAGAGATCATTGAGTAATCATTAATGGATGGTGTTTCTCTCAATTTATTGGGTCACAATTTTTATTTTTCATTCACAATGTATTAGGGGTGTCATATTGGTAATCTAGATTTTCATGAATGCTAAACTAATCAGTCATTCGAGATTTGATTCCTTTTAAACATTCTAATGTAATAAAATAATGCACAGAATCTAGGCTTATGGGGTCGAGGGATTATATAAACCACATCACATATATTTCAAGGGCACAAATAGATTAAGGTCATGTTACACGGACCAGTGGTGGATCCTAGAATTATTAGCATGGAATGAAATATTATTAACCCTCTTTGATGACTGAGTTATGTAGGCCTATTTCCATGTGAAACATATGACACATGTGGAATGTAGATTAATGTAATTATTCTTAGAAAAAATTGGGAAACATATTTCTTATGGGTACATGGGATATTAGACCATACTAGTATAAATTCCGTCTTATTTCACAATATAGCCTGGTCCTTGACTAATGTAGGAAATAATAAATGTAATGGATTATCCCTCATATCATGGGAGATCTTGTTTAGGGTGGAATAAATAATCTTGGGAGGAACCATAATATTGATAATTTCATTTTTGATGTGCTCATGTATTGTAAGGGGTAACACCATGGTTATAAAATATATAACAAAACCAAAGAAGGTGGAAATGAGGTAAAAAAGGCTTCCATAAGAAGGACCACAAATGGGGATGATAAACAAGAAAGGAAGGACTATTTACCCAAATTAAAAGAAAGGCATCACAACTACTTCCATATATTATAGTGAAATAATTAATATTTTCATGTGATGATGATGTTAGAAATATAGGAACCAAAATATACAATCAGGGGTCCTTCACGGTATCAACCTAGATAGAAAGAGATCTCATTTTGTCCAATCAACATTTCTGTTAGATGGGATAAATATATTTTATGGATGATGTGCTTCATGACATTTATGGCATTATGTTTGAAAGTGGATATTAGGATATGTTCATGGTAGATTTAAAAACTATTTTATATACATTTCATTGTGTCAGAACACAATAAATGTGTAAGATAATTATTGGGACTGGACATGATTCCAAGGTAAACTGGACATGAAATCAATCAGTGGTTAGGTTTTACAATAGACAAGATATTTGGGTGTCTAAAAATAAACAATGATATATGGAATCATTCCATAAGTAGTTCTGAAACACGATGCTATAGGAAACAGGAATCAGAAGTGGATAACCCTATCAGGTGAGGGGACACAGGTGTTACATACTTTTACATCATGCAATTGGTAATTGACCAATGATGATTAATATCACATGGTGAGGATGTTAACCATGTAATTAATCTTCTTACAGTTAGGGTGTGGGTTATTCATTTTAAGATCATATTTCTTTGAACATGATTTCATGTATCATCACATCATAAAACTAGGATATTAAATGTTATTGATTAAAGATACACAACATGGACAATGAGATTTTTGAGAAATACCTCTTGAGGAACCTGAATTTGGTGATATGTGTGATATTCTCCTAATCCATGGAAATCAATGTGTATGATCCTTTAGATTAGAACGTGTTTATAATGCAAGGACTATTCCAATTGAGAATTAGTAACATTATATTATTCCCTAGTACCATGGGTGTCTAGAGGGACAACACATTCTAACATTGATGAAATGAACAAACGATAAGTCCCTTGTTGAAATCCTACACAAAAAAATTATTATGTCTTTCATTGTTATGTTATAATTAAAATTCTAACTTATTTGAGGCCTTCAAAATAATCCAAAATTAACAATAATTTATTGTTTGGTACCTATTGATCATTAACAACCATCTAGTGTGACGATAGCTAAACCTGTATATGTAAAAATTCATATGTTCCCTACACAATGGAGTATCAGGTCACATAAGTTAAATTTTGGGTTTTCATCAGATAAACAAAAAGGGAATCAGAGATCTAATGTAGCCTACAGATCTTTAAATGACCTTTGCCTTTCTATGGATGTTATATAGGGTTTTCATAAATTCATTAACCTTCCAATTCTCATGCATGTGTTAACAAGTTGTGTGGGTAAATCAAATTGTTTACATAGTATACAACTTCTTCATCTTATATATTAGATTATTGGTGTCATTGTCTCTATGAATTATATGAGTTAACCCAAATCAATAGTTGATGTCGGACCGAAGTAATTTAATCATTGAAAGGGTCTTAGCCTCTATTTGTGGAATTTTTCCTCCCTCTTTAATCATAATTATGTGGAATTCAGAACAATCCTATAATATCGATCGGTTTTTGATGGGTAAGGGAGTACACTATTGATTCCCCATACCAAAAAGGGAATGAAATCTGTGGTGCTATAATGATTTTTGGGTTAATGATATATGAAGTAGTAATGGATTATGAATACATGATTCCTTATTGTGATCTTGATGCAGTCAGGGACCACATTATGCCAGAAGTACCCATGTATTTGGATCTGATTGGAGAGATTAAATCATGCATGATGGGCCCTTCCAGAAACATTGTGGTCATATTGAAGGACAAAAATATTTCCATTACTATGTAGTAACTAGATATGAATTCCATAATAACCACACATTTAGATGGTTTTCTCAATGATTTTACTATCAATGATGTTATATTTTACCATATTTTGACAGATTATTTCTATATCATCATGTTCTAGAGGGAGGGAACCATGATGGAGATACACAAAAACTGATTCAGGAACTCGGGTGATTCTTTTAACAATAGGAAATTTGGGGGTCCTACATTTGAAGTCCCAATAGATATTTGGTTAACAAATTGATCTTCATCATGTAATGTTATGAGGGAAATGACTCATCCGAGGGGAAAATGAAGGAACAATTCTCCTTGGATAGGATCTATGCCATATGTTTCTAGACCTATCAATGATTTTACATGGATTTTTTGGACAAGAAAACTTGATTCATGTTTTTTTGGGATAAGAACCGATCAGTCAGATCGCTGGTCCGCTCAATCCAGTGTATAAGTTGCTACTTTCTAGAAATGTAGTGATGGTTGAAAAATTGGATTACTAGTTTTGTTTATTCTTCAATACTCAGAAAGGATAGTTTAATCTCAAGGTGAATCTGAAGAGAATGATAATATATAAATACTCATCTTCATTGTTAGTAAAACCTTCCAAAAATAGAAATTGATAAGGAAAAATCGCATGTGGATGAGTTATAATGATGATGAATGGTCCCACCACACTTTCGAATTTGGGGTTTTTAATCCTTCTACAAACTATTTTTTAGGTGGAACCGTGAAAATTCATTTCTTAACCTTGTG
The DNA here is from genome assembly GCA_963277665.1 of Viscum album. NCBI lineage: Eukaryota > Viridiplantae > Streptophyta > Magnoliopsida > Santalales > Viscaceae > Viscum > Viscum album. The sequence goes on along the minus strand of OY728128.1, from coordinate 60,601,877 downwards.
GGGGTAAAATTGATGTAGAGGATTGACTCATTCCTAAATATGACATTGAGGTGTTATTCCATATGAGTTTGGAGGGAACCAAGGATAATATGCAATGCATGTCCTTTAATATCCTTCTATAGAATAGAAATAATATCAGAATAATATACGATTATATTCCACCGTTAAAATAAACAAATCAGCATAGGGAAATTTATGGTGTACCTCATTTGAAACACATGGGGCACCAACTATATTTCATGGTAATATATGTAATTTCACAATTTATTAACCATGAAGACCAAGAGTAGTAATCTCTTCTAAATGTATGAAAACGATGCCTCAATTTCAATAACTAGGTAGATGATATAAAATAGTTTGTTTAGGCTACCCTATATACTTAGGTTAGCTAAAAGGGAATCAATTATCTACATCATGGAATTCACATAAAACCTATATAGATTACCAAGGATGGGTGGTATCAAGATAAATGTTTGTAGAAGGTATTTCTTGATGTCCTAAAACATGTTATGGAATATTGAATACCATTTTTAGATGGTTATCATCATCATGTGATTAAATAAGATCTGGTATTTAATTACTATATTGGTGAAAAACACTTTTATATAGGCCAAATGATGGGTTCCATCAATATTGTCACAAAAAATGATAATGAGTGGACTTATGTTGAGTCACACCTACTCATAGGATCATAATACACTATTTTGGATTGGTAATAAAGGATTGTAATTACTGATATAATGAAATTGTAAATTTTTTTATCCCCAATTATACATATTAAGTATAGAAATTAGAGGTAATCAGTGAGCTATAAATTTTAAGGGATGATTAAATAGTTCCCAAAATATATGATGTTTGGATCCAACTGGAGGATTTCCAAGATAAATATTTTTTTGAAATCCGCCCCAGGATCAACAAATGATGATTTCAGGTCATTACGAGAATTGAGGCATTTAACCCTGTTAGTCGAAATCTATTTTTATTACTCTTGTAATATTAATCATCATATTAGTTAGATTAACATTATTTTAATGGAGGGTTGTTTTCAGGGATAAACACTACATGAAAATTAAGAATGTACATTGAGTATTGATGATATGATGTGGGGACCGCAACATGCATGTAATTTCAGGTCCTTTGCAATTGTAAATTATTGGAATTGTCATAAAAAATGAAATCGATGCATTAGACGAATTTACTAAACATTATCTCTATCTAGATCCTTCCACTAGTCTTATCCGCACTCATTTAATATCCCAACATGTTTATCTTGATGGTGTTTAGTTATGCTTATGTGTACCGTAAATTTTGGAGCATGTGGGCCGAGTTGAGGATTATTCTAAAATTATTGTGTACAAGGTAGGAATATATTCCCAAACAATTTTTTATGTGAAATATAAATAGAAAATATTCCCCTAGATAAAAAAATACTTATACTCCTAACAAAATGAGATGATGGATTCAAAATCCTTCTATTTGGCCTCAGATTCATGATTGGCCTCAATAGAGACTACCATTTTCTCAAATTGGTAATGGGTTTTTGGGGTCTACATGGGTGAATCAAACATATCTTTTTATATAAGTATTGGTTGAATAATATAGAGTCTCATATGTATGAAATAGATATAGTTTATTTGAATTTGTATTTGTGAGAGGTGTATATTTCTTCTTGTTTCTAGCCTTTCTTTAGCTTGGATCCCTACAGGTGAAGTTAGATAATGACTTAGAGCCTTCTTGGTGATCTCAATGTCCTATTGTTAGTTATAAAACATATATTGTGAACTATATGGTTGAATGTGATCCTTTTTAGCTAAAAATGATCTATATGTCCCTACAATTGGTCGTAATGATCAAAAAATGTAGTCAATTATAGTAGTGGAAACAATGATGCATCTATTGAGGGTTAATCATATTGTTCCCTATACAAGTCCTATTGGCTGGTTTGAGTGGAATGAACACTCCTTTTAATGAAATTTTCCTAACCACATAGTTTTCATCAAAAATCACATTACTCACAGGATGACATTGGAATGAGGTACCTGAAGATGTTCTGAGCCCATCCTCATCAATATAGATCATAAAATTATCTACTAGTCTGAAAATGTTGACTACGGTATATCCCTATTCATCAGAAATTTAATATCCATGGACTATAATTATTCAATAATATTCTTGGACTATAATTATTCAATAATATTCTTGGACTATAATTATTCAATAATTTTCTACCAATTTTGGTGTTATGATGTCGCAGAGTGTGTAAACATACCTTGGAACTGATAGGGGAATTGTCCGTCATAAGAATTATTATGTCAATTCCTTCAATACATAAAGGTTATGTTGTTTATGAGGATTCTAGAATATTCATGAAATCCATTGGAGGTATTCCCTTTTTTTAGGATAAATTGATTGTATTTTATTGGAAAAAATGATATAGGACATCATTGAACTGTATTTCTACACACTCTACATAGAAACTTATTGCCCTTTTTCTGTGTCATTTTCATCACTCTCTGGATAGAGTGATTCAGGTGCATCGTGTGATTAGATTTATCCGTAATCGATTAGGAAACAATATAACAAGAACAAAATTTAACATTTTAAGATGGACCAATATATTATAGTGTTCTTGAGGAACTTATGGTACAAAAATTAGTTGATGTGATTAGGTAGGTTATCCAGCATAGGTGTAAATAATTCAAGAAGATTTATGATGTTATTCTCTTAGTAACTAATGAATTCCCCTTGAACCTAATCATTAATCAATGAATGGGACATGGTTTTATACTTTATGAGTTTAACCCTAGGGGAGGAGCCCTAATAGTGGTCTTAATATGAATTCTCATAATTTTGCTACACATAGTGATTCTTGTCTGATAGAGGTGCCTAAGGGTTGAATAACTATATGTCCATAGTCTATACAAGAGAATATATATCTTCCTTAACATCTTATAATAATAAGTATGGAAGATGTAATAGTTAAAAACACTACTTTGAACACTATAATTCGACTTCATGATTTTGATAGATTTTGGAAAATTCATGAAATCCATCCAAAGACAACATTATGATGAGAGTGGGTACATGACCCACCAAAAAATTGTCCATGCACATCATCAATATATGATACAATGAAATAAGTATATCATGGAAATATGTGTTATTCTTACATCAATAAATAAGTACTAAAACCAATCATCATGACATTTATTTCATTTGGTGTGGTCAGTGATAATGATTTTAATTATAGTGTAGCTAAACTCATAGAGAATCTATCAACGGAGATCTTCCCAGCCTACCATAGATGCTAAGTGTATCTGACTATACATGGAAAATCTGGTTCCATCAAATATTTGGATTAAAAATCATATATTGGATTATTTATGTTGCAAGGGTGGTTCCAAGTATCGACCAACCCATTATGATAATTAAACCGAATTCATTAATAGATCACCAATTCCATTAAATGAGAAGAAGCACAGATTGCTGAATTTTTGTTGTTGGTGTATCTGGTCTACCTTTTTCAAATATGGATTCATTTATTGTGATATTTTAGACAATTAAATCCCTAAATGCTTAATATGGTATGTGAGGGAGGATAGTAGATCATCTCGGTGAGGAATGGTTGTCACCAATGCATTGACCGGTCTGGAGGGTCAAGAGGAAATGAAATCACATTCCAGATGATATATATCATGCCACTAAGGCGGGTAGGGGAATAATACCTTGCACTTTTATCATGGAAACCAGCCCCTAATCTATTATGATATGTACTTCCACTTGTCTCTAATTTTGGTTCCTATTCATGGAGAGTTAACTCCTCAACAATTGTGTAGACGAAGTCCCCATGGGAATCACCTACATCCATTCATTTCTTAATGATGTGTATTGTAGTAAGACATTTGAATCCCTAAATATCTCATTGAAAATAGATGACTCTAAAAATTGATTTTATTTCTCACATAGACATGGATTGGAAAATAGGAGGAAGCAATCCCCTTTCCATTTGACTAGTTTTCGATATTCAAGATGTAGTTGGTTATTGATTTCACTCTTGTGGACTAATGTATATATCTAATGGTATGTGAGGGAACCAACCATAAGATATATCAAGAGTTTCATTCCACCACAGGTAATATCTCCTTAATTTCATGTGAAATCAACTATATTTATATGAAAATCCTCTAGATTGATATTGATGACATTCATATAAGTGATTTCTAGTGTAGGAAGATCACCATCAACATGCAGGTTTTCCAAATGGTCCCATAATGTCCTTTAAAGGGGGATAGACCAGGGAATAATCCAACATATAGCATCTGATCTATAAAAGGTTATATTATTCTTACAATATTCACTAGATCATGTAAATTCAGTTTATATATGTTTGTTAGAAGGTTTAAAAATATATATACGTACTTGGGTGTTGAGGTATTGGGAGTTCCATAATTTCAATCCGCTGTCATTGCAAATGAACTGTGTTAAGGTATTCGTTGATACTAGGAGAGAAAAATGGTTATTTTTGAGTTGGATAGATTTCACCCATATATTATGGATGATTCATGTGATGTGGCCCTCCATGAGGGAGTCTAATATAGAAAACTATTGGTCTGCAAACATCCAGAAAAATACGGATAGCTAGTCATTATTTGGAGTCTCTTAGAATTTTTCTGTATCCTATCAACTTTGTAGAGGGTTGTATTTCTCATGATCACCCCAATATATAATTGGCGATGGAATCAAAATATAGTGAGGAAGCTATAAGAATCCATATTAATATTGACACTTATACAGAGGTGGAATCATGTGGTCTAATTGTCCCTAGAATGATGACATGACTTCAAAATGTGGGACAAAAATCAAGACCATATCCATATAGGAAAGGGTGTCTATAGCCCCCATTTGATGGAAAATGTGCCCTCCCTCATTCGTATGTGGCTCTTCATAATGATCATATTCATCTAAGAGGTTTAAATTAGACACATATATAATCCCATCATTAAATGTTGAATTTGAGAGATTAGAAGATGATGGTGTCAATGATAGTATCATAAAGAGTTCCCTAGTGGATGCTAATACGTCCTCCACCACCAATTAAATTCAAAAATATTTGGGGACCTTCTAGTGAATAATCCTAGGTATTTTCTATCCCATATAATGAGCTCCTACCCCAACTCAATTTGTTGGTGTGGGGGTATTTTTGTTATGTTTTCTATTGTCTAAGACTCTATACGATAGATTCAGATGGTAAATTACCCTTAAAAGATTAATTGAAAACATATAACATCCTCTAGAAAAGTCACCTAAGGGACATAATAGTTCCTTCCAAGCATGTCATGGTTTGGTCCACATGTGTGGCCTCTATTGTGGCTATCTTTCCTTTGACCCAAGGATTGGTAATCTGGTCAATAGATATCATCATCATTAGGAAATCCTCTGAATTGGTAGAAAATATCATGGGGATGACCCCGATGGTGTAATTTTTTACCACATGGAATCACATGATAGGTCATGATTACTTGAAAAGTTCGGAGATTCGACCCAACCTCACTGATAAGTGGAGAGGTCTTTTTCCTGACCCGGTGAGAACACCCCCCCATCGAGAAAGTTACTTTGATGGGAGGTAAGTAGATGGTGATATGTTCGACTAGAGTAGTATGAAAGGCTTCCCTGTGGGAATTGTTAGTGACCTACTCCAAATTATAGTGCTGAGAGTTCTATAATGGGGATGGTGGAGTGGGTATTTTACTAACCAGCTCATCAAACTTTAGGACCTCCCATCCCTAATGGTGGTGTTGAGGGTTGTGGTCTTTCATTGAGGACATTGTGTGGTGGTTGTAGTATTTGAAGATAATGAATCCCCTTCCTCGTCAATATAGGGGATTCTTCTTCTAGACCATTCTAGGGAAATGATCCCAAAATGGTTTATTGTAGCAATGAGTGGAGATTACCCCTTGTGTGTCCAATGGGAACAATGCTGAAATAACATAACCATAGATTCAATGTCTTGGAGGTCCATATACTTATATGGTATGAACCTATCCTACTCATAGGAATAAACAATGTCTATAATGAACCTTTTTTGTATCACCTTATATGGGGATATGGGGTGAAGTAACCCATGATCCATGTGGTGGTGGCTGATATGGAAGATCCATAATCATTTAGGATTTCAGAACAATTGTTTCTTATGGAACCATTACTATCGGTCGTCGATAATTTTGAACCACATTACACATCCTATGATGTATTGGATATAAGAAAAAAATTCAGTACCTCTTTGATTAAATGGATGGAAAACTTTTCCAACACACTCGACCAGTCCCTAAGGAATAATAAGGGATGCAAATAAATGTTTTATAGAACTAGTGAGGAACACTGTTCATTATATACCCCCAGTTGTGGATGAATAGATTCAGGACAAGTTTCAAATTTGGTTTTCCATTTTTTTGAGGACACTCATTAGTGTGAAAACATTCTTCTTTTTACACTCCCAATGTGATCCACATCCTTGGACTATGGGAAACTACCTATTCAATGTACTACCCTCAATCATGTTTTCCAAAGTTGGGTTGACTCAATTTTCATGAATGATGACTTTGTGTCCTGGATTGGAATGGTATTAAGGGATAACATCCCAGTAATCTAAGGATTCCTCCTAATATCTCATAGACTAGTCCGAGTATCCATCATAGATATAATTAATTTTCTTGAATTGTGTTCCAAAAACAATCTTAAGGGGGACACTATTTAATTACACATATTACTATCACAACATGGAAGATACCTTCTTTTTGGAGCTGATGATGGCTTTTAACCATGGAAATGTTGGATATCGTTAAAGATATTCCTATATTAATGTTGATGGTGTCTCAAATATGAGTCATATTCAATAGATGGTATCCACGATATAGAAACATTCATCAAGAAAACAATGCATCAAATGATTGATATTTCATGAATCCCATATATGCTACATGGGGTATGGATTCTTGTTTATTCTCTAGGATCGATCACATGTTAAATATATGATGGGTATATGTTGGTCACATGTTTAACATCTTATTAGTATTGGTGGGTAACATGTTTAATGTCTTTTGGGGATATATTGAAATATATTTAACATCTTGTGGTGATAGTTTTGTCATCGAATAAACATCATATAGCGACATATAGGTTATAAATTTAATTTCATATGGCTAAATGTTGACTGGTGTGGTTTTAGTGTGTTTTGATGGGGAAGATGATGATATATTAGAGTTTCCCCCTTCCAATGGTATATTGGATTAATTAATGGAAGTTTTCAGAGAATCTATATTGAACTATTGGGATGTATCATAGGAGTATATATATTGAACTTCAAGGAGTAATCCTATGTACCATGTTAAGACATAGGGATCCAAATCAATGTATATTGAGTAAATAATTTTTAGGTCGTATGATAGGACCGGTCAATGATGTTTAACAACATATGGTACAGATTCTAGTTTGTTGAATGGTGGGACCAAAAGGGATAGTGTGTGTCTTATACATTGGGGTAACTTTGTGTTTGGATGTTTAATCCCATGTGTTGGGTTTTCATCATATGGACGTGTGAGGATTATGTATATGGGTTAACTTAAAATTGTGGTTTTATCCATTTTTTGTGTTTTCATATTAGTTTAGGTGGGGGTGTCACATCATTAAAGTCCTAAGTGTAGAATCCTCTATTGACAACACAATTTAGATCTATAAATTAACATTATTTGGTGAGTAAATTATCATGGAGTTTAAACACACATAACTAGGACTTTGGAAAGGAGTTATGATATCCGAAAACTCAAATGTTATTAATACCTACTCATATGGATACCATTTCGATTTATTAGGGGAGGATGGGGCATTATACCTACCAACTATGAAACACGGGTAGTTTCCAATGATGATTCTATAGTCGAGGTTTATCTATTAAATGCCCAAATTCTTTTGTGTGGAACATGGTGTAAGCACTAACATAGTAAAGTGGGAAATATGCCTCATTAAATTAGTGTGCCGATACATATGAGAAAGAGTAGATACAATGGTTTATTGCATACATAAAGAAAAGATGCTACACACAACGGTAGTTGATACCATTCATGTATATGAATGAGGTAAAGAAGAACCATGTTTCGAAAGCCATAATACCTATAGGAACTCGACTATCACAAAACTAGGATTATTGAAAGGAGGCATAATATAGGAACAAATATGGTGGGTTTTAGGGAGTTCTAGTGTATCAAAATGGATAAGGGGTTTTTGATGTTTTGGGATTCATGTAATGGGGTTTCCATACATCTTTTTAATTTATTGATTCCTACAAGGAATATTTATTAAAGGATAGATACCCAATAAAACCCAATTTTTTTATTGGAATCACTCTATTAGGAAGGGAGTATAATTTCATGAATCCTGACTAAATTTATGTTTTCTACCCTAAGATTATCATGGGAGGCCACTCACGAAGGATGAGTACCAATAGGAATCCATTTATTCCTTTTTCTCATCATGGTCAATGTTTTGTGAATTGAGATCTTCTGATCGAAGTCTAATAGATATAAAACATTTCAAATATGGATTATGGGTGGTATTTATAGGAGTTATGGAGAAGTCATTTTCCTTTTCCTGAAATTTATAACATTTTTGGTCATTTTTATACATTATGGATGCCTATGTGAATAGATATATGTCGAATGAAGGTTACCATCATTCATATGAATTTTTCCCAGTTCTTAGAAAACATTCACAATGTTATTAATATTAAAAAAAATTATACCATCATGAATATCATCCATTTGGTGGGTTTTGGTAATTTTTTTTGAATTTTTGTTGAGATTCCCAGTTATTCATCCATTTCCACCATAGTGATTTGTTTTTGATTTAGAAGATAGATCATGTACCTATTCTTGTACTTATTAGATCTCATGTTCTCCATAGACTATCTATTGTATGCATTTGGGTAAATTATTTTAACCTTGTTTGTGTTATTTAATAGCATTATTACATCTATAATAGGGTATAATGAGGTATCCTATCCTATGTACTACATGTCTGACCCCCCCTATACGTTAGTTCAGTATAGATTCAGGTATCCCCTCACATTTTCATCAGAGTGATCCTATTTATTTAGTCCCAATTTTAGTTCTGGTATCCCATTTCCTATATCCATGTCATTGGATCCCCTTAGTAGTGTATTAATATAGTTATTGATTGTTCTACACCATAGGACATGGGAATGTTCCCCTATCTGTGTATCAAAATAATTTGTCTACTAGTAAGGTGCAGTATGATCGAGTGTGTATCTTGAAAGATAAATCTCATTTTCATTGTTATTCCTCATAAAATATTAGAAGGGAATATCCTATTTAATGAGTTACATCAACATAGTGATACCCTATAAGTGTGTTCTCTCAGAAAAATGTTATATAGAAGCCTCTAGTATTGCCCTATTACAGTTGTGAGGACCTAACCTCACCATGTGACTTTGATTCATCCTTTGATAATATCTAGGTTATCTAGTTTATTTATTAAATTTTTAATTCATAACTATCTCTCTCATTGATTATTTGTGGTCGTTGATTTTGGGGTGTCCTACAAGGAATGATTATACTGACACCTGAATGGGGTGTGATCATGTATAGTGTGTCTTACTCAAGTACATGTCTTTCAACATAATCCTAAAATGACTAAAAATAGGTGGACATTATTTATTTTAGACAAACCATATATAGTATAATGATTTTTTTCATGATATAATTCCCCATAAATATTTTTTTCTAGAATCATCTACAGTTTTGGTATCTTATATTTATAACTTTTTTCATAAACATTTTCATACATTGACATGGTAATAGTGATTATGTACGAATTCTCAGTGTCACTTTTATGTCCTTTTTTATATTATACTGGTATATAGGATGTGTGTGTGTGTACAAGTACTTTATGATAACGCCTCTTATGTGTGTGACATTGTTATATATCAATTTTCACCTTCCCTTAGAATATTTGATGTGGGCTTGGGGTTTCATTCACTGTTTACTACTGACCAGACGGGCCCTGGTAAGCTATGTTATTAGAATATGCCTCATGGTAATGGTAAATGTCTTGGAATTAACCTCCCATCCATATCCCCATGACCCCTTAACACATCCCAATAATAATATGATAACCAAAACCATAAATAGTCATCTACTGAAGACCATATTCCAACACAGAACCACCAAAAACACAAATATATGAATCACCTCTTCCTTATCAACACACAAATAACACCAAACTAAGATAAATATAACCTAATTCAATCAAAAAAATATTTATATTGGATGTGAGATAATGGAAGTGCTCTTTGACATCCAACCTCATCACCCTCATCCTAGATGATAAGGGTATACCCAAAAGAAGAACAATGAAATGGGTTTATGTTGTGTTACATGAATGTTATGTTTTTTAATAAAAAAAATCATCAATGTTTATAGAAAAACATTTAATCCAAAAAATAGAGTCCAATTCATTTAAAGAATATGTAATAAAAATATCCCATGGCTGCAACATTTTCACCACACATCATTAATCATTTTCATCACAAGAAAAGAAATAAACAACTAATAAAACATTACAAAAACACTAAAAAACAAATATTTACCATAAAAAAATATTACAACACCAAATTTATCATTTTATAAGACTTATTCATATTCAATTAACACATTATTTGTTATCTATCAAATTTTTTTATATCCATTACAACTTTATATCATTTATATTTTATTTATATGAATTTAATTATTCATTAATTTTATATTATTTTTCATCATGAAAAACATTTTTATTTAAAACATCATTTCATAATAACAAAAATATTTTCTTCCCCTTATCAATTGAACTATCCCATTCAAAAATAGAATACCTATGAAACATACACACTACAAATTAAATCAATGTAGTTCCGTTTTCATTCTAATAATCCTGTCATAAATTTGAAAAAATTATCTCTATCCCACCTAAATTCAGAAAAAAATAATATCAACTTAACCAAAAAAAATAATATCATAAAAAAATATAATACCATACTCTATGAAAATAAAATAACCATATCAATATCATGTTAGCAATAATAAAAACCCTAGGCAATCATCATATTAAATAGAAATGAATGATATTTTTTTCAAATGTCATTACTTATTTGGAAATGAAAAAAAGAAATATAAAACATGATTTTTATATTTTACCACCTAATTTACATTTAATGGTTTATGTATTCAATAGATAGGTAAATGAATTTAACACAATTGTAAAAACATAACTTTATAATAACATGAATTTCCCAAAATTTATGATTAAATGAATTAACAATAATAATTAAGTATGTATAACTTTCCTCCATGCCTTCCCATGTACAAATTTCAATTTTCCTTTTTTATCGTCATTCAGTTTTATACATATATTTAAACAAAAAAATCCTATGAATGATATTTCAATGATAAAAAAATATTATTCAGATTCATAATCCCCTATATTATAATGATATTCCATGATTGATTTATAAAAAATAGGAATAATTAAATAATTAAAATCCAAAAAATTTCATATGAAACATTCATGGTTCAATGATCTATAAATCTACTATAAACCACATTACTAAACACCATTGATTCTGGGCACATACCCCTTCTATATAATCCTAAATAAGAATGAAATAGGTATACTATATGAAAATCATGGTAAATTTAAAAAAATGAATGATACCATTTTCTAAAATAAAAGATATGGAGTTCTTTGTAATGGAATACCAAATTACCAATGGAGGACACACAGATGGATAGGGTATAATAAATCTTGCATGGAACCAAATAAATGAATATTTATCAAAATTTTCATAAAAGTTAGATGGTTATAGCACACTATGGTGTGAATATAATATTTTCCTAGTGAATAACATTCAATGGTGATATTAATTTAATAGATATAGTAATGGAATAAAAAATCATTAATTTAAACAATTTTTTTGCTTACAATAGATTTGACTACAATGATGGTAAAACCAAATAGATTATATCATTATTCACATCCATCCACACATAAACTATAATCAACCATATAGGATTCCCTCATGTATACAAGATCACATTCCAGAAGACCCTCCATTTTCATGTTAAAATGTCTTAGTGGTTCCAGGGAGGGTTTGGTAACTGTTCTACATATTTATAGGGTCACCATGTCTTGGTAGATGCTTTAGTGTCCTTCATTTTTTGGGTTTACTGCATGGAGTTTGGATATGTGGTGATAGAATGTACCATGGAGATTAAAACATCCTAGTTCATCAAAGTGTGTTGTCATATAATTTTGGTAAACAATCTTTGAGAGATGAGTGTCTTGAAAATTGAATATTTTATGGTGTGGCAATGGGAGTGATGTTTTGGAAGATCAACTATCAAAAATTGGAATCTCGAGCTCACCATGTGGCATTAATTATCTTCGTGACTAGAAAAGGGGAATGAATTTTGTGATATATAGTTTTGGAAAGTTTTTGAAGTTTTTCGAGTATCCACTATGACATGGGTAACACTATGGTATAGGTTATTGTTTTCAATTTTTTTAAAACATGTTAGAAAGGGGAAATTGGTAATGGTAGAATCGAATATCCTTTGAAAAATGGAGACCATGGTTTAGTTGGTTGGCTCTATTTCAGGGTGAGGACAATCCAGATTCCTCTATAAATAAATATTTCAACTTATATCATCTTGGATATCTTCCTTATATACCAAGACTTATACAACATTAGTGCCCATGTAACACCCTTGATCATCTATTTATTGGTTCTTGACAAATTTTATCATGGAGAAATGTGATTTCTTGATTTGAGATACCTTTCCCTCCACATTATCCCTTAATTCATAATTTTATGTAGGTTTTAATTATAAATATACACTTGTTTTGGGGGTTAATATATGATTTTGGTTTATTTTTGGACTATATATGATAGGTTTTGAAATGGATTCCTTTATCTAGGTGGTTATTCCTTTAGTGGTTTTTGATCATTTGTCATTAATTCTTTCTTTGAGGCCATTATAATTATAAATATAGATAAGTTATAAAATACTATTCATTTTTTATGTTATATAATAATATAATACTTTCTATTTATACTAGGTAATGTTTTGATTAACCTTAAAAATATTATACTAGAATTTATGGAATAATTAGATTTTTGTTGTAGCAATCACATGTGTTCTAGTTGTGTAAATGATTTAAATCATATTATTTAGATAGTGTTATAAAATTTCATTATTTTGTGTTTTATAATTTTTTTCTGTTTTTGGAAATTGGATAATAGTTGTAAAAATGGGAATTATTGTGGTCAAAATAATAACCAAGAATGTTTAGTTATTATCATATTTCCTTAAATTGTGTTAACTATAATATATTCAAAAATAGTGATTAAATGATATAGTTGTTTATATATTATCCCATTAATCTCATCTATTGGTATTCTCTGATAAATGAATCAATTAATTCACAGTGTTTAACAATAGGTAGTTTTATACAAAAAATTGCATGGGGCCAAGGAAGATCATTGTCTTATGAAGGTTTAATTCCATGAATCTAAGACCTATAAACCGTTTTTTCTATTTGATTCCTTATACCATGAGTGATTTAGCAGGATAGGGGGATTTAATATGATATATTACATTACAATGGGATGGAAAAATAATTTTTTGTTAAATAGTAATGGATTCCCGAGTTTATGGTACCATTTGGAACATGTGATTATAGGATAAATGTTGATATTCATATTTATGTCATAGATTACATTGTGACTAATGGATTGGGTTAAATCTAGTCTTTAATATATTGTTTTTGGTTCATCTCTTTGATTATTTTCAATAAATATATATTAATGGTCATGTGGTTGAGTAACATCATTATTATTTCCATTCCCCACATGATAATGCAGTTGTATTATCATAGTCTATTCATATTTTATGCTTACATGTGATGATTCATAGAGTATATGGAAATATGAAATTTTAATTTTAAATGATTAATCCCACTAGGGTAGAGTAGTAATGAGTTATTTAATGATGATAATTAATGAGGAAAAATTTAAATGGTTAGTTTAATCCTAGGTTTCATGGAATTCATTTCATAATTTATAATATTATTAAAAATTTTAAATATTTAATATTCTAAACATTTCATAACATTATTGTGTAATTATTGGATATATAGTTGGTATAAGTGGCATTCAGTTATTTGAGAAATTAAAACTAGAGTTTAAGTAAAGGATATAATGATTCCCTTAGTGTGGATTATAAGTTATATATATCTATATATTCCTTATGATATTGTGATTATATATTCTACTATTTCCATGTAGTAAAAGATATCAACACCTTGGTGATTTGGATGATATTCCCCAAATATGTTGGTTAGTGTGTATGGATGCTTAACAACCCATTCTCACACACATTATTCTCTTAGTTGTATTATTATTATTTTGATTATATAATAGTTACCTAAAATTAAATTTCATTATAAATACTCAATGTAATATATTTTTTTATGAAACGTGAGAATATTTTGAAATATTATCCTATAAATTATTATTGGTTTTTTGGTAAGGGTCATGATGGCCTAATGTATAATACACAGTGTTTGGGTTGTGGTTCCACCTGGAACGAATTTGGTTTCTATCTAGAGATGGGTATTTTTATAATGGAATTATGTAATGAATGACCAACATGTTATTATACTTTTTCATTTTAAACACATGGATTATATTAATATATACTAATTATGACATGTGAAATTAGGGAGAGAGTGACAATATATTGGTAAAGTGATAATGGGGAATCTTATTTTGATATTTTTTAGACATTATACTATTATTTGTATCTGATACTCAATTAATAAGCTTTAGTGAGGATGGAAATTTGAATACCTGATTTAGAGATGTCTAAATTCACTGATAATCTCTAAATGAGATATTATAATATTACTTGTATCAGATACTCACAATATGTCATTATACACCATCTTTCAAGATTGTAGGAGCATGTTGTGAAGGGTTTGTGTATAGTGAAATCATCAAATGAGGTATGCCAATCTACGATTTTTTTTTGAATTCAATGATTAATCTTGTATTTACTTTAATGTGAAATTCCATGGCCAACAAAATGTAATCAAAGATTAATTTATGATAGAAAACAAGGAAAAATATTCATGATATTCACATAATTATTTATAATGAATGTAATCAATTAAAGTGTTATAATGTAATGAATTTATGGGTTTTCCATGAATATAATAATGTCTATAATTCATAAAATAATTTAATTTTATGTGATGTGTATATTTCCTCCAGTAGTTCCCCAAAAATTCTACAAAATCATTTTAATATATCTATATCATTCTTTTACTTCTAGCACGATAGATCCTAAAGCATGCATTGTACATTGTGGATCGCCCTGAGAATCGCTTCAAGAAAGATTATCATCGATCTATGAATAATCAGGAGTGTTGATGGAGGAGATATTATTATTGGATAAGGGGATCTGTTGGGATTTAGGGAAAATCTACAAATGTTCATTTTGAACAAAAAATAGAAACCCACCTTAAAAATAATTTAATTGGATTTAATTAATTCCTGATTTACCAAAAAACAATTTCACATCATCATTATTATTTCCTCAATACCTATGTCACCTCATCTCTATAATAATAATATTATTATTATTTCACTATGTCCCAAAAACTAGAAAATTAAATAAATATTACTCCCAAATATAAAATTTAATATAATTTCTTTCATATTGGATATTTAAACTCGGTCCTCAATTCCTCAACAATATTTATCAATCATTGAATAATTACTATTGATGTTATAAGTAAATACATGATCATTATTTTCAAAAAAATTATATAAATATTTCCTTCCTTAAATAATAAATAAGGAAATATTAAATATTATTCACACAAAATATTATCATGAATAAATAGTGATTGAATATATGTGATCAAGAAAATATGAATAATTTTTAAACCAAATGTGGGAATATTACATATTCAATATATTTAATATTAAAGAATAATATTTTTTAACTAAGGATCTATAAAAACATATTTTTTACCCTCGAAGAATCTTTCACAGTGGAATTAGGTGCTGCATCCCAAACTCCAAGGATAGATTCTAGAAACACACCTTGTATCCCATATATGAATATGTTAATGTAAAAATGTAATAAAACACCATATGAATTACTAATGTATAATATAATATCATTTTTATGATATCTTTAATCAAGAAGGTTGTATTTCAATTCCATCAACATATTTTGTTTGTGTGTCATTATATGTGTTTTACAGAAAAGAACCTTCCCAGAGAACACCATGCTCAGTTATTTATTTTTTTATATTATTTCCATAAAAGGTCCTATGATAAAAAATTAAATTGAATAAATGATGGATTTTTTTACACATTATTCATTAATAAAACACTACTCATGACACACCCAATATATCCAACTTCACAACAAACATATTTCCTTGTAATTTTCATCAGTACATAAATGTCCATGAGTATTAATGTCCGTTAATAATAACATTAAATTATATGGATAAATATACACATAAATAGATAGTAATATCCCATGAAACATAATTATGTTAGTTTCCTACTGGTGGGACTACTCTAATAATCTTATTCACTGAAATTACAAAGACACTACACCATGAGGAGGTGAGTCAAATTCATATGAATAACCTTCCATAGTTTCTGATGTCATTTTTTCCCTCAAATTATTTCATCTAGAATGATAACATATATTTATTTAAGACTAAAATTGTAGAAATTTTTGATTGTCATCAAAGTAGGGAACTATTACGACAATTATGGGTGAGAGCTATTCTTAAGACATTATCAAATAAAATTTCAGAGAAAAGATTAATGATGAAAATATTATTAGTCTAATAATATTTAAAATAATGATCATATGTAATCATAATGTCCATAGGTTTTGGATCAATGAATCAAACTCAAATAGTCTTCAAATTACACCAGATCCATCTTTTTACAACATTCATTTTACTAGCACTCACATGATACTCATGACATTGGTGAGATAATATTTCAGTCAATGGTTCTACAAGGTTTTATTTCATGGAAACTATTTTTATGGAAACATGGACCATGTATGATAAATCAATAAAGATGATATAATTCTATAAGATGTCATTTTTATTTTATTGTGAACATGAATATTTTGGAAGATCCACCACTATAGAAAAACCACATCATAATATAATTGTGTCCATATAACTTGGTACCACATGAAGCCCATAAACACTATTTCATAAACCAAAATAATCTTTGGCAATATTAGAGGAATTTTTCTACATGAACATTAATATAGAATCAAAATTAAACGGTTTTCTATAACACATCCAGTTCGTATCACCTCTATGGATATTGTAGACATATCCTAATATTAGGATCAAATAATTATAATATTTTTTGAAAACATGAATCATTATAGCCCATGATGACCATCTTATAATTTATACTTTGATACATAAAATTGTCTTTGACCACAGACCAATGTTATTCACTAGTATTATCTAGATAACATCCTACCATGTTCAATGCTTATGAAACATCATGTTTAGTACATAATATAGTATACATTATTGATCCTATCACCAAATAATATATTATTTTAACAATTTTATCATTCTACTGGTCTGTATGATGAAAATTGTTCATTAAAAGTTGTGTACCATATGACACAAGAAACGATACCATATTTAGTCTTTCCTTACTAAATAAACTTACTATCTAGTCAATGCTTTTACCAAAAAATACTCTAATCAACCTCTTCGATCTATTATGAATGTTATTATTCCATAGAATTTAGGATTATTCACCTAATTATTTCAAGTGTAAGTATATGCTTAACACTTCTTTATCTAATTGCAATACTAGTATTTCATTTCTAATAAGTAATATGCCATCAACATATAATACATGGATAATGACTACATTCCTACTAACATTATTTTAAACTCATTTATCACATTTTATTTTAATGTAACCAAATTATTTTGTAGTTTCATCAAACTGAACGTACCTTGACATGTATGATTTCTAAAATCCATTTGGGGATCTTTATAACTTTTATATCATTTTTAATCACATCGAGGAAGAAGTCCATTTATTTTTTATATATACACTTATTCCTAAATGTTTCCATTATGGAAATATTTTTTGACATCCTTCCAAATTTCATAATCATTGACTGTAACAATAGAAAGTAGAATTCATATGTATTTTAATAGTAAAATTGGAAAAATGATTACAACTATTTCAATTAGTTGAAATTTTTAAACACTTCATCTTCTATCCTCCCATTATAAGAACATAATATATCATCAATTTAATTTTTCCCATTGATACTCATTTTCTCCAAAAAATCATTTTATCATTTAAAGGATAATCCAGAACCAAAACATGGTTCCAATACATGAAATCCATATCAAAATCTGTGGATTTTTACCATGATTAATATTTTCAACTTCTAGAAACCACATTATAGTATGAATGTTTATTATTTTCAACCAATAACTGGTCTCCATATTTTGAAAATATTAAACTATATATATCTTGTTATCTTTCCTTTATGGATCTCTTTTGTAGTAAATGTGTTTTAAAACCACATTGGTCAATAGTGTCTTGTGAAACATGTTTCTATACCAACCCTTATGAATATTTAGAGTTAACTTCCTCAATGTAACTATTTCCCCCCAGTCCGTGTTTATTTTGTTCTATATTTAATGAAAGTGGTATTTTAGACAAAGATCAAATTATTCTTTCAGGGGTTGTATATGTAGTATCCCCTTGTATTATGAGGATAGATTATGAATATAAACAATGTTCCCAGTGGTGCTAGTTTAATGACTGAGATTCCCTTAATAATTACCTCAAATCTGCATACACATGTCCATGATAAAACTCATTTACTTAGTCTTCATAATGTGAAGTGAATTGGATTTTTCATTTTTTATGGTGCTCAGTTTGATGCATATGATATGTTTTGTAATGAGTATCCCCAAAAGAATAATGTAATATACTATTTATTTATCTTAAATAATTTTATATATAATATTTTAAGGGCCCACCATTCTGTAAAACCATTCCATCATGGTGTGTAATGCAGAGTGAGTTGAGAAATAATACCACACACTTTTCAAATTTTGATAAACACATGGTTCTGATAAGACATTGGGAGGAACCATTAAAATTAATCTCACATGTCCAGGGAGTGTCATGGGCATTGAATCTATCCTCATTTGTAAACTTGGTGTCCACTGATTTATTCTATGGGTAAGGATGTTTTGAATTAAAAAATACAATTAGATTTCCCTTTCACTGATTTCTATGATATTAAATAAATTTTTTATTTCTGTAGTATAAATTCACATTTAGCCAAGTAACCAGTTAACAATTGATGGACATGGATTTACTTGAGTGGATCGACAAATGAGACAAGATGTAATATGTGTTGTTGGAATTAATTCATCATTTTTTTCACTATGACGATGGGTGCAACCGTGTTCTTCTCAACATTAGTGTATTGGTTATCCATTACAAGCATAGACTAGTAGAGGTAGTAGAGATAGTTCTCACTTACTGCATCATTTTTATGTTCATTGATTGTTCCCATTGGGAATTCCGTGGTAGAAACATATTAGATGATTGGCCTTCATTCCAATAGTTGAATCTAGATAAGTGGGTATAAGAGATATTAATTGATAATTTCAAAGGATTATTGATAGACATCGTCCCATTAATAGGAGACTAGCTTCTTTATTATCCTTGTAAAGATGAGAGAATTGACAGTTTGTTTAGCTTATGTAACTCTGAATTTATAAGAGTTTCCTTTGGTACCCCTAGGTTATTTGTGATTTATTGGGGGTGCCATTGGAAAAATAGCATTAGTCTTCTCATGGTCATCATCTATGCCACTATGACATACCATAAAGCAAATAATCATCTCTAATGTTACCCTGACTTAAAATTTTAGTGGATTTAACTTAAAACTATACTGGTTGATATTTTCGATGATTATTTGAGGATTTTTGAATTGGTCACCTATCTATCATGCTTTAACCACCAGGATATCAACATCATTTTCATATGTCTTTCCAATGAATGGATTAATGATATGTTATGTGGAAAAGTGATATGTGGATCCAATATTCACAATGCCAATGGTAATGAAATGAT
The DNA here is from genome assembly GCA_963277665.1 of Viscum album. NCBI lineage: Eukaryota > Viridiplantae > Streptophyta > Magnoliopsida > Santalales > Viscaceae > Viscum > Viscum album. The sequence continues at coordinate 60,581,578 of OY728128.1, read as the reverse complement.
AGTAGAAGATCCATTTAAGAACTCAAAAATATGTGGCCTCTTCATATTTATGGGAATCCATTATTTGATTGTACCATGAATACCCATCAATGAGAGAAATGGTATGGAATCTAAAGGTATCATCGATCTATAGTTATGTGATTAGAAATATAAATTAATCCTCAGTGATATTTCATATAAGGTCTCTAAAATAGATGTATACCCTAATATGCACATTATTTTTCATTATATGGATGGCATTTGAATCAAATCATAGTAAGTTAACATCTCATAAAAATATGGATTTGAAAAATTTTCAAATTCTTCCATTACATTGGTGGCATGATAGGGTTGAATCCCCAGATATTCCTTCTTGAAGCCTCAATGCTCATTATGTAAGATTAGATAGTTTATTATTCCATCTAGATTTGGTGTGGGAACATCAATATAGTCTCTAAACACATATATGTGTTTTCATAAAAATGAAACATACATCACATTCTATTAAACTAGAATGGAGGCACTAATTAGTCTAGGATATGTGTCTCCTTATATTCGTAGATTTACCTATCTATTCTCATCGATGGTGGATGAGATTACATTCACATATACATGATGGGAATTTTAGAGGTCATCCTCATCCCCTTAAACATATTAGCCTATGGATACAATTTCAGACAACAGTGGAAATCAGGGTGTTCTCCATCACTATCAGGTTGAGGGAGGATAACAAAAATTACATAATCATTTAATACCACTTGAGTTATTGTACAGAGATGTCATAGATGATTTTATTATACAGATTGACTTAGAGAAGAAGGTTCTTTGATATATGGGGTCAAGCCTATCACCATAAATATTTTTATGGGGAGAACATAGTCAATGTTGAGCATACTCTATGGATTCACCTGGGTGGTCCCCAAGACACTCGGGGCTACAACCTCAATATCACAATCTTCCCATGGTTGTTTCCCTCTCTATTAATTAAAAATCCTCTTAATCATATGTTCCTATGAATGTTTCATTAGAGGAACTATCACCATGTAAAATGAAAACCTTTTCACCAATGGAGTACTTCAAATATTGATTAAATTTTCATGGTAAATCCTAGTGGATATGGATTTAGGGCCATCCAAGAATTAAAATATATTTGATGTCTTTTTTGATAACAATAACATAAAAATCATCTGTGATATTCGAATACTAATCATTGATTTTGTTCTTCTTGATTGGTCTTTTCTTAGGATTATCATAACCTTGAAGGATCATCCTATTGGGAGACAAATCCCCTTCTTTATATCCCAAATTTTATATGTTTTAAACTAATATGTGGCTGATCCTGAAGAAATTATCAAGTGTGGACCTATAAAAATTGACATTTTTGATTGTGACCAAAACAAATAGTCACTTTATGTGTCCATATAAATCATCCTCCAGATGTTGGTCAGTGAATGAAATGGAGACAAGGCATTCTGATGATGTGGTCTCAACTCGATAAACCTCATCTCCAGTGACGAATGACTCTAACTCCAATGTTATCTAGAGTATTTCAACATAATCTAATTTTAGATATTTATAGAAATATAGAACTTCATGGAATGAAATCTTTTTTAGGACTACCACCACCTATTTTAGAACATCATACTTATGTGCTTGGGGTTGGTGCATCGTGATGTGGTGTTTCTTCTGGGAAATCAACTCAGAAGATGAGGCATTTGATGTGGATGGGCCAGATTATTCATTTATGATGTTTTGGGATTTTTATTTTCCAGTCATGTCGGTCATGCTAAACTTCTCCATTTCCAAGGTTCATTGGGTAATCAAAAACCCTCTTAGGAGATCATGAATGAAAATTTGGTGTGTATTACTGTAGGGGGTTCCAGGTTACCTCCATGCCACATTGAAGCAAACGAAAACAGTTTTCTAGGGGTCTTAGCTACATATATATCCTTTTAGGGATTTGGATGAAATATTTGGTCTGACAATGCATTCTTTATCACTTATATCCTTGGCTCCAATACGTTGAACTTGTCATTCACTCATTGAAAGAGAGAAACACATATTACGAAGAATTTAAATCATTAGAGAATGTATTTTCCAAGTGTATCACATCAAAATAAACAATGAAAATGTACTCATCCAATTAAAACACCATTAATTTAGGGAAATTCCTACACAATGGATGTTTTGGGGATGAAATCTCAAAGAGTCAGAGATTTAATTGGAGGAGAATATAACATCCTCAATTATTCTTATTCCAACTAATGATGGTCACACAACCGTTTTGGAGGTCAATATGATGGTTCCTCCTGGAGAGGCGGATCTATTGTGGCATTTTGATGTTGTTCTATTATTGTGGCATTAGCTTGATCAACTGTTTTTTGACTCATCTATTTGTCATGCTTTTGAGCATGTTTTTTCAAAACATTATTCCAATCACCCTCATCATAGGTTATGTCTTAATTATTGATTTCCTATATATTTGTGACTTGATCCACAATGTAAAACATGTTAATATTGTTTACATTCATTGTGGAATATCAGGAAATATGGATTATGCCATTAATTTCAATACAACATGATGATTTTGCACCACCTTCATCAAGGTCGTTGTTCGAACCCTCAGCCAAATTTGGAAATTTTGGATTGTGAGCCTAGGGGGGTTTGATCTCCCTTATTGTATGTTCATCTCATATTGGCCTATGAATAGTATCCTTAAGGGAGTTTTCAGTCATGATTTTCGAGCATGACCCAACAAATAGAGGATTGTCATGCGGTGGGAGGAACAAGTTGGTTTCCAGCCTCTAATCTTTCTCTCCCAACCTTTATAAGATTTATTCTCTCTATGTTCAGAATAATGATGAAAATTTACCCTTCCATATATACTTGGGTTTATTATAGGATTTAATAGGCACTAATTGGTCAGGTTGTTGAGGTTATAATGACTCTAGTTGGGGATTTTAGGAATTAGTAGATTGACATAAAGAAATATATTCTCAAACCCAGTGGGGTTTGGTTGATCTGGAATAATTGTTGATTTCATTAGGATAAATTAATGTGACGATAAACCTAGGGATGATGACAGATATAATCGTTCCCATAGCCTTGTTGAAGGGGTTTTTTTCAAATCCACTTTTGATGTGTCCCAGATCCCCTCAGGAATTGATGATCTGATATGTGGAGTTGGTGGTAGATGTTCCCCAAACAGGGTGAGCTATGTCCACTCATGTATGGCTGAAATGGAAGACTCTACATTGGGATGTTTAATACAGTATAGATGTTCTTGTGTAAGAACATGGGTGAGATTAAATCCCATAGAGATAAATATTCATGACTATATGTTATTGAGGTGACTAGAACATTGGTATCTAAGATTGAATTTCATTATAATTAGATTAAGGGTCCTAGTTTGGAATATGAATGTCTATTCCATCAATCCATTTGTGATATTTGGACACCATTTAGCCAATATCATTACATTGGGGTGACCAACATTCCTGAGCATTATTGGGTCCCCAGATTTTATCAGAGGGTTTGACATTATCATATGTCTTATCTATGGTGTTATGGTTTTCTAGTGTTGTGGTGATGTTTATTGCTCCCTAATCTCCCATTCTAATGTACAAAATCATGAAAAATATTCAAATATCAATTTTCAATGCTTTATGATGAAATGGCGGCAAGCATGTTTCATATTTACATTTTCTCTTTTATAGTTTTGGATCACGGGGCATGGAGATAGTAGCAACATAAAGATGATAATATAGAATCATAATGGTATGAAAAAGACTATAATATCCGATATAAGGTAGGTTTCTTCCCCTTATACTCTAATGAGTATGCCACATATTTTTTCTGTAGATAAGTCATGCACACTGTTTATAGTTCATCTATGATCTCAATGATAGAAGTTGTATGGGTCTAAAACATGATTGGGGTGTTTCTTTCAAATAAAACTATCTATAGTTAAATTAAAAACCTCACTTCATTATACATACACAAATACTTCTACTCATGACATGGAAGAATCTTCTTAGGGTCTCTTACTGAAATGAGGGGACTACTGGTGGGAGTTAATGGGGAATTTTATACCATTGACCCTCATGTTTTGAGAACCTCTCAATAAAATGGATTCAGAATTTAGGAATCCTCTCTATATAGTGTTTTATATTAAGATGGATTATTTCTTTTTATATGGGAGATATCTTAATAGGGAGGATGATCGTGGAGTATTTTATGAATAGGGTCCTTAAAATCCATCTCCACACAATAACAAGGAGGACTATAATGCTAATGATCATATTCTACTTCACTAAAAAATCTAAATCATCTTGGGGGTGTTTAGAATGTGTCTTGAACAATTTTATAGACACTGGTATTGTGTTGATATAGAATATGGGCCATGTTTTTTTGTGATTAGAATATGTGGCCTTTCATTTTGGAATTGATTAGGGATATGATCCATCGTTATGATGGATTTTTGAATTTTTCTATAACCATCTAACGTTGTGGGAGTATGATCCCACATTTGTGAAGATATGAGAAAATGTCAATAATATGTGCCATTATTAACAAGAATATTATCCTTTCCGAGGGATTGTGTCATTCTCAGTTGGTGATCCACATTCATGATTAGAATATGATCTTCATCATGAGGATTTTGGATATGATGTTGGGCTGTCATGGTAGAGATATTATTCTTCCACGAATTATGTATCACTATCAAATGGTGATCTCAAGTTGGGTTAGGATTATGAGCCAGGTAGGAATATGAATTCTTTTCCTGAATCATCCATTGGACCTTCAGAGTGTGAGAAGGAATATGATCCTCCTATTGTATTGCATTGGTAAAATGCTGGATCGGTTATTCATCTGTAAATGTAGGAATATTCCCCTAACATCTATGATCATCAATAATATGATTTAATAATTCACTAATTGGAATATTATCATATAAAAAGGCTTCTACCCTTCTTCTATGATTAGAATCATCTATAACAAAGATATATTCTTGACCATGGGCCTTTGGATTTTTCTAATGGACTCCATCGATTGGATTTTGAACCTGTCCCCAGGATTATGTTCCTCTTAAACGTGGATCCCTAACTAGGATGGAGATATGTTTCTTATCATAGGCCTTTCAAACATTCAACTGTAATTTTGTAATAGGTATGTGACCATGTCCCGAGGCATGTTTCCTTCTCAACGGGTGATCCCTATTTGGAATGTGAATATGACATAGTATTATGCCTCCTTATTTATAGGAATATTATGTTAATCCTTATAGAATTGATTTAGAATGTGTTCTTACTCTGATAGAGTTACTTGTTCATGATGATTTGAGTGTAGAATTTTCTAGGTCATATGGATAAGGACAGGCTCTTGTCCATGTATCTGCAATAGTTTTGAAATATGATCACGGGGTTCATCCGCTATTGCTAAAATATTTTTGAATTTTATCAAATTCTGTTAAATGATAGAAGAATCCACATTAACCTTATACCATAAACATTGTAACATTCTTCATATTTATTTAGGTATATGTGCCCAATTATGTCTTATTTTTGCACCATAATATGTTGATGGACTTCATGCATGGGTGTCTGGAAATGTTCCTACCTCTGGCCTGCAATGGGAATATGCTTTCAAACATGTTATGAGCATGTTGGGATATGAGCCTACATACTGGTTCTTGTAAGAATATTCTAGTAGGTAGCATATATAGGAGTGGGTATTTGATCCCCCTCATAGTTATCCATCCCCTTCATCCATTGATGATCTTTCCTTGTTTCCCAAGGATGGGTGTCAAAGGTGGAAATGTGTCATGTTGCATCCACAATAGTCTATCAGTTTTACCGATGGGATGATTCTGGCACTAGGGGTTGACAAGACCCCCATTGGGAGTCCCTTAAACCAAAAAAAATTATACTTGGATTATTGGCCCACCTTTATTAGATATTTAACGGTGTAGTTGTCACATTCTAGAGAAAACCCCATGATTCCAGTGGTGATTAGGGTCACTAGCATAGATACATCCTTGCCTTGGCGATGGTGATTTGGTTTTTTTCCATGCGTTGAGATCCACATTTACAGATTACATGGTTGGTACTTTAAGAAATCGATTTCCTTTTAAAACACATCGTTCAACACCTGAAATGGAATCTTTCAAATAGGTGAGACCATTTATCAACCCATGGGGATGGCAGCCATAGGTGATTTCATAAAACGGTTGCTAGATGATGAAGATTCCATCTATGACTGGGATTTTTTCAACGAAATAAATATTTATATTCACACAAAAAACAAGGAAAAGTATATCAATTAGTAAAATATCACATGCATGATTTTCACATTTATATATCCATGGATAATAGAAAGTCTTTTATTCTCGATCCATCCATTGTGATTTATTTGACTTGTTAAAATGTGAATGTAATTATTTCCATAGAACCCCTATTACATAGGATAATATGCATTTTTATTTCGGTCGTACTGGTTATATATGTTAGGGTATAAAAAATGTGCCATGATGCATGATCTACTAATAACTCTATTATTTGTTATATTCTTGTTAGTTTCACTATTTATCATCCCATATAGCATGAGAAAATTTATTTATGTGTAATAAATGATCAATTTTAATTCCATGGTTCATTTTAGGTTCACAATTAATATTTCGATAGATAATAGATAGATGACCATGGAAACCCTCCCTATAGTTGGTTCGGCTGGGCCTAATGGTTGATTGTGGGGTTTCATTTCATAAAAAATCATTACCATTGGGCACCATAGTAAATTTTAATAAAAAATCCCAATTGTTCCCTCGTATATAATTGGATACAAACCAACTTTTTGAAGGAATGTATCCAATTGGGGTTTATACCCTATAGTTCTTAGGGACTCTCATAGATTGAGATGATGGGTGGTTAGTCTCATTGCACCCATCAGAGGGAAATTTTTTCCTAATTTAGTATTTTCTTAATGATTTATGATATGTTTATAGATCTATTCAAAATACAGATGGGGGACTTACTACCATAACAATATGTCAATATGTTAATTTTCCATTTTTTCAAAAGAAGTGCAATCTCATTAATGGATATTGTGAATCCAGTCACTTCGATGAATAGGTGAATGGTGATCTCATTTATGAATAGAGGAAAGGGGATATCATTGATGAATTTAATAAAAGGGTTCTTGTTAGTGAGTAAATCTATATGTTTCCAATGTTATTCATCTATATTGGAATAATGGTTAGTTATATTATTGATGTATCCATATATTCAGGTACATAAGAATTTTCAACCATATAGGGAGGTGGTTGATATTCCACAGAGGATATTGAAACATTATAATGCATCCAATGTATCCAGTTTAATTTTGGAATCAAAATCCATTATATTCATTAAAACTATTTTGTTTAATAACATTCAGAGATAACACATATATGTGAGATGAGGCATCATATGCTTGGGCTTGAGTCATGCGGTGATATCCCAGATATCCGGATTATGGTAGGAATCATAGTTATTATAGACCAATAATGACCTTGGTACTGGCACAAATGTGGTTTCCTATATATGTAGGGTTTTTTATATCAATCCATACATCGGGGCTTATTTAATAGACTTTCTTGGGATGGTAGAGATTCATGATGCCAATGAGGTGTCCATCACTACTCCCTAATCCCCTATGATCTTTGACTGATGTGAGAAACAAGGTGTAGTAAATGATTGACCTCATTCGATATGGATACAAGACTTTTGTTCTGGGATATCCTTTGGGATATTTATATTAAAGCTCGAGCCTTAGAGATGTTCTGTACATTTCTTTTTTTCCCTGAATAAGTGTCATCAGAGTTTGGTTGACTTCTTATGCCACTGATGGATGTGGTAGAGTTATCATCCACTGGGAATGATTGGGTCTCTTTGGTTTAAATGTTAGAGACAAAGGAATTACAGAAAAATGGTTCTTTATTTGAGCTTGGACCTTAGTATGGTTACTTACATATCTTGGATTTTATAGAAATCATTTTTAACATAGTTTAATTGTTCAGGGATTACACCATGATGTTTCACAATGCCTTGTAGTGGGTTATAACAGAAATTATATGATTAATGTGACTCCCTATTAACATGTGAGGAATAATGAGTGTGGAAAATAAGTGATGGAAGGTGATCAATGTTAAGGATTATGGATGCAAAAGTTATATATTACGACAACCCATGAGAAGTTTCATATCAATATAGGGCCTTAAGAAGGCATACTACATAACATAGTTATGCCATGAATAAGAGTTCTTGTACTTTTTTGATCTGGGGTTACACACTAATGTTTCCATTTGGTCATGAAATGTCAAATTTTGAACCTAATTGGTGTTTAAAAACAAATTTTTCCCTATGATTGGGGTTAATACACTATTGTTGGACAATGTTATTATTATCTATGATAACCTAATGATCTAGAATGCTTTCCCTCGTGACATGAATTCGTTTTTTTTTTCAATAATGGTTGATTTCATTCTTGACATGAAGAAGAATTTATACCAAGCGTGTCTTAAGGAAATCATAAAAATGAAATGAATTTTTAACAGGATGTCACTTATATTGGATGGAATGTCATAGGGTTGTCATTGGATCAAGGTGGACCCGACAGGAGGACAACATATTACATATATGATCGACTGTGTACATTGTCACATGACCTGATAGACTTGTTTAGAGGGTGTCACATGATCTAACATACATTCCATATTTTCAATTTATGATATAACTAACACATATAGAGGGTGTTTTGGAGTCAGTGTTACATGTATTATAGGGTGTCACATTTTTTAGATGACATATTTATATCGCATCACGAGACATTGCTGGAATTCCCATAGGGTGTTCTGAGAAGCATTTGACATTTTTGGGATCTATTACAAGACATATCCGACATGAACTGGTGTTGTTATATGAGTCAAGAAACACATATAATGGAAATAAAAAGATTTAGACAACGATCCTAGAGGGGTTCACAACACTAAGGTGGCATGCCTAAGGGGACCAATGACACTTGTGTCATCAAATTCGGGATGGCTCCGCATGATCAAAATAGTGTGTTACAAGGATTTCATGTGATATTGGTGACATGCACTAGGTTTGTTCTATATCATAGATGGTTCACCCTTAGAACATATGGATCAACATATATGTCCAACACAATTTTATCCCACCATTATTATTATTTTAGATTTTATATTTCAAATTTCATACATTAATTCATTATTATTTTATTTTCTGTCCTGTATGATATTGAATATGTGTGGGATGTTCCTCATGGTTACATCAATATATCCTTCATGTAATCTATCATTGATCAGGTGTTTTGATTTATTCATAGATCAAGATCACATTGGATATTCATAGGTATCTTACAAAAAGGAAAAATTGATGGTATTGAGATTCACCACTCTATGAAATCTGCTCTAGCACCGACATGAGTATCTGAGAGCTTGTCCATATACATAGTATATCCCTTCATCATGGTCATGTTATGTATCTATGAATTTTATATAATTGATTGGGATAGTTATAGACCTCACCAAAATGAAAATTCTCTAGTTTTCATGGTGTGTATGACCTGAATCTAGAATGTATTCAGTGAAGTTGTTTGGCATGATTTGTCTTCATGAGTCTATTTCAAGGATTTATCTATGTGTTTTTCCTGATTTTTAGAAAATTCAAGTTCCTATCATAAAATCCTTCAATTATGTATTATTAACAACTAATTGGGATTGGTTTAATCTTTTGGATATACCCAAGGACCTCCATATTTTCATATTGACTTCTCCAAGTTATTACAAGATATATGGGAGCCCTCTAGAGGTCCTTTGTGTGATATTTATTGAATTTATTTGGGATTTCCATATGATATGGATGTCTAGTCAATCGGCCTTCATGGGATTGGGAAAAGTTTTCAAGTGGACATTCATGATAGTGTTGTGGATAGCCTCAGTGTGTCATTAGTGCTTTACGACCACTATAGGTTTATGACTCATCACATTCATTGATTCTTTTTTCAAAGGGAAAGGGTAATGAGAGATTAAATGTGAAATGTAAAAGAAAATTACTATACCTCTTGATGATGCACAACATGACCAATAAAGGTTTCATAAACAAGAATTACTATTTGGTGTACATACCCATATATTTTTTAGAGATCCCAATGATAATTTGAAGGTTTCATAGATGTACCCAGTGATCTTGACGTTATAAAGAGTACATGCTGATGGGTTTTCACAAGATGAGGTACACACGTGTCTATGGTCTCACAGTGTCTTATGGACTGCTACGGGCTTGTCTCATTTCATTTATTACCATGACTGGCTCTCATATCATTCCCATTTATTTCCATTATTTTATTTTACAAAGGATCTAATGATTACCATTTTTTCTTGAATGTCGTCATAGAAAATCATTCTCCCCATAGGTGACACATCACATGTATTTTACAACTTCAAGAGGCTCCCACCCTTTCAATATTTTTCACCTATTTTAGATGGTTTTTTATGGTTTGTAAGGCACTCGATGGTGGAAAAATCACCTGGCCAGATGGGAGTTTATTTAGGTGTCACTACATGACTAGTTATCATTTGGGGAAGCTTCTAAAGAGCTAAATAATTTTTCGACGGGAATTTATGGGATTTTTTTCCGTTTATGTGCTACATATATTTTGTTATTGTTTAATTATTTTGGTCACACAATCATGATTTTATCATAGGGTTTTCATCCTATGAGTCACATACACCTTATACATCATCTTATTGTGTTGGTAAAATAGTAAACATGTTGAGTCAATTCATCCATTTTGGATTCATATATGCTCATATGGAGGACATCAACAACCCATGTTATTAATTTTCTATATGGGGAAGTCATGTTTCAATTCTAGTGTGATACTTTACATCTTGTCTTGGGAACTGTACTAGCGTATAAGGGAGAAGTTGTTTCTTTTTTTTATATTTAGTTAATACCCCATGATCATAACTATTATACCCATTATCTTGATTTGGTATATATCATGTTTTCTATATTGTAGTGGAGGCACTACTTCATTGATGAATGATTTTTTGGTTTTGAATGATCACAACAACCTCCGTTATGTATTCTCCAAGTGTGACTCAAACATTCAACATTTATGGTTGATATAATATTATCAGATTATGAATAATATATTTCTTATACAGCATGAATGGTTAATTTTGATGATGATTCATGATTCTAGAACTAACATAGTAGTTCTATTCATGAGTTTATGGGTTCGTTGAGAGTGATGGAATAACTCTACAATTGACATATTTATAATAGGGTGGTTAGTGGTAGATGATGCCTTTTTTAGAGGATAGCATGTTCATATTTGTAGGTGTATGTGGATTATTCCATGATTCTATATTCTTACATTTATTTTTTATAGGATTGATATATTTATTGTGATCACATTATGAATGGTATATGGATTATATACATCGGGAGTTATTTCATGATAGAATTTTTATTCGTCCATAAATTTATGATGTGGTTAACCACAAGTTCGATAGAAAAACCGTATTATTACAGTGACATGATAAATATGTAACATACATTAAGAGTTTTTTTAGTGTCCTGGTTGAAGAATTCAATTGAATAGATCATTTCAATATGTCTAGTCTAATAGAAAGTGACGATTGAAAATTTTCTTCACAGTGGGCTTCTTTAGTCATTTGATGTACCTTAGAAAAAGTGGGGGATGTTTTGAGGGACTAATAAACATGCTCTACTCTTTCTCAGGGAGGCTATGATGATATATATGTAACCATGTCATATTTTAAAAAATCACTACGATCATAGTGATCAAGGAGTCATGATCACTATAGGTTTTGTTGAGGAATTATACGGTGGATGTGTTGATGTTTCATAGAGTAATAAGGGTGTAAATCATTGATCATAATATTTTTTCACCTCCATGTTGAGGGGGGTACTTTATCATGATTATATATCCATATTGATCTATATATATACTTATAATATACAGATTTTTTTTATCCAGAACACACCATTTTAACAATTAATGACTTTTTCACATTTATATCTCAGATTTAAGATTTTTATATGAGATTCACCATCCCATAATTGAATAATTTTATAATAATGGTTTTTACTAAACCCTTGGTATGTATCCAATGATTATTTGTTTGGTTGAACTTGTCATTATAGTTATATTGGACTTGTTCTACCGGTTCAATGATTGTTATGATGGGACTAGTTCAAAGCATGACCGAAATAGTGTATGTGATTCATGAGAGGATGCTGGTGGCACATGATATCCAAAAGTATTATTCCTAAAATTGGGGGAGACCAAAAGAGTTCAATGCAGGAGATTATTTTTTTCATGATGGTTACATGTCACCGTGGGTATATCTGGTTAATTTGTGGGAGTAATATTTTTCTATTTTTGTTGGTCCATTTATGTTTTTTGTACTTGTTTTAATCTTCATGAATCTTCAATAATTTTCCTAGCGGATGAGCCATATTTAAGGTTCCTTCAATGTTTCATAGCCTCATTGATATATTCATGATGATGTTCAAATCATTTATTAGGTTGAGATTTATGATGATGATTGTACACCCATAGAGGTGTGGCCCATATTGGTCATAGACTATGAATATATGGTGTTTTTTGTGTGAACAATTTAATTATTTCATTTCCATCGGTTAAACAATGGCAAAGAGGAGAGCACATTGGAACATGATTAATATATGTACAATTAGTATTCTATATATTTGGTCTCTTAGTTCTTATTTTGAAATTATTTTTTCTTCAAATTGATCATTTCAGGTTTTTTTGGATTGGCCTTTATTCTTTCATGCAATGTTTATTTACATGCTTATGTTTTAGAGATATACCCCCCAAATATACTGTTTTTTAGGTTTGTACATTGATTATCTATATGAGGGGGTGTAGATCATATAATATAATTATCCTTTAGAGGTATTAGGTTGGGTGTCATTTTAGATTACTCATTTCATTTTTCTCATCTTTGGGGATTCTTTTGATTCTCATGGGAGGGAATCATTTGAGAGGTATATCAATTGAGGTAATGGATTCCCACAGACTGTACCATTTAATTTTAATCTGTATTAGTGGTTTTGATGATTGATTTCTATGTTATCTATCCATTTAAATGCTCACCATGGATTGGGGGTGTTTATGATTTTTGTTTTTTATATCATTAGGTTCTTGGAGGTTTGTTGTTTCATTCATGGACGTTCAAAGGTGGGTGTAATGTTCTAGTAGGTCATGGTGTTTAGGTGGTGTGACTATTAGAAAAAAGATTCTTAAAAATACCAAATGTTAGGTGTAACTATGGGTGTGGTATTGTTGGAGACCACATGTGTAAAATGTGGTGCTAGAACTGACCACTCAATAGTTCTTGGTGTGGTAAGGATAAAATGGATAAGAATTTTGTTTTACATAATTTTGGCTAGTCAAGGTGAAGGTAATTGGAGAAATAGTGGATTGGAAAACCATATGTTATAGGCCATGGTGTTAGTCAAATTTTATTATATTCATGTGAGATGGGGGATATATCATTTTAATGATTGGATCTACCTTGACACTTGGAGTTCATGGTTTTGTGGGAATCCATTAATCTTTGAATATGATCTTCACTTTTCCTCAATAAGATTATTTTGACTCCCTCATCATTGTTCTCATAATTCTCCATTGTTCCTTGGTTGACACTAAGTCCCATGGCACACTATTGATGACTTAAATTATATTTTATAACCTCAAGCATCATAGAGAAATTATTTCTCATAATTAAGTTACCATTCCATCCTCTTAATCCATTTACACCCTTTTTTCAAATTATTATTTTATAAATCTTTTTTTTGGGTTTGATATTAGAACATGGTTTGTTAGGGGCATGTGGATGACTGATTTTAGTGATTTTTTTCTTTCACGAGGTTGTGTTTCCTTTAGAATTCAGTGATCTAGGTTAATAAATTCTTTCATATAAAAATTTAATCTACTAAATCAAGGATGGGGATTCATTTTTTCTCCTTTTATTTTAATTTTAGAGAATGTTTATCATGTTTTTTCACATTAAAAATAAAGCAATTAACATTAATAAAAATTAAATTGGAAGTAATGAAATAATTAGTTATGTGATATAGTGATTAAATTTCATTTTGTTTTTTCAATGGTTTGACTCTCATTTTTCAATGTAGTCTTATATATTTTGTATATGCTATTGTTTATAATTTTATTATTGTTTGAAAATCAGGTAAAATAAATAAATTTATTAATTATTATTTGCTAAATATTATAGAGGCATCTCTATTTGTTATCATTATTATCAAAATTTAAGGAACTAGATGTTATTCTATAATACTTGTTAAATAACAAGGATATTCTTAGTATATGTATTAGGATGATTGTGTTTATATATTTTAATAAGTTTAATGGTTAATTAAATATGGTTAAAAATTGATTTTGGATAAATATAATTTTTTAGGTTCAAGTGTAAAAGTTTTGTTATAATGGCTGGATGAATAATTCCTAGGGGCTAGATACTGTGTTTACATTATAATTTTTTCTTTCTTTCTTTTTTGTTTTATTGAGATATAGAGCCTTTCTAAACTAATTCATATGATCCTCAGATGGAATATCTTTTAGTGAGAAATATATGGGGATTCATGGGATTACTATAGTAGTTGGTGCAAATGGTGGTTTGAGGGATGGTCATATACGTAGTGGTATCAATGATAGAATTAGAGATTTTAGAGAGAGATTAATGAAGGTGTGACATTATTTATTATACTGAAATTTCAGATGCATGTTATTAATTAATTTTCATTAAATGGTGGATGATTGAGTTGAACATTTCTAAATCCCATTATAAATTAATTAAAACAACTTCTTTTAAATAGTATATGATTATTTTTATGTATTTTAGGAAGGGTCTTGTAGTACATGGAATAATCATATGGTAATGTTAAATGATTTAATCAGAATAACCATAAAAATGAATTTAGATATTACCATTACCCAATGCATTAGAGAACTATCTAGGTGAACATATTATTTATGTTATTAAGTGATTACCCACAAATATTTTTTCCACCAAATGTTAAGTTGTAACAATACTAACAGACAATATTTGGGCCAACTCATGTTGAGTAGTAACATGTCTACGCAGTGTTAATTGGGGAACCCGTATTAATCTATATTGGGATTACCTGAATCTATATTGGAGAACACATTTTTTCTTATATAAATTCCCTAAACCATGTGATTAAAATATATTTCATATTAAAACAAATTATAGTATTATAAACCTCTAGAAAATAAATGTGTTTAATATCAATCTCATTGAGAAATGGTTAACTGACATAAAATAAATGGGTTCTATAATAATATCATTGGATCTTTTTTTACGCATGAAAAAGAAATGGGTTTCATAAAAATCTTTTTAAATCAGTATTAATCAATTGAAAATAAATGATTTCTATAGATATATCTTTCATGAATGATTAAAACATTGAAAATAAATGGGTACCATAATAATATCGTAGAATCCTGATTATATATTGGAAAATAAATGTGTTCCATAATAATATATTTGAAATGTGATTAAAAAATGAAATTGATACAATAAATGATACATATAATATCATGTAAATAATGATCGTAATGATATAAGACGCCAAAGGAGAAGCATATACACCTCATAAGATAAGATAGGTTTATTACATAACAAAAATATAATAGTACAAAAATTTTGACCAAAAATATGTTACTCCAGTTATAACATTGAAAATGTAAACCCCATGAATGACAGATAATTTAATGGACATGTAAACCAACATATTTTTATGTATATGAGTCACACAACACATTTATTGGAATTATATACCCCCCCAAAACAAAAGAAGTTAATTATATTGCATATATCTCATATGATATAATGTGAGATGATAAAACCCCTTAAAAATTGAGAAATATTTGAATCATGATATATGTGAAAGAATAACAATAATTTAAATGTTAAATATCATGAAGTAAATTAATTTCATTATATAAAATCTCCTATGATATTATATACACATGCCAAAGAAAATATTTGTTAATATAGAATAAGACTTATAAAAATATAAGTGAGATAGTAAGTCCCCTTACTACCATATTAACATTTGATTCCTGAGATCCATGAAATAATAAAATCATTAGAAAATTAGAATATGATGAAATAAATAAAATTCATGATATGACATGTATTTGGTAATGATATTCACCACAAAAAAGAAATGAGCGGTCAATATAGAATAAGTCCCATGGAAGTAAAATTTGAACTAGAAATCCCCTTACATTAATTCTGATTCATTTGAATTTTTATTTATCATCCTGAATAATAAATTTATGATAAGTTTGGGTTTTTTGACCATATTCTACTTGTCTGTAAAAAATGTCTTTAGTAGGTTGACTATATTCATATATGCTGTTATATAAATATCAAAATAATGTTAATAATAAAATAATTATCATATTTATACGTAAAATATTGTATTAAAACCCATCATGGATTATTTTTATTAAAAATGATCAATCATTATGATCATGGAGATGAGAAGCCATACAAACACATGAGTTACATTCCCATTTTCAAGGACCGGTATAAAAATAAAGAAAGTAACATTTACTTTTCTAGAATAAAAATTTTATATTAAATAACATAATATTTATTTTCATATACTTATATATATCATTATTGGGATGCGGTGATGATAAATGGATAATCACATCACATTGACGAGGAGGTAGTCCACACAGCCATAAACGACGTTGTCACTTTTTCTGTGGGTGAAATAAAAAGAATAAAATGATATATTTTGTTTTTGGGAAATATATTTATTTTTATAATATCATAATTATTTCATTTATATAATTTATAATTATTATTTTTATTTTTATTACATTCCATTTAACAATTTAGTGAAAACACATCACATTGCTTCGCATGGATGTAATCCGTTGTACACACATACGACATTATTGTATCCCCAATTTCATTAAACCTAGAAGTATTAATGAGATAAAATTACAACATAGTTGTAAATATGTTATAAATATCATAAATATCAAATATAAATTGTATTTCAGTCATTATTCCCATCTTTGAGAGCTGGTAATGGAATAACAAACGACATTAGTTCATGAGGAGTTAGCCCTCTATATGCATAAAAAATATTTGTCAATACCATTTGATGTAAGTGTGTACTTTTATATGTATTACCTTAACATGACAACATGTCATTAAATTTAATATAATTAGAATATTTTATAATCATTATATAATAATAATTGATGGGGATTGAGAAATAATGAAAACCAAAGTGATCATTGAGAAACCTTAACCCTTCTTCAGATAACTCCATTTGTATTTCTCCAAAGGACATAAATGGATTGATTTATACCCAATGTGAGGAATATTCTATGTGGGGATAGATTTAAGAATTTATTTTTCCATATTATTGTGGATCAAAAAATTCTTTAGAGGATTGAAGAAGTAGTGAGGGTGAGTTCATTTTTATTGTATTTGAGGAGTGGAAATATTATAAATAAAAGTAATAAACACTATTGAGAGTTCTCCCATAAATAATATTTTGAATATAATGAATACTATTATATTTATAATGGTATAATGTTGAAATATAGCCACAAAATTCATTTATTAAAAGTTATTATGACAATTTTCTACTTAAGATTCATGATTAACTAGTACATAAACATTTTTTTACTTTAATCACTTTAATTAATTTTAATTTATTTTAGTACTAATTTATGTAAAAAAATAATGAGAACATACCTAAAATTATATATTATGTTGATTAAAAATATAAAATACATTTTCCCTAATGTAATTCACAGAATTTGAAGAATGTGTTTTAAAATAATTCTTATATATTAGATGAGAAAGCATGTATTTAATGAAACAATGTTCAAAAGATTGAAAAGTTTTTTGTCCAATTCGATTTTTTAATTGATTACAATGAACACACTAGGATAAATTGATATATAATTATATAATGTAACTATAAAACAAATAACTAATATTATTTAAAATTATACATTAATGAGATGAAAAAGAAGTTTTCAAATAAAATCAAGTATTTATCACTATTCATCAGGTAATGAAACTTCATAGAAAATATAAGCAATTCAGCAATGGAAAATTTTAAAATTAAAACTTTAGAGATGTATTTTATTTTTTAAAATAACATTTATTAATTTGAAACAATTTATATGTAAAACATGTCTATCATAAAAAGGATGTAAATGGATTTTTCTTTTCATATCTAATTAATTCATAACTAGTGAATTCATTTTATAAACATTTGTAAACAATATTTTAAAAACATATTTAATTTGGTTAATTATCTCAATTCCAATGGATATGTGATAACTATCATGTTAAATAGTAATATTAATAGTATATTTAGGTCTGGTAAAACCCCTCTATGTGTCTAACACAAGTTATTAAGGGGACTCAATGACACATTAAATGTAAGAAAATCATGGTATATCATTGAACATTCGGAAAATTTTATTTCTGTGTAACAAATTCCATAAAATAATTTAAAAATAATGTAAATATTATATTTTATTAATTCCTTGGATGTTACAAAAACAACCACTCATCACATTTCCAAATAATAACAGATCAATTTAAAAAAATTCAAAAATTCAAAAATTGATATGTATAATAGAAGTTTAATTTATAATAAATATTCTGTTCCCTTTAATAGGATTAATTAAATTCATTCCCCCTATTTGTATATTCTTATTTACAAACCATTTAACTTATTGAAATTAATTATCATTGAACTTTTTATAACGACATTATGGTTATACTACGAGGATTTTGTCTCCTAGAAAGAAAAACACAAGATAAATTTGAGCACATATTTTTTCTTTAAAACTAAAAAAATATTAGAAAATGTATTAAGGATGTGACAATAAGTAAAAATATTAAACATGTACTTCTATTTTAAGGATATTTTTAATTTATTTTTCATATTTTAATTCACCCATTTCATGGGCCTCTGTGTCTTAATAAACACCAAAAATATAAAGGAATATATTAAGGTGGATGTATATTTACATTAATGATAAAATTAGATAATTTGTAAAGTTAACGTCATCATATATTCCTAATTAATATAAGAACAAGAAAATATATAATTCCACATAAAAATATTTTTTAAGTTGTTTAACTCAACAATACCTCCTCAGGTCATAAGATAGAATTATAATATGATGTTACACACCTCAAATTTAACTAATTTGGATTTTTGATAGGCTATTGAATATGTACTCATCTTCCTCATTATGATCAGATAGTTTTCATATTTAGAAAACCACATTGTTGAAATTCCTATCCATTGTTTTAATAGAATGAAAGCTTACCAAAATATAGTTGAAAACAAGTTCCTCTTATTTTTTTGGATTATTTTTCAAATTTTTGTGAAATTATACTATTAATGTAGTAGTTTTCTTCTTCCATTCCTCCCCAACTATATATTCTTATTTGGATATGTTTTATATATCTTGTTTCCTTTGATTTATCCTTGGATTATTATTGAGGATGTAACCAATATGTATATAGACATGGATATTATTGAATTATTCATATGTGGAACATGATGGAGGAAATTTTTATCAATGGTATTTGGGGTTATCGAATTGGGAGATGCGAAATGGAATGAAATAGAGATTATCATGTACAATGGTTGAATATATGATTATGAGTTGATCTTGTCGTGGTATATGATGATATAAGATTATTTTCATAAGGATGAATGTTTCATTGATTGAAAAACACTTTTTATGGGATCATTTATTTATATCCAGCTATAGCATTATACTAAATAGTAAAATATAAGAATCCTTTATTTAAATGACAATTTTGTTTGGAATCATTTGAAAATCCAATAGTGGGTTGTTACTGCATAGTCAGACAAAAGATCCATGAAGCATCATACATTATATAACTAATATATGGAGGAAAATTAGGATGATATGAAATTTTCTATAATTAGGAGTATGAAAAATGAAAATAATATGTTTGATAGAAATTGAAAAAATTGATCCAATATTTTCCATGAAGTATGGAGTACCCGCATATATATGACTCATATGTAGGAGGGGAAATTTTAGTTTCCTTAGTGGACACATGAATGATGGAACCCATATTAATATATCCTATATGGATCACTATTTGTGTGCATAAGGGGGGATATTTTAATACCCTATGATTTGGACTATGTTATGAGGTCTGAAATTTGATAAGTATCTCACATAAAATAAGAATGAATCTACACAATGTTCGTAAGGAACCATGCATTGAAAAATCATGTAAAATCAAATTCATCCATGCAGTATAACATCATGTAGTATGAACACAGGTGGATCGATGTGAAAAAAAGAATTTTATGGTTACAAAATCTCATTGGATCCATGATTCAATAAATATCTTATTGGAGAAAGAATTTATCCACACATATTTCTACATAATATTTCCCATTCTGATTGCATTCTTATGTTTTGAAGGGGTCTTTTTTTTATTTTATCCCTAAAGGGGTTAGAATAGACATTTTATTAACTCATGTTGATTTGACTAATGCATAAGAGAGTTGGGGAATTTCCCGAACTGCATCTATACCATGCTATTAGATCACGGAATGACTACATACCCCATGGTAATAAGAATCATGTTGCACATAGTTCATAAAATATAATATAGTTTAATGGTAAACAATCAATGAAATCAGATGTTCCTTTATGGTCTTGAAAATATGACCATATTAACCCAAATTTAAATTGATATTGATTACTCTAGTAGGCTCCTTTTTTACCATAAATAATAATCCCACATGATCTATTCTCAATGTGAGAAACAAGGAGTAGAAAAGGTATCTTCCACCACACAAATCCCACACAAGTGAAGGATAGGGGAACATAGATTTTACAGTGGATATACCATTATATAGGATCTAGGAATATCTATGTATATCACTATAATTTGAATCAAGACATATGTATTTCTTGAAAGGATCCATGTTCAGGTCTAACCCATATACATGGAGAAGGAATTTTTTATGTATTGTGGATTGACCCAAAATTGGAGATTTAGGAATCACTAAATATATAATTGGAATGAGAATATTGATAGATGTAGTTCTTGAGGGACCATATAGTTTAAATCTGTAATGTCAATGAAATATTGTTATCCATTTATTGTATTACCACTAGGGCCATATTAACCTTGATTCTATTTGATATGTTGTACTAATATAGGGATCATTTTTATCAAAACTCTAATGAACATCTGAGCTATTTTCAATGTAATAAATAAGTAGTGGAATTGTATTATCCACCAAAAATCAATTAAAAGTGGTGAATAAGGGAATATAGATTTTTTTTTGGTGTCTGGACATGGATGTAAGATCATGGAATCACTACATATCTCATTAGAATGAGAAAGAAGATGTTTGTTGATATTGAAAGGTTCAATGTAAAGGTCTATCCCATACATAGAGATAGAGGAATTTCTCTGTGTTATAGCTTTATCTAGGATTGGAGATCCATGAATCATCAAATATCACTTTGGAATGAGAATCACGCAACACATAGTTCTTGAATTAATGTTTTGGTGTGGAACCTCGTTGGATATTGTGATTCACTCAATCAAAGATAAAAATGAAACAAAGTTTTACACCATGAAAAAAGAATGTGACCCTTGATATTTATTTCCATGTTTTAAAGAAGTTATCATACAGTTTAAAATCATATGACTATGATATTGGGATATGTAGTTTAAATCATTATATCTTATAGTTTGATGTCTTGTAATCATGTGTCGTACCACTAGGATCATGTGGTGTTCCTTTTAAGTATGTGCATACATGGCAATGATGAAATTAAGTTTAATATGATAATGTGAAGAAGTTGTGGGTATAATGTTTTTTATTATGAGAAATGGAAGATATATTACCATTTTTAGGGTTATACTACCAATACTAACTACATAGTTTATCATTGTGCAGCCAAGGTGTTATAATATCCCATTACAGAACGTATTTTTGTAAATCCCTTATGTTGTTTGAGGATGTAATGAGAACTACATTAATCAATATCTTGGAATAAGACCATATAGAGCGGTCTGTGGGTATATAATAATGTCTCTATCACTTTTTTTTAGTGTGGGGGACATATTCAGTTCCATATACTAGTGAATATGATATTTCGAGTGTGAGAATATGAAATTTTCATTCACTATGCACAAAATGAATAAAGTATCTTTTTAGGAAATTTTTTTCCTTTATCCACCATATTATGGTGTATGTTATATAGGGTCATTTTGAAGGCCTCTATCTATCCATTAGTTGCTGCATGATTGTAGGATGAGTGGGTGGATATGATATTATACATTTGGTACTAATTCTCTATCTAAGAAGAATGCAATTTGTTCTATTTTCATTCATTATTTTATGAGGAACATAATATAGGGTAATGCTATTGGATTTATGGGAGGAAAAGAGGCTGTGGACCCCAAATTCCTTGAGGGGGACTACCTCTGCCCATTTTGAGAAGAAGTTGGTTATTGTTTGGACTTACTAGAATTCATTGGTATTGAAAATATGATATGGTCCTTCAACATCCATTCCCCATGTTTAAAACAACCACAATTATTTAGTGGTATCAAATAACATTGGGGGTAGATGAATGAAGTAGGCATAAAATTTTCAGGAATGAAACTTCTGGATAAACATTGTGCCATCATGCATCATAGTGGGAAATTATTACCCATAACTCTATATTTTTTGAAAAATTATGAACACTAACTAGTGGGAAATACATGGTCCAACGCTCACTTCTTTCATGATAGTTGAGGACTCCTCTCCATTAAGTCACCTTAGAAGGATTCCATTAAGGCGCTGATTATAAACGACATTTTGATTGGTTTTTCATTATATAGAAAAAAAATAACTCCTTGACAATGGATTTTCTCTTTCGCATCTCTATCTGATAAGAGTAATCCACTTTTATGTTTTATTCTATGATGGATATCATTGAACAAGTAGTAAGACCATATTAGTGGGATGGAATGATTTCATTGAACACTTTTGTGATGAAATGATAAATGGTGAGGCCATTCACCAATTTGAAATGTTAATGAATGATTCATCCTAATCTAGATTTTACAATGATGTTAGTATATATTCTAATTCATATTATTGGTAATTATGTAATTGGTGGTAATTATTAAATTTTGGATTCTAGGAGAAGTATTCTATTAACCTAATGAAATCACCAAGAAGAGGGATTATCTCATTC
This sequence comes from Viscum album, assembly GCA_963277665.1. NCBI lineage: Eukaryota > Viridiplantae > Streptophyta > Magnoliopsida > Santalales > Viscaceae > Viscum > Viscum album. The sequence goes on along the minus strand of OY728128.1, from coordinate 60,558,178 downwards.
TTTATGATGGAATAGTCGACGTTGATAATTTTGATTACCATCTTTTAGTCACCATAAAACAAAATTTGGACCACTATTATCTGATGTTTCATCTCTAAGAAGGACATAAGGTACTGATATTCACCCTCATTGATTGTCCAGACCTCTGATATTAAGAAATATTAACAAAAGACTTTCATTTTAATAGATATGATAATGACCCCTAACATGTCATCGTTGAGCATACGGTCTTCTATTATATTTCTTTCTAGGCTCCTAGAGGTTCCAAAAACACACATTTCCTATAATTTGGGGAAATATTGAATTGAAATGATCTATTTATATCAAATGTTAGTCTCTTTCTACATCGTTTTAGAAGACTATTGATGTACAAGAAAATCATCCAGATCCTTGTATTTCATTTCTTTTTGAGGCCCAAACTACATGTAAAACTGTTATATAATAACTTCATATCATGATATACATACAGTCATCATTGGAGAACAAAATATTTACTTTATTTGGTTATTTTTAGAGACCGTTTGATCCACATGCCACATCATATAGTGCCATAGTTTCTGAACCGAAAATATTAATAGTAAGAATCCCTTCTTGATATCTAATTAAAAAGTCATAGTATAAATCATTGTTCAACATAGATAATAAAGGTTGTTTTCATTACTTGTGTCATTGTTTTATCCCAGGAATATCATGCAGTGATTACTTGAAGGTTATCACATACAATATTAACTGGTTCACCTAAATGGTTGGAATTAGTAGTTAAGGGAACAATATATCATTCATGAGGTTTTCAAATGCTTCCTAGATGAAACTGGGTCTTTTATATGTGACCCCCTTTTTCATCAACTTTCTTAATGGAAATTAGTTACATAAAAGAATGGAATTAAAATTCCAAAATATAGGATATGTTTCATGATTTCCTCTCTACTCTTATAGGTTTATGGGGGTGAAATTATAATGACAATATTTATTTTCTCAGTGTCTAATTCAATTCACTAATGGATAGAATGAATTAGATAAATTTTCATAAGGATACAACTTAAAGAACATTTATATGGGTTCATCTTCGGTGTATTCTATTGCAGTTTGCTGATGAAAATGTTGAGATCAATTAGGTGACCATAACATTTAAAAAAATTATACACTAGATCATCAATGTAACATTCAACAGACATCCATATGAATGATATTAAGATTACATGCCTGGAATGTTGTAATGAAGAATTGAAATTCTTCCAGCCAATGACCATTAATAGATAAATAAATAATCTATGAGGGCCCTGAATTTCATGGATTCATCATCTTATAGTGTAGCATCCCATGTAAGTAATGAATAATAGATATTTTTATCTATGTCTATTAATGATTAAGATAGTTTTATAGAGGCTTAAAATGAAAATAAATACAATCTTATGCAAGGAATACACTAATATTCATAAAAGATTGTTTTACTGCCTTTTGATGGAAAACCATTTTTGAATCTATATTTTGACAATTTTATAAACTATGTTTGTCAAAATAAACTTATCCTTTATGATTGGGACATCAAAATTTACGTTGTGTGAATTTTTGGTATTTTTCTGACAATGTTCATTTTTTAATGAATAGTGAAAAATACTGCATCTTACATCAAAACTACTTTTTAATCTAATTTATTTATATGATTAGATTATGTTTTGAATTGGTTTTGAAGTGAAATTAGAATATATTTTTACCATTTTATCCAATGGTGGTCATTGGAATCAATTTCACTTTGAAATTAGACTTAAACTAGTGTCAATCTTTTGATACTTATTATTTTGTAAAAACACGCTATTTGCTCTGGCAGCGGGAATTAATTATTGAATTAATTAATGTGACTTATAGGATTTGAATTTTGTAAAATAGACTTCATTTTTGAATTCGGAATATCAAATATATCTTAGGGTGATGTTTTTGTAATTTTCTGAAAAACTTCAAATTTTGATGAATAGTGAAACCACTTAGTGGTAATCAAGCAAACTGATTTTTCAGTTAAATGAAAGTTTACCACTAATGTGTATTGAATTTTGAAAAATCCGACATACATGGTTGTCATTAAGAATTAAAATGTGGTTCAATGAGATTAAAATAATTTTTTGGTGAATAGTAACTTATTAAGTTTTTAATCGCGATTAGTGGTAATTAGTGTAGTTTAAGGTATAAATAATGCTTTAATAATATGAAATGACCTAGAAACAGGTCCCAAACCTATTGGTTGTGTCATGGACGACCAAGAAAAGCCATGGGTCAACTTGGGGAACCCATGGAGACATTTGGGTTGGGAAATGACATAAATAACTTTTTATTTAATGTAAAAGTAAAAATGACAGAAACATAATATGTTTTACGAAAACAATTTTTACATGGGGTTATAAAGAACAGATATTTGATTATAAATATTCATTGGAAATATAAAAAGATTAACTATATCATAGTATTTTTTTATGATTTTTAGACATTAAATAAATTAAAATAGTTATGACATAATAATGATGCAGCGATGACATCATTATTTGACGATTTAAATAAAATGGAAATACAATGTAAAATCTATGAACTACACATTGCCAAAACCAATTGGATGAGTGGATTTCGAACCCTTATCACCTTATCCACGAATTATATTAATGTGGGACCTTTTAAAACCGAAACACATTTTCAAATAAAGTAATATTTCATTACTTTCCAAAAGTACCCCTCCTCTCCTCTTATAAAAGCCCCCACCTCTACCTCATTTCACACACTCCTCAAGCCTTTGGCTCGACCAAACCCTTCCCATGTACTCTCTCCACATCCCTCTCCACATCCTAGAGGGTTCCCTTTGGGCAGAAGCCTTTCAAAGGAAGCCTTTAGGCTCAAATCAAAAGGAGTTACGCTTTTAAAGGTAAATCATTCTCTCATGTTCATTTGTTTTATTTTGCTTCTCCGACCCCCCTAAACACTTTTTATTTATGTATTTTGTAACAACACCAGTATCTTAAATATACAAGGATGTTTTTATAATATTTATTTGAGCTACACTCTCACACAACTACATCAAATGGTTAAAAAACATACGGTTTCCGTGGATGGCGAAATTCTGCCTCCCGAAACGATGATTGTTCAATACTCATTTAACACCTTCAAAAATGGCCATTATGATGTACCTATTTTTATATATGATATATAATATGTTTATGTTTTCCTTAAGCTTCTGTTTTTTTCATTTTGGGCATACCTTTATGGTTTCCATTATGGGTAAACACGATATCTTCATTTTAGGAAGTGCGGACTACCGTCCCCTGAAAGTGATTTGATTCGTTAATACCATATGTGGGATGTGTAAAGGATAAAGTTAATGATATTATATATGTTATTATACTGGAATTATAATATACTCTTATATCATTATTATTCCATTCTAGAAAATATGAAATAGAAATGGAAGTAGCGTTCATGCGTACGTACGGCTTACCGTCTCCATGAACGGTGCATTTCATTTCTTACCTATAAATGTGATGTAATATTATAAATAAATGTATATGATGAATATATATGATATATATGTTATCGAAATCATTAATATCATTCTGTATATAACGAACCTATGACCAAATTAACAACATGTAAGTGTAAGATGTCTATTTTTGACTTAAGAACCAAATACCGACAAAATGAACATTATTAACTTAACCGATTACATGATGTTCATAACATGGTATAAAAGGAATAATGAACTTGAAAAAGATTCATAAGAAAGTATAGATTAACTAATGTTTATTATTCAGGAGATTAAAGAACGGTTGGGTCAATTCGGATACGAGGTATGGGACTTCGTCTCAATCTCCTTTCATTGAGGCATATTTTATTTATACAAAACTTTCTTTTATACGGTGTATAAACCCCTTTGACTTTTACGATTATTCAAAAGGAATCGTTTTTATATGAAGCGTTTACTAAACGATAAAAGGGAATGTTTTGTTCGTACGTATGCGGCGACAACGACTTCTCCGCCATTGTGACTGTTATTTGAGTTTCGGCTTCCTCTACAAGCCATACTTTTTTTTAAAACGAAAAATAAATACCATGTTTTACTTTGGTATTGAAAATGGTTTTCATAATGTTTTTATTATATCAATGTGTTTTATTGATATCTCGTGATTGAAATATGGAAATTTTATGTTTCCTTTATGCATGTTTTATGTGATATGATTATGTTATGGTTCTTGGGCATTATTATGAAGACGGGTGGTTACGTGATAAACATAGGGTGTGTGAGCCCGTTATAGCTCTCCAATGCATTGGGTAACGCGAAGGAGTGAAACGTTAAGGTTTCTCCGAAGAGATTTAGGGAATATACTGTGATGGGTATTCCAAACGTAACCAAGAGGGTTACTCCCTACGTAAGAATGTTATGAATGCCTCATGTTACCTTTATGTCTTATGATTTCTATGATTTATTCATGATTTGATGAGGTATGTTAAAGTGCTTATGTTTTATGGGTAAAGTTTGATCTCATCATTAGGTACATATTTACCCATGTTTCCTTTCCATATTTTTATAACCAATACTGAGCTTTTTATGCTCATCCAATGTTTTTTTGAAATGTTTTCACAGTTCAAGGGAAAGGTACATGATATGATGATAGTGTCAAGGAAGTGTCAAGAATGAATCCATGTTTTATTTTAAATTTGTTTCCTTTGATGGGAATGAAGAATACTATCTTTATGTAACCACTTGGTTTATATGTGGAATGTAATGCTAGTTTTATGATCTAATTCTCTAAAACTCTAAACCCGAAAAGATCCTCAATGTGTAATCTTGTAATAACTCAAGATTAAGTAAGGTTTAAGGCTGGGGCCTTATAGTTGGTATCAAAGGTCAGTTTAGATAACTTTAGCATTTAAAATTCTATTAAATGATTATCCAAAAATATTTTTTTTCGAAATGATATAGAATTTAAAGATTACCATGTTGCTTCATCTAAGACATGTTTGTTCAGAATGGTTTTCCGCAGAGGAAACAGGGAAGCAGTGCTAGGAAGGCATACAGAAGGAAATAACCTTCCGAATCAGCATCCCCGAATCAGCATCCAGAAATGGTCGGAATTGGAACTGAACAGTTTGTTGCAGTAATGGCGCAGTTGACTCAAGCGATAAATGGTGGTGGTATCCATGCACGAGATCATCCAGATCAACCGCAGAGGAACATGTCAGTGGTGGAACATTTCATGAGGCAACATCCACCATCATTCAGAGGATCATCTGACCCTGTGCTAGCTGAAGGGTGGATTAAAGCACTGGAGAAGATTTTTGATGTCATGGGGTGTTCAGACAATCAAAAGGTTAGTCTTGCTATTTACCGTTTGGAGGGTGAAGCAGATCAGTGGTGGTCTATGGTTAAAAATATCAGGGACGCCGATGAGATTGATGCTCTTGACTGGGATGAATTCAAAGGTATGTTTCTTGAGAAGTATTTTCCTAAGGCTGTTCGACTTAGGATGGAAAATCAATTCTTGGAATTGAGGCAAGAGGAAGACTCAGTGGCTGCCTATGAAGAAAGGTTCACTCGATTGGCAAGGTATGCTCCAAATTTTATCTGGGACCTTGATAGTAAAATCAATCATTTTTACTCAGGATTAAAGCCAAAATATTGAAGGGCATTAGTTTCTCGTGAGTTTAAAAGTTATGAAAAGCTTGTTCGATGTGCTGAAAAGGTGTAAATAGAGTTTTCCGATGACCAAGTTTTCTATAACAACCAACAGAAGAAGAGACCGAGGTGGCAGGATAAGGGTAAGAATTCTTCAAAAAAGTCTGATGGTAAGAGAACTAAGTTTCCAGTTTGTGATAGATGTGGAAAAAGGCATGCTAGGGAATGTCTTCTGAATTCTGGAAAGTGCTACCGATGTGGTAAGACGGGACATAAGGCTCGTGATTGCACGGAAAAGGATCAAGGTGAATGTAAGTACAAATTTTATTTACAGTTAGTGAAATGTTATAAGTTCAATGAGATGTGTCACTATGCAAACGAGTGTCCGACAAAGAGCTTGAGTGATGGGAAGCAGTTATACTACAAGCAGAAAAGGGTGGTGAAATCCTTTGCAACTACTTCAGCAGATGTTGGGCCATCAAATGAAGTTGTATCAGGTACTTTGTTTGTTTTTTCAGATTATGCCAGTGTGTTTTTTGATTCGGGGTCTACACATTCTTTCATCTCTGAAACCTTTTCTAGTAAAATGGGAATAACATCTCAAGAAATGACTCCTAAACTTTTGGTAAAAACACCTGGGGGAAATGTTGTGGAAAAAAGAATTTATAAGAATCTTCATATCCTTATCTGTGGAAAGAACCTACTTGCAAACCTTATTGTTCTACCTCTAGTAGAGTTTGATGTTATCCTGGGTATGGATTGGCTCTCTATTTACCATGCTAAGATCGACTGTAGAGCTAAAGAAGTTTCTTTTCAGAAAGACTTTCAGTTTGTTTACAAGAATGAACCCTTAATTTTGATAACATATCAAGAGTCCGAGAAACTTGTAAAATATGGAAATGAATGTTACCTTGCACACGTCGTTGAAAGTAAAGGAACTTTTCAGATTAATGATGTGCCAGTGGTAAATGAGTATCCTGATGTTTTTCCTGATGAGTTGCTTGGAATAATACTAGACCGGGAAGTTGAGTTTACTATTGACTTAGTTCCTGATGCTAAGCCAATTTCAAAACCCCCTTATCGAATGGCACAAATTGAACTTTTAGAGTTGAAGGAGCAATTGCAAGATTTATTAGAGAAAGGTTTCATTAGACCTAGCACGTCACCATGGCATGCTCCTATTTTGTTTGTTAAGAAAAAAGATGGTTCTATGAGACCTTGCATTGATTATAGAGCCTTGAATAATATCACTGTTAAGAACAAATATCCATTGCCTCATATCGATGATTTGTTTGATCAGCTCCAGGGAGCTCAGTGCTTTTCAAATATTGACCTGAGATCGGGGTACCATCAGCTGAAGGTAAAGGAGGCAGATATTCCGAAGACCGAGTTCCGTACGAGATATGGCCATTATGAATTTTTAGTAATGCCTTTTGGGCTAACCAATGCACCTGCTGTATTCAGGGACTTAATGAATAGAATTTTCCATGAGTTCTTGGATAAGATTGTGGTGGTTTTCATTGATGATATTTTGGTGTTTTCTAAAAGTAAAGAGGAGCATGAAAAACATTTAAGGGTTATCTTGCAAACCTTAAAAGAAAAGAAACTATATGGGAAATTCAAAAAGTGTGAGTTTTGGTTGCAACAAATTTCTTTCCTTGGTCACATTGTTTCTAAAGATGGAATAACTGTTGATCCTGAAAAAACAAAAGTTGTGGAAGAATGGCCAAGACCCACAAATGTAACCGAGATTCGTAGATTCCTTGGTTTGGCGGGCTATTACCGAAGGTTTGTTATAAATTTTTAACGGTTATCTAGTCCAATGACTAAGCTAACTCGGAAGGTTGTTATGTTTATCTGGAAAAAAGAATGTGATGATTGTTTTCAGGAATTGAAAATAAGATTGGTGAATCTTCCAGTTTTGGCACTACCATCCAGGAATGGTGAGTTTGTTATATACAGTGATGCTTCATTGAAAGGACTTGGTTGCGTCCTAATGTAGAATGATCAGATAATTGCTTATGCTTCACGACAGTTGAAAACTCATGAGTTAAATTACCCTACACATGATTTGGAATTAGCTGCTGTTGTTTTTGCTTTAAAAATTTGGAGGCATCATTTTTATGGAGTAAAGTGTGAAATATATACCGATCACAAAAGTTTAAAGTATATATTCACTCAGAAAGAGTTAAACATGAGAAAAAGGAGATGGCTGGAATTAATCAAGGATTATGATTGTACAATTCATTACCATCTGGGAAAAGAAAATAAAGTGACTGATGCTTTGAGTCGAAAAAATAATGCTTCATTAACAATGTTGCGTTTGGAACATGATCCTTTGGTTAAGGATTTGATCAACATTAGCAGAGAAGTTGTTGGTGCAGGAATTCCTTCTGTTTTGTATCAGGTTTCAGTGAGATCATCTCTATGAGATAGAATCAAGCAAGAACAGAAGCAAGATAGTGAGTTGCAGAAAAAGGTAGAGCTGGTTCAGAAAGGTAAGTTGCCTGAATTCAACATTGATAATGATTGCATTTTGAGATTTGGGAAGAGATTGTGTGTGCCTTGTGATTCACAGTTGAAGATAGAGTTGTTTTATGAAGCCCATAGTTCTCCGTTTTCAGCTCATCCGGGCAGTACTAAGATGTATAGAGATCTACGGGAGTATTACTGGTGGGATGGAATGAAAAGAGATATTGCTGATTTTACTGTGAAGTATTTGACTTTTCAGCAGGTTAAAGCAGAGCGGCAGTTACCAAAAGGGATGCTTCAGCCTTTACCAGTGCCAGAGTGGAAATGGGAGAATATATCCCTTGACTTTGTTGTTGGATTGCCAAAGACATCTCGAGGTAATAAAGCAATCTGGGTTATTGTTGATCGCTTGAACAAATCTGCTCATTTCCTTGCTATACGAGATACTTTCTCTCTTGATCAAATTTCCCGTTTGTATCTTAAAGAGATAGTCAGGTTACATGGAGTTCCTCTCTCCATTGTTTCAGATCGTGATCCCAGGTTTACTTCTAACTTTTGGAAAGGCCTTCAGAAGTCGTTGGGTACTGAATTAAATTTTAGTACAGATTTTCATCCTTAATCAGATGGGCAGTCAGAACGAACAATTCAGACATTGGAGGATATGCTACGAGCTTGTTCTATGGATTATCAGGGAAGTTGGGACCAACATCTTTCTTTGGTTGAGTTTTCATATAATAACAGTTTTCATTCCAGTATACAGATGGCGCCATTTCAGGAATTATATGGGAAGCGGTGTTGAACTCCAGCTTTCTGGGATGAAGTGGGTGAAAGGAAGTTGATGGGAACAGAATTGGTATAAGAGATGGTAGAAAATGTTCAGCTGATTCAGAAACACATGAGAACAGCTCAGAGCATGCAGAAGAGTTATGCAGATTACCAGAGGAAGGATCTATCTTTCGTGGTAGGTGATCATGTTTATCTCAAGGTTTCTCCTTGGAAAAGCGTGATGAGATTTGGTAAGAAAGGAAATTTGAGTCCAAGGTTTGTTGGACCATACGAAATTCTGGAGAGATTTGGATCAGTTTCATACTGAGTGGCTTTACCTCCGAGTTTATCTCAGGTACACAATGTTTTTCACGTTTCGATGTTGAGAAAGTATATGCCATATCCATCTCATGTTTTGAGTCCAGAGGTAGTTCAGCTGGAAGAGAACCTATCATATGAGGAACAACCGGTCCAGATTCTTGACCACAGGGAGCATGTGTTACGGAATAAGGTGATTAAGCAGGTAAACGTTTTGTGGAAAAACAACATGATTGAAGAGGCAACATGGGAATCTGAAAATGCAATGAGGGATAAGTACCCCCATTTATTCGATAAGTAAATAAAATGTGGGGTCACAATTTTCTAAAGGGGGGAAGGATGAAACATCCCAAGTAAGTAATTAATAATAGATATTTTTATCTATGTCTATTAATGATTAAGATAGTGTTATAGAGGCTTAAAATGAAAATAAATACAATCTTATTCATGGAATACACTAATATTCTTAAAAGATTGTTTTACTGCCTTTTGATGGAAAACCATTTTTGAATATATATTTTGACAATTTTATAAACTATGTTTGTCAAAATAAACTTATCCTTTATGATTGGGACATCAAAATTTACCTTGTGTGAATTTTTGGTATTTTTCTGACAATGTTCATTTTTTAATGAATAGTGAAAAATACTGCATTTTACATCAAAACTGCTTTTTAATCTAATTTATTTATATTATTAGATTATGTTTTGAATTGGTTTTGAAGTGAAATTAGAATATATTTTTACCATTTTAACCAATGGTGATCATTGGAATCAATTTCACTTTGAAATTAGACTTAAACTGGTGTCAATCTTTTGATACTTATTATTTTGTAAAAACACGCTATTTGCTCTGGCAGTGGAAATTAATTATTGAATTAATTAGTGTAACTTATATGATTTTAAATTTGTGAAATAGACTTCATTTTTGAATTCGGAATATCAAATATAGCTTAGGGTGAATGTTTGGTAATTTTCTCAAAAACTTCAATTTTTTATGAATAGTGAAACCACTAAGTGGTAATCAAGCAAACTGATTTTTCAGTTAAATGAAAGTTTACAACTAATGTGTATTGAATTTTAAAAATCCTATATACATGGTTGTCATTAAGAAGAAAAATGTGGTTCAATGAGATTAAAATAAATTTTTTTTTGAATAGTAACTTATTAAGTTTTTAATCGCGATTAGTGGTAATTAGTGTAGTTTAAGGTATAAATAATGCTTTAATAATATTAAATGACCTACACACATGTCCCAACCTTATTGGTTGTGTCATGGCCGACCAAAACAAGCAATGGGTCAACTTGGGGACCTCATGGAGGCATTTTGGTTGGGAAATGACATAAATAACTTTTAATTTAATGTAAAAGTAAAAATGACACAAACATAATATGTTTTACGAAAACAATTTTTACATGGGGTTATAAAGATCAGATATTTGATTATAAATAGTCATTGGAAAGATAAAAAGATTTCCTACATCATAGTATATTTTTTATGATTTTTAGACATTAAATAAATTAAAATATTAATGACATAATAATGATACAGCGATGACATCATTATTTGACAATTTAAATAAAATGGAAAGACAATGTAAAATATATGAACTAAACATGGCCAAAACCAATTGGATGAGTGGATTTAGAACCCTTATCACCTTATCCACGAATTATATCAATGTGGGACCTTTTAAAACCGAATCACATTTTCAAATAAAGTAATATTTCTTTACATTCCAAAAGTGCCCCTCCTCTCCTCTTATAAAAGGCCCCCACCTCTACCTCATTTCACACACTCCTCAAGCCATTGGCTCGTCCAAAACCTGCCCATTTACTCTCTCCACATCCCTCTCCTCATCCTAGAGGATTCCCTTTGGGCATAATCCTTTCAAAGGAATCCTTTAGGCTCAAATCAAAAGGAGTTACACTTTTAAAGGTAATTCATTCTCTCATGTTCATTTGTTTTATTTTGCTTCTCCAACCCACTAAACTCTTTTTATTTACTTATTTTGTAACAAAACCTGTATCTTCAATATACAAGGATATGTTTATAATATTTATTTGAGCTACACTCTCACACAACTACATCAAATGGTTAAAGAACATACGGTTTCTGTGGATGGAAAAATTCTGCCTCCCGAAACGATGATTGTTCAATACTCATTTAACACCTTAAAAGGTGGCCATTATGATGTCACTATTTTTATATATGATATATAATATTTTTATGTTTTCCTTAAGCTTCTGTTTTTTCATTTTGGGAATACCTTTATGGTTTCAATTATGGGTAAACACGATATCTTCATTTTAGGAAGTGCGGACTACCGCCCCCTGAAAGTGATTTGATTCGTTAATACCATATGTGGGATGTGTAAAGGATAAAGTTAATGATATTATATATTTTATTATACTGGAATTATAATATACTCTTATATCATTATGATTCCATTCCAGAAAATATGAAATAGAAATGGAAGTAGCATTCATGCGTACGTACGGCTTACCGTCTCCATGAACGGTGCATTTCATTTCTTACCTCTAAATGTGATGTAATATTATAAATACATGTATATGATGAATATATATGATATATATGTTATCCAAATCATTAATATCATTCTGGATATAACGAACCTATGACCAAATTAACAACATGTAAGTGTAAGAAGTCTATTTTTGAATTAAGAACCAAATACCGACAAAATGAACATTATTAACTTAACTGATTACATGATGTTCATAACATGGTATAAAAGGAATAATGAACTTGAAAAATATTCATAAGAAAGTAGATATTAACTCAAGTTTATTATTCATGAGATTAAAGAACGGTCGGGTCAAGTCGGATACGAGGTATGGGACTTCGTCTCAATCTCTTTTCATTGAGGCATATTTTATTTATACACAACTTTCTTTTATACGGTGTATAAACCCCTTTGACTTTTACATTTATTCAAAAGGAATATTTTTTAGACGAAGCGTTTACTAAATGACAAAAGGGAATGTTTTTGTCGTACGTATGCGGCGACAACGACTTCTCCGCCATTGTGACCGTTATTTGAGTTTCGGCTTCCTCTACAAGCCATACTTTTTTTTAAAACGAAAAATAAATACCATGTATTACTTTGGTATTGAAAATGGTTTTCATAATGTTTTTATTATATCAATGTTTTGTATTGATATCTTGTGATTGAAATGTGGAAATGTTATGTTTCCTTTATGCATGTTTTATTTGATATGATTATGTTATGGTTCTTGGGCATTATTATGAAGATGGGTGGTTCCGTGATAAACTAAGGGTGGTTGAGCCCGTTATAGCTCTCCAATGCATTGGGCAACGCGAAGGAGTGAAACTTTAAGGTTTCTCCGAAGAGATTTAGGGAATATACTGTGATGGGTATTCCAAACGTAACCAAAAGGGTTACTCCATACGTAAGAATGTTATGAATGCCTCAAGTTACCTTTATGTATTATGATTTCTATGATTTATTCATGATTTGATGAGGTATGTTAAAGTGATTATGTTTTATGGGTAAAGTATGATCTCATCCTTATGTACATATGTACCCATGTTTCCTTTCCATATTTTTATAACCCATACTGAGCTTTTTATGCTCATCCCAAGTTTTTTTGAAATGTTTTCACAGGTCAAGGGATAGGTACATGAGATGATGATAGTGTCAAGGAAGTGTCAAGAATCAATCCATGTTTTATTTTAAATATGTTTGCTTTGATGGGAATGAAGAATACTATCTTTATGTAACCACTTGGTTTATATGTGGAATGTAATGCAAGTTTTATGATCTAATTCTCTAAAACTCTAAACCCGAAAAGATCCTCAATGTGTAATCTTGTAATAACTCAAGATTAAGTAAGGTTTAAGGCTGTGGCCTTATATATAGAGCTATATAAATTCATTTATACATTTAATATCCATCTATGATGGAGGGAACTTGATAACAAGTCACTACATAAATCAGTAACTCTATAATTGGGACAATTAAATATTCTTTCATACAGTGCCAGTTGATTTTTTTGAAGGGGATGGAGACATTGATATTCCTATTTTTCTTCTTTATGAAGACTATGTTACATATATGTTTTTGATAGTGAACTTCCAATTTCATTTTGAACTATTTAATATATTCCACATCAGCAGCAATTTTTGATGTGTGAGACATGTGTTTATATCTCACTACAATTCCTTACACTTGGTTTTCATAAGAAAACCCCAGGAGATGAGGGGCCACATAGGGATACATTTGTGGAGTCTTTAAGTAATTCTTGCAGAAAATGATTGAATTTTTAATCAGGATGGTGGTATTTAACTTTTTTCTCAATATTTCCGGGCTACACTAGTCAATGTGGGTCCCAGATATTCTTCTTTACCAATATTTATTTCTTTGAGTTCATCAATAGTGGAAAATACACAATCTCCAAATCCTAGTGGGGTATATCTAACATCTTCCTCCTATTTATCTTTATCCTCCTCATACTCTTCCACCTAGACCTTGTTCTTAAGGGAAGTATGTAACGCATCAAATTTATCAATTATAGGGAAGGATTCAATATTTTAACATTTACAATAAAAATGAAGTACTTTAGACCTAAATAATGAAGTAAGGCCTCCATAAAAAACTGAATGTGAGATACGGGATATAGAATCATTATCCACATTTTATGTACGTAATTTTACCCCAACTATTGACCATGATGATGATGAATTTAATTTTTTAATATCAAGGGATGAAATGTAGGAATACTAATTTAGTCTTCTCCACTATTTGGAGAGACGATGAGTTTTCATGCATCATCATGATCAATTTTAACAACTTATTGAATTGATTTCACTAAAAATTTACTTAAATTTGATCCCACTTATTTATTTGGATTATTGGGTAGAACACACTCTACACTAATATGCTTCAAGGGATTATCCCTTATAAATTCAAGGCAATTTGGGGCATTAATTTTTTTTATCATTATCAATAATTGGATCCTTCCATCCACTCTGATAGAATTCCACATCAATATATTGTCATTATCACAATGTAATCTGGGATTCAATGCAAAAAATTCCAATTTTCCATTATTGTAGTATTTTAGGAATTAGTGGTACAATGATGGAATATCGGCAAGATAATAAAACCATGGCCTCCCCGCCAAAATGTTAAAGGCCATATCAATATTAATAACATGGAATTATGTGTTACATATAATATCCCCATACAAATTCCTATGTTTTTTTCATGAAGTGTAGTTTTTTTATATCTTTACATAACCCTGTACAGTTAATGTGGAAGGGTCCATATGGGACTCATTTTAAACTAGATAACGGTGTGTTTAGACAAGAATAAGAAGGATTGTTGAGACACTATAAATTAATGATCACCAGATTTCAATGTAATTTATCTTTCTAGACTTGTACAATGGAATTATGTATCACTGTATAACAAAACAATTTTTCTTCTCTGTGATATATATGATCATCAGGCATTCCATGTGGTCAATATCTATATGATATAAATTCATATCAGAAACGGCAACCAAAAATTCCAGAGGGCTTGAGAGTTCCACTACTCATCATTGCAAATTAATTTTGATAAACACAAGTGACAAGTTATTGAAATCTTGTTCCTCACTATGGTCGATTTCATTAAAATGACACGATTCAAGGATAATGGTTTGCATTTCTCAAAATGGGGATACTATTTTATAACGAAATTATGAACTGATGTACTTGATATAATTAGGCTGACCCTCAAAATATGGGTTAATTAAACTTATGTCAATGTAGATTTATATCCACTATGTCTTCTATTATGTCAAGGATATTTTGGAATGGCTGTCTCCTCAATTCTATCATCTAGAATGATCATGTTAGGAAAATCTATGGATTGTGTGGGGGATATTTCATTCTCTTAACGTGCGTACATAATGTCTCACCCATGTGTTTTGGTTGTGAATATGGATAATGTATTGACATGGAATGATTATTGATTTATATCATGATCACATCTTTCCAATTTTCCAAGTACTATATAGATTCTTTCTGTTGTTACCCCTTCAGATACAATGATCTTTGAATTATAGAAACACTCATTATCTGAGAAGGTATCACTTAGTTGATAAAAATTAATCGATCAAAAAATCAATTCCATAACTTATGAGGACATTGTATGGTGGATAGACTCTGGTATAACCATTTGGAAGGGAAGAACCCCTGCTTTTGGGAATATAGAAAATATTTTTGTGAGAGTACCAAACATATTCATCATTTTTATAGGTTTATCTTACTATATTTGGATTCTACTCATATAATATTTTTCTTCATTAGATGGGTCGTTTTTAGAAGACTATGCTCTCAATGGTGTTGGTTTTTCCTCTGTCGAAGTGGCTGATGAAACTGTTGGATATTTCATTTTTTATTATTGGGTAGTATTAGTCTGGTTGACCTTCATTCTAACCAACCAATCATTGAAATTTTTTGTACCCTTACTGATAACATCATTACATTAATTATCATCCTCAGGATCAGTTTTAGAAACACATGAAACTTGCAATGGTGGATTTCTCATCATCTCTTTTACAGAGTCTACCAATTTCTCTATGACGTATTGGAAAACAAAAATTCATGGATTTTACCCTAAATATTGATATAAAGGGAAACATTTATGATATCCTCATCACATGATATGTTTGTTTTCATTGGAATCAAAAACATGATCATGTTAGACTCTAATTCCATAATGATGAATCAATGGATCTAGTCATTTTGGAATGTATAATCTTTTTTCTTCATATTCTGAAAATATTTTTTAATATTCTCCATTCGATTATCCTGATCGAGTGGGAATTTTTTATTATTCCCAATAGGGGGAACAATATGGTATGTAATATTATTTGGAGCTAGAGAGAATGTAGGGGATGACATAAGTATATTACTGGAGGAATCATTTTTTCATGATCACTTTCCTTGAGATATTTTATTTAATTAGGAAATAGACATAGATCTTGTGATGGACACTTCCATTAATTGAAAAATCACAAAAACATCTTGGACACCTATAGTAAATTTCAGAGGAATGGTTTGTGTGTGAAACTCATCGTGAAGACTATCTATATAGATTGTCAAACAATAATCTTGAGGAATCGTTAGGATTAGAAAGTACATCAACCCCCTCCATAGTGAAATAATATTTTAAACCCTATCATTCCTTCTCTTTTTGTAGTTTGTGATGATGATGACTTTTTTCTTCAATAATGTAGATCTAAATTATAAGATAAATGTTTGATGGCGATCCTCTAAACATATTATTGATCGAGTCTTCCAGCTTGTGTACCACAAAACTGATATCCTCTATTACTTCTACACTAATCAAATGAGATTCACTAATTCCTATTATGCAGGGTTCACCATAATGGGTTCACATCAGAACACAATATGCATCAAATTCTATTACATGTACCTTGAATCATTGAAAATTTGTAATTTAGGGATTCCAAATTTGGAAGGGGTAGTTTTACATAAACCCATTCAGAGTATGTCTTAGTCTCCATCTATACCTGTGCTCACCACTCCTTCAAAGATGTTATCCAATAAATTAGGAACACGATAGTATTGATGATCTTTCAAGGAATTTTTAATAGAGATGGAGTTTTATGATGGGAATATATAGTAAATTCCACATTTGGAAAACATGCTGGTATCTATCATGGGTAACCTGTACGTACAGGACTATAAGAATATTCATTGATCTACTATATTTTTGTTCCAAATAGAGGGAACCCCTGATATGCAATTGGGTTATCCTAGAATATTGGTTACCAATATCAGACATTGTGCAGATGTTCTGGATCCAACTCGGTTACTATGATGATTCCTATTATTTGAGATGATCCATTCAGGGGTGTCGATTATCTCATTGTAGAACATATACAAGAGTAATGTTTCCATAGATTAGTTGGTCATTGAGCAAATTAAATTCCTCTATCACTTCCTCTGGCTGAGAGAATCATTCCCCATGTGTATAGTAGTAATCCTATTCAAGATGATGGTATTTAACAGGTTTATTTAAATCATTTTCATAGGTGGATACTCTATGAGGATGTAATGATGGAGAGGGTGAGGTAATTCAAAAATTTAGTATGTGCAACCCCTAGCTCCATCATATTGATCTCATATTCCAAAGGATCTATATTGGTGTTTTCAATGATATTCAGTAATCTGAAACATATTTGAGTCACCTCATTAATCTCTTTGTGTGACTACATATTCCTATACCCTATAAGGGGAATTATCTCCTCATTCACTAGTTTTCTTGGATCTATTTGGTGGATAGTAATCTAAAGGGATTGTCTTTATTTTTTGTTTTCCTTTCAAGTGATGATTCTAGTTCACATGATGGGATGAACATGGTGGATTAGTTCTTTGGAATCCCCACTAATCGGTACAGGACTTACTTCCAATATAGAGGTGATTGCTAAGGTTAAAAAAACCACATCTTAAAGGGGTGACGTTTTTTATTATTATAATTCAACCTATATTTGATTCTAGTTTTATAACCTACTTTTTTGTAATAAAAATACCATCCTTATAGCCTATGTTTACTCATGGATTATTATTGATTTTATTACAATACCATCCATTCTGAATTTATGAGGTCATGGTGGAACACTGGTTCAGTGTATTATACAGTTTCCATTGACCCACATTCTTCGAAATACTATACAGCTACCTCATAAATTTGGGCTATATTATTATTTTATTCACCAATGAAATTGGCATCCACAATATTTTATATTCCAAATATAAAATTCATTCATTACATTTCTCTCTTATAGAATAATGATGATTAGTTTTTATCAGGGATTTTTTTAATTTAGTATATCAATAGTTGTGAATAGATTCCACTTGTTAATAGTAGCACGGTTCTATTAAATTTCCTGATTTCATCATTGAATGACATTGAAAAATGGGGGGTGAAGTGAAATGTTACCATAAATGTTACCCCATCCTCTGATATGAAAACTAGATGGCATATTTTTTATCATATGCAACTTTTTTAATGAAGAGATAAAATATTGATGGAGTGCTACATTCAATTTCTTGGATTAAGAATTTCATGAATCATGGGGAGCAACCAAGTAAATTTGAAAATGTTTCCCTTCTATTACATTAATTTATATTTGATACTCATTATTTGAAAAGATTTATTCTATTAATTAGTGAAAATTGTTCCATATATTAATGTAGAAGTTGTGAACTCAATAACCAGACAATGGCCCTAGAAACTATTATTGGGGAGTAGATAATTATAAGAACATGACATACATGTCATCTTTAGATAGCTATTTATTGATGTTCAATATGTCTTATTCATTCTTTTCTAGAGGTTCCTCATCCCGTTCCATCCCATGTGGATGCTTCCAAACATATTTATCATAAACACAAATATTTGTAGGGACATCCCCATTGAAATTAGAAGTTAGGAGATCCATGGGTGGTTAAGATAATGTCCATCCACTTATGATATCTTCAAGAAGAGAAAGGACATCACTTGTTAATGATTGAGAATAAAAAATAACTTCCATCATATTCCTAAGTGAATCGTTGTATGATATTTCTCATCATTATGTGCCCATGGGTAGAACACTTTTGATGATGTGAACCCCAACTATGGAGATAAATTTCTTAGATAAATCCAATATGGGGGGACTACCACTATGGCTTGATATACAACTACAAGGGGACCTCCTATAGAATATTCCATGGGGAGTAAATTTCAGAGTGGATTATAGAAATTAGAAGACCTTCATGTTGTTTGATCTTCAATTTAGGTGGAGGGCATTAATTACTCTCATCAGAAGTTGGACTCACAAGTGTGATCAGATTATAAACATGACGAAATCTATCTTGGTGAATTATTAGGGGAGGAACGTAATAATAAATTACACTATTATTATAATTTGGGATTGGGAGTGTATAATCATTAGTTTCCATATATAAATGTCTACAAGATTCATGAAATCAAATATTAAATAGAGAATAATCACAATCTGACTCTTCACATTCCAATTTTCCCTAGTGAAACTTATTTGAAGAATTATTTATGCATGTGGATGGGGCCACACACTTGGAAATGTGTTTTTCATGTATGGAATATTTTTTACTAGGTCCAATGTAACATCATGAGTTTTTAGAAAGGATTTTGTAATTTTGGAAGTTGTTTTTCCCGCCTCATAGTGACAATTGTAATAGGCTGATTATCATTAGTTGAACTAGGGTGTAGACCTGATCCGATTGCCTTTATTTCATGGGCGAGATTTCCCCCCGACCATTATAGAATGGAAGAAAGGTGTGTGTATACTCACAATTAACATGTTGAGGTGTCTCCACAATTTTGGGGATGATGTTATGTTTAAAAACCTATTCCACTATCATTTCATTTATGAAATCATGGAATAAGTATTAGTTGTGTTTAGGTTTTTTTGTCTTTATATTCACAATTTTAGTGATATTGCTGGTAAAATAATTTGGGGAAAATTAATATATTCCCATTTTATATCTTGATTTGTTGTATGAGCCTGCACCTTTCCTCCATTTACTCTGACTGGATGCTAAAACTACTTAGGTATAGGGGAATATATTTGGTTCTTCCCATTTTCTATATCCGGTACATTATAAATATCTTCTATGGATGATTCTATAAGGGACAGATGTATGTCATGGTAAATGATGAGTTGTTTGTGTGCCCACACATTGTTTTCTTCAAGACATGATTGGAGGTATTTAAATACAACCAAACGAGGAATCTGCTATTTATGTTTACTATGGGAATGTGTTTGTTCCTCCTCACGGCCTCCCACCATATTCAAGTAGTTTCCATCTTAAATTTCTACCAAATGAGGATTCTGGAAATATTTTTTGATGTTGATAGTTTTTTGAATGTTCTTGATATTTGAAAATAAATTATATTTTAAGGATTTTCTAAAAGAGACTGAGTTTTGGAAATATTCCATATTGAATTCTCAATTCCCACAATAGGATGTCATACATGAACGATTCTAGATGACCTATAATGATCTCCTGAGTATAACACCCTAATAATTATGATCATTCACTATTTTGTGGAAATAGTGGTTGCTAGTTTTTGTTGGGTTCCACTAGAAGAACCTTGTGTTTTTTGGGTGATGCCATATTTGGTCTCCATATCCAACTCCCTAATATGATGGAGGAATTGATTATTTTGTTCTCGAGATATTACCATAAAATGATCATAGAATAGAAATGGTTTCATGTGTTTCTAGAACATTGGTTTTCAGTAAGGGGAAGAATATTGGGGCTTTGTTAGATGGTGGGACCACTGAGAAGCCTCCAACATTAGGATGGTTCCCTTTTAGAGGTACACCTAGTCCAGTGAAATTGAATCCCAATGCTGATGATGCTAGGATTATGAGGATGTACTAGTACTAGAAGTGGAAAACATGAATGGTAGTTGTGGAATATCACCGTGTGGTTTGATGTGATATCATTAGGATTGAAAGAAGATCTGGTTGGAAGTTCCTGTATTATATGTAAAAAACAAAAACCATAAATCACTATCAAAAGATGAACTCAATAAACAAACATATGAATTATTTATTAACATGTTTGACTTTCCTTCATTTTGAGATTTAAATTATCCAAAATAGAAGGTGAAACCATCATTGTGCTTAAGAAATCTTGTCAGGTTCACCAATTTCATTTAATCGGTGAAAATAATTCTAAAAAAGATTCATTATTATTAGGTGGAATATTTTATAATCTTTTATGTCTGGTTAAGAATCTATTTTGAATGGATTCAAATAGAGTTTTCATGATTTCATAGACACCGAACAATACAATTATTTTATACCATGAAACTACTTTACAATGTTATATTGTTTTTAAGAAATGACCCAACAACTCTTTGGGTCTTACATTGGTCAAGAGGATAGGATGTTGGGGTCATCATTTTTTATTGGGGGGTTTAATAATTACTCAGTGACTCTCTTATAGATTTATTAATTATTGGGAATCTTTTATTAATTAAAATGTATGAAATTAGAAACATTTGAATTAGTATTCAATTATTTGCATTCCTGGAACATTAATATAATAGTATATATCTGATGTTCTTAATTGATGGAGATATTTGTATGTACTTGAGTGTCTACACAAGTGGTAAAATTTTATTTAGGTATGTGTGATTCTTTTTTCATTGTTATCATTAAATTGATTTTGATCTATATAATGGGGAACTCAATAGTATGTCGTATTCCATTGAAATGTTCATTGTTGTGATATCAAGATCAAACCCATGAAATGTGATTCCTAGGTATCATCATAGACGGTATCTGAAACCACATAATTCATATCAACATAACATCCCACATCATTCCTTTTATTGTCATGTGATATGGACCAAATAGTTTAATTTAACATAATGTGTCTAGGACATGAGAGATAGTGTTTCCATCTATGTGTTTTTGGTGTGAGACTTATGCGGATGTTGCATTAGTGTCCTAGAATGTATATGGGATCCCATATTGGATAAGAACCTAGTATGAACATGGAAATGTGTGAATTATAGTTTATTTGAGGTTTTGGGTTTGGAGACTAGTTAGGATTACTATATATCACATTTGAGCTGAAATCAAATCCCACATATTTTTTATTATGAGGTCCTAATCCTATAAAGGTCATATGAATGTGTTTCTCCATGGGGAATATACTCCATTGAGAGGATTGAGTTTGGTCTTACACCTATGATGATACCCTTAAATTTTATGGAGGCATGTTTAGGGATTATATTGAGTTGGGGGCATATTTTGATTGCGGATTAAGAAGAAATAAAGCACAAATTTTTGGGATCATGTGAATATAAGGATTATCAGAAACCTCTAAGCGTATGTCAGCCATGCTCAATGTTAGAGAAAATATGAAGTGGAAGATTTAGGATACCATACTATCTACTTTGTCTGATGATGTACAAGGCCAAGGCTGAAAGGTAAAGTGATATATATTGGCATATGGTTCTAGTATCCTCCCATCGTTTTACCCATGGTAATCACATATTACTTCCCACATGGGCACAACCCACAGATATGGGGTATGAGGTAGGAATGAATATGTATATGTGTATAAATATAGATTGAGATTATACATGTAGAGGTATTAACTTTTCTATATTTCATGGGGTTGATAGGATGATAACACATAAAACCACAAAGGGAAAGGCATGAACGATCATCACCATCCCTAATTGATAAGGAGGTATTTTGTATTATATATGATAAGGTATGTACATGGTTCTATACATAAAATTCGAGACTATGAGATCTCTAACATAGACCCTAATGTTGGGTTCCTCATGTAAATTGGAATCCATATCAATATGCTCCCTGAGGACTCTACCCATCAGGGTGGACATGTGTGGTTCACCAATTACCGATGCAAATCATATATAAATAAGAGACATGACAGTGTGTCTCTTAAAATTTTTATTCAATATTGGAGGCTTAAAGTTGGTCTCATTCATATGACATATTTAAGGGAAAATAGTCCCAACCATTGATGTCTTGAAAGGGGGCATGATTGGTGGCTCACGTAGGTTAAGGCTATGAAAGTGAAATTCGGATTGCATATGGCAGACCTTGGAGGTCTGGAAGGGATTACAGAAACTAATATATCCTGTGAAAATGGTTTTTTAGAGATAGAACAACTTGGAAATAACACCTGGGAATGGTATTTATGTTGGAATAAAATTTCTCCATTGGTATCACTGAAACGATCTCACAAAGGCCCCTTGTTTGTGAAGAGGCCTTTCGGTCGGTGCTTGTCAATAATGGGGAATGGGTTCCTCATATAGGTGTCATGTATTTCAGACCCTGAAAAGAATTTATCTCCATAATTCCTATTAATTCCTTATTTTATCATGTTTTTGAGACCTACATGAAATGTTTTTTTGGGACTGTGAAAAGTACTAGCGTGAGTAGATATTCAAGGTTTTTTGAGATTCCCCCATTCAAATGAGTACCCAAAGTTCTATTTATAGGAAAATATGGGACCTTTGGCAACGAGGATGGATAATGTAGGAAATTATTTTAAAATAAAATGCATGCCACACAAAGAGAATAATACACAGGTTTACCCTATGTGGTGACACCAAGTGACTAGCCACCTATCCCTGCCTAGTATCACTGGATGAGTAAACAACCCTTGTGAGAAATGTTGTTCTCGGGGTTCCTACGTAGCGGGGATTCTACAAAACATAGGACCATTCTCATTCTTTATTTCCTTTTTTTCTTCCCATTATTTTATTTCCCTTTGACACATTTTCATCATTGTGATTAAAACAATGTGTCAACAGCATGATATATCATTTTTTCTCCTTGAGTATCTAATAAAATCGGATTTAATAATATTAATAATTGGAATAAAAATATTTTATTACAATGATAGAAAATAATAACTATAACATTATTATAACATTATTATTTATTTTCAATAAGAAAATGAAAATATATTTCCATAATTAATAATCATATTATGGTGTAAATACTTTGTGGAAAAATTAATTATTCAGACAATATTAATTTGCACAATTAAGTTAAAATTTATGGTCAATTTTTTTTAATAACTATTATAATAATTTTTAGGGTTTTTGTTTTTGAAATATTAATTGTAGAAATGATGGGTCATATTTAATTATTTTTATTATTTTTATTATTATAACTAAATTTGAATAAAAATATTTTATTTCTGAATATAAATATTTAATGTGTATATATAGGATAAATATATATATATGTGCTAGTATAAATAAATAAATAAATATATTTATATATCATAATTTTTATAGATATTTATTTAGGTGGATATATATAATGTTTTATATACATATATATATAAATGACTATTAATATATTTATTTAATGTAATTTAAAATTGATTATTGATAATGAATTAAATAATTAAGTATTATAATTAAGGCAGGGTGAAGCCTATGCAATAAATGAATTTTTTGTTCCACGCATAATGTATGGATGCTGAAAAATAATAAATATATATAAAATATATAATGGATTAAATAATAATATAAATTAAAGGGTAGATAATTTATATTCATTTACACTTTGATCACATTTGGGTGTGTGTGTAGCCTTGAGAACCATTTGGATATTTGTTTATGTGAGTAATAATATAAATGTTTATTTCCATCATTGATTATGATTTCATGATGTTAGGTGTGTTTTTATACTCATGTTGACATGTTATGCATTTAATTATGATCACCATGTGTCTGTGTTACCATGCCATGGTTGTTGTTTGTGGTACATTAGACAGGTGGATCATTCTAGCACACATTTATCCTTTAGAGGGAGTGTGCATTATTTTTTAGTGATGGAGATGAAGGACATTTGTATATTGATGGAGTTAATAGTTATCCATGGTTCCAGGTTGTGGATACACTTTAGGTACACCTGATTTTCAATGTCTCGTGAATTATGAGGAAACTTTATCGATGTGATAACTTGATATTATCAATTTAGAGGATTCTCGATGACATGACACTCTTGCAAGATAGATGATGCCTAGCTTCATGTACACATGACACTGTGAGGATGTAATACATGGACTATATTGGTTAATATAGACTTTTAGGACTGATAGAAGATGATTTTATTATTGGTCCTTACCCTCACTAAAATTCAAAGATCGACTTTGATCGATATACATTGGTCTATTCATAGATTTATTATGATCTCCATGTGATGGTCCATTCATATACGGATTTAAAATTCCTTGTACTAGTAAAATCATATATGTATTTATGTTCCATGAAATAGTACATTCTACTTGTTACATTACATGATAATCATTCATTATTGGAGTTGAATTAGTTATATAAAATGGTTGGGGGTGGCATAGTTAGCACACTACCACCCAGTTTGGGATTGGGAGTTTATACCCTCTATGAATTTATAATTATAAAATAAATACTTTTAATCATATTCACACCGGGTTGATGAAACATTGGTGATGTCCTATTGAGTCATTTACTCACACCCTACTCAAGACTTTCGTTGGTCCTATCTCTTACTTGACTAGAGATCTAGCTATGGAAAATGGTTCAATGTTCCATTTCTAAGCATGGGATCATAGATCTACTAGTGTAAAAGTATGTACATTAGAGGGAACCATAATTTATTTATTATTTAATCATCATTTATTTAACTCGATGTCAATTCCACTTGTAGAGATTCTCTTTGTTTTATTAAATGTATTCAATTAATTTCATTTTTTATCTTTTACACTAAAAATATATTTATTATTATTTATTATTATTTATATTCATTTTGGATGAAGTGATATAGAGGGTATAGTCTCCCCACTATCATATATAAAATATTTCTACTACTCATGGCCTCTTACATAAAAGGAGGAATGCATGAGGTTATGAGGCATTCTTCCCCAATTATTGTGTTTCCTATTTGGATGTTATATAAGTACCAAAAATGAAACCTCCTAATGGACCGTAGTTGATGAAGATCCTCATAATTCCATCAATTTAATTTGAACATAAACCATTAATTTATTGATAGTTGTTCGATGATTTAGCTCATTTATCTTAACATTAAATCTCCCATTATATCCATTTTATCAATTTATATATTCATTGTATATCTTCCATATATATTAAAACTATGTTGACATAAAATACATTATTAAAAGGTTTTATTACCCCATATGTGAAACACCACTTATACCCAACACATGTATGTATATTTTATATTTACCAAAGAGGGTGGGTTTCATAATGATTATATATATATAAAAATATCTATTATAAATATATATTTACTTCTTGTGTTGTAAAATTTTTAAATTGGTGTGAAAGAGCCTTTATAGATCACACCATTCATCTCATTTGTGGTATGAATGGTTATAAACTTCCTTTTTTATTAATGCATCGATCTATTCATGTGGTATAAAATATTTTTGGATTGAAAACATCAATATAATTCATTATTATTTCATCTCGTAGATTCCATTGTGTATACACTGATTCTCATGTGAACATCCACCTCTACTCTAAATATATCTATATAAAAAACAATAAAGTAATGAATGATGATTCAATATTTAAACTCCATCATAAATATTATCATTATATAATGTAGCTGACTCAATCTTTTATATCATTAATTCATCATCACAAAAGGATCAATATGTGCATCTCTATTTTTTTTAGGATTGTTTAAAACATATTTTTTCTTTATATTGGTCATATTGATCTCAATGTTTAGGAATATGTAGTATTCTATTGGAATGGTGTCGAAGAGGAAGGTGGTCAATGAGTTTCGGTGGTGGTGAGTTGTGTCATGGTTGGTAACAAAAGTTCTAGATGATGAGATTCGATTATCAGTGATTTTATTTTTAAAAAATTTGAATATATTATCGTAACACAATAAAAAACATACAAATTTGTTCTTTTAAAATTAAAATTAATTAAAATTATCATTTTCATCATTCATATAGTTGGTTTTGACATTAAAATTCAATTTTCGTAATAATGAGCACCTGAATATAAGGATTCTACATTAGAGAAATATTTTAATATAACCTAATTATTAATTATAAATAAATAATTTAGAAATTCATTAAAAATATCTTATCTGTATTTATTTCTTTCAGATATGATGTTCGTGTTTTTTACATATTATTTGAGGACCTGATAGAATGGATAAATAACCTATTTGAATGATTAAGACATGATTTTTCTGTTCATTTATATATATATATATATATTTGTTACAACTTTATAATTCATCCTATTATTTTGAAGTAATGTTTTCTTGATACATGAGTACTCTACATATTATATTGCGAAAAAATAATGCATGGATAACTTAAATTGTGATCTAAAAGATTGAGAAGAGTCTAAGGTAACACATGTATGAATAGAAAATGGATAGGGAAACTAATTTTAATGAAGTAAATAACATGATTCATAAAAGAAAATAAATATATGCATCATCAATATAGTATGATTTTACATCTATTTTAGGGATGAATCAGTGAATTCTTATTCTGATGGTTACTAAAAATAACATCATATTTTTTAGTAATGATAATGATCTTATCAAATATAATCTAATATGTTGGAAATCCATATGGAATCCCCTCAAACACATGAGATGTTTTCTAAATCATTATGATAATTTTCAATTAAATATTATTCTCGATGAAACTATAATGGTTAATTTATTCATATTATCATTACTTAAAAAAATGAATGGATTTAATTTTTAGATACTAATACATTAAAAACATTGGATTGTATTTCTTTATGGTTTCTAATATTATTTTTCACATCCAAAAATTGAATATATCCTTAATATTATATAATTATTAATATTCTTAATTAGTGTCACATTTTTCTATAGGTGAAATGATTTTAGAAATCATATGAAAGTGTCAAAAATATATATAACATGTAATATTAAGGAAAAGACATATTGTAATCTTCATTTTCAATTTAATTGTATTAAATATTATTAAATATTTGTGGGATTGTAGATGAAAATGTTTCTTGGCGGGTGTTATGACTAGTAGATAATATGAGAAAAATATTTTTTAGTGTAAATAAAATGTAAAATATAAAATTCAAACAAGTATAGAATAAATTAACTATGATATTTCAATTTTTTTCTAGAGTTATTTCAATCAGGGAATGATTATAATATATGTTTACTAAATATTCAAATTTTATAAATTTTCTTTTGTTGATCGATTTCAATGTTAGAGGCCACACATACATCCCGTATAATAACATAGAGGAGGAGTAACATGGTTCTAATAACTGTAACATTAATCATCACATTGATGTCAATGATGTTTTTTGTCTGAACATATAAATGCATTTATACAAGAAATTGATTTATAATTAATCAGTTGAAAAAAATTTCAACGATTAATTTTATTATATGACAAATCAAAATTGTTTATTTGGATAAATTATAAATTATATAAAACAAGAGGGATGCGGTTAATCCTTGTTAACAATTATATTTATCAATGTGGAGAGTTAATTACTATCACCCTTATGATTAGGAAAACCATAAGTCACTGTTATGATACGAGGACGGTAAATCATGAAATGATATCAGAAAAATTGAGTAATGTTGAGAAATAGAGAAAATTGAAATCATTATAGGTAATGATAACTCATGGACAATTAGAACACAATATGTACCACACAGTTACCTTACTATATATCTTATGATGACTTCTATTACATCATTAAAAACTAACTTTAAGTCTTAGTGGACATGAAAAAATCTTGGGATATTTTATTTAATACTATATCATTAATCTATGTCTATTATTGAGACATTTATTTTTTTATTGTGAGGGTTATTTTAAAATTTATTTGATCATTGTATTTAAAAATTTTCTTATATCTATTCTATCGATTGCATAAGGTCAGAAAAATGAAATTTTTATTCAAATACCATCAAATAAAATAAAAAAATTATTCATCAGAACTAAATAACATCTCAAGAGATTTCATCTCCCATAAAAATGTAATATAATAATTTGACCAATTCAACAAAATCTGAAACCCCACCAACCCACTAAAAATCAGTTTCCTTCTCCCAACAATGTAATTTATACAATGTTTTGTTGAATCTCATTTTAAGATGATCTCGTCTTCCCATTTCTTTAAAAATCACTACATGATTTGTATGAATATTGATATATGAAACAATCATGAAGGGTGTGAAATAACGATTAAACAAATAATGAAATCCGTATAAAAATAATATCCACTCCCCACCCCATATAGAATATTTTTTATGAAATAATGCATTGGAGTTATGAACTACACATGGAAATATCTCCGATTATAAATCCCTTATAAAAGTGTTAAAAACCCCTCCAACTACTTGAAGATCTTTATTGGGGATCACATATCATAATGGATCTAATTCTTGGTTTTATCTAATGTTATCATGGACTCACCATCATCCATAAGATAAATATATTCTATTTCAATGAATCAATATTCTATAATAGAATATCTAATAAATCTCTATTCTTTTCCCTCACATGGATAAAAAAATTAATTTCAACTCATTAATTTCAACTATTTATCAAATAATTTTTTATATCCATATCATAAAACTATTGTAACTAGTACTAAATATAAATCAAATTAATATTCCGTAAAAAATATCATTTGGAAAAGCATGAAAATAACCAATAGGAATAGCCTAGAAAATATTTAGAACTATAAAAACAAGGGTTAAATATTTACCATCAATCTCAGCAAATGAAAAAATATTAATCCTATAATGTTCTATTCATTTAATATTCATAAAATTTATTTAATTTCAATTTAAAATATATATTATATAATTGATGCATAGGTGGAAACATGTTTGGTATATATGACACACCAAGGTCTCTACCCTGAAATCTGTTCAATCATATTTAAAAATATTCATATAAATATCTAATTCCATGAATTGGATCATAGGTTTCCTTATATGTCATACAATGTCTCTCTATTTATAGATATTATTAAATGGAATTTTTTTGTTACCATACTATATAAAATCTTCACTAATGCCTATATATGAGTACTAATATAATTATGACA
Source organism: Viscum album (assembly GCA_963277665.1). Lineage (NCBI taxonomy): Eukaryota > Viridiplantae > Streptophyta > Magnoliopsida > Santalales > Viscaceae > Viscum > Viscum album. Next base: position 60,528,278 of record OY728128.1, on the reverse strand, counting down.
TAATGTTTTAATAAAAATACATCATCATGTATCCCTAATAGAGCCACTACCTAGAATTTATTGTATATATTGTGACTCATTAGGACTTCCTCGAATAGAAAATGAGTTGGAGATAATACCTCATATTAAAAAACACTCATGAGTGGGTGGAATTTCCATAATTAATTCTAGATCAAATAAAAAATAATATAGCAACACTAACAAAGTTAAATAATTAAAAAACTTATATCCCAATATAATTCAAGAATTTTATATAGAAAAATAAACCCCTAAAAGAAATATAAATTTTAACCATCACTTATGAAGATAACTCTAACTATAAAAAATCACTACACCAAATCATACGAATATATTTTCAAGTAATAGAATCCATTGTACATATTTTGGAAAACCTTTTATATAAGGATTAGTTTTCATAAATTTCTATATAGTATCTCCCTCCCCATATAATCTCAGTCAAATGTGGATTATGTATTGATAGCTCATATATATATATATCATTTTTCATCTGTTATTTCAATGTTATATTAATTAATTTGTTATTAATGATATATGGATGAAATGGGAAAAAGTATGGACATAGAGGATCCTTTAAAATAATATTGATTCCCATTGTGATTTAGACAAGGGAATGACATATCTACCAATAAAGAAATCTTTTTTATTGATTATGCATTATTGTGCATGATAATTAATTATAGTGTGACTATTTTACATTGAGTTGTACTGAAGATAAGTAATATAAAAATTTGATTCAGAAAGTGGTTTTGATCCAAAGATTTATGTGTTCTTCTACGATGATGAATAATTGTAATTAACCTAATTTGAAAAAAATGTGTTATAATTAATGAAAATTGAGGCATGAATTTTTTTAGAATATATATAAAATGTATATTTTTTGTTAATGAATTCATGGGGTTTATGAGTTAATTAATGGGTAATATGAAGTAATTTTTTGTGATGGAATATCATTTTCAACAAAATTAAAAAATTTATTTTTTAGAGTCATTAATTTGCATATTTTTTCCGAAATATATATACTAGTTTTTATTACATTTCTATTTGGTCAAATGTTTTTCATTTACATTAATCATTACATGGGATTTTATGATCAAAAACTATTTATTAAATTACTTTATTAATAGAATTTTATGCCCAATGTGTTTTAAAAAGTTTCTATAGAAATTATATAATTTTACAACTCTGTGAAATAGTACAAATGTATTTGAGAGCATCATCCAACATTCTTAATTATGATTATTATAACGTGTATGGAATGAAAATTTATGAAATTCATCCATTGTAAATTCTATTATAAGATATTTTTACTTTCCCTTTTTACTATAAATATTTTAAATATATTTATATCAGAACCAATAAATATCAAAACCTCATTCAAAAAGAATATCCTAATGATATATATAAGGAAATAAATTAAACTAGCTTATGCTTAAATGATAAATATGAAAAACTATTTTATCATATTGGAACATTTTACATTAAACTATAATGGTGTATTATAAAATGATTTCGGAATTTCGGTTATGATATTGCTGTTGAAGTGCTAGATATTCAAATTTTTGCACCAAACTAGGATAAATTATGACCCTGGTACAAATTTTTTCACCAAAAGTTTTAAGCTCTTAATTTTATTTCACTAAAAAAATTTCTAATGTGTAAAAAGTGTGAATATATTTTTCATAGACACTCATATTACATTAGAGAGAGTCTTTCTTATGGAATAATTGTCAGGTTGTTTCATTAAGATTCATTTTTGTAATTTCTTTTTGTGTTATGATTGTTTGAATATGTTCAGGGGCATGTAGGGATGGAAAGATATAGGATTTGGTCACTAAATCGATATAGGACTTGTGCGGATAACAACATAGATCAGATCGAAAGGGTCACAAGAAATTAAGGACATGCAGACAGAGAAGATGATCATTGTATTGAGGGTTTTTTATACTAAGGGATAATGTACTTTCTTGTATTTATAAAAAAATGGATATCATTTTCCACGGTTTGTGTTTATTGTACTCTTATGGAAAAAAAATATTTAATATTTTTGAATATATTTCATTACCTATATTGGTATTTGTTTATTTACATTATTATTATAAGCAATTTATTTCAACTATGCATACCTTTTTTAGTTTGTCTTAATAATTTTGTATAGGATGAATACAATATGCTTCACTAATCAGATCATCGCTGAATCTAAAAGAAACATACAAAATAGTACCTATATTAAATAAAATTTATGTACTCATTTAATATTTAATCAATTGTGATTTAATTTCACATAGACTAATTTTATTTTAATCAAACTGACTAGGATAAATTGATAATATCGTATAGTGTTCAAGACTGAATCGAATCATATACAAAAAGATGTTTTACAAATTGTCTACTTTAAATCATGTTCTACTAATATTTGATCAAGGTTAAAAATGGAATTTCATTAAAAATATATTTAACTCCGTCTTATAATAACTCAATATATGATTCATTCCATTGATCAGATTCAATATACTTCAAATATACAGATACAATAATTGGTATCAGACTAGATTTCCATAGATCAAATACATTATTACCTTTTATATTCATTATTATTTCATTTTTTTAATGTCTGTTTTAAAGTTTTTGATAATAACTTTTTACTAAAAAATAATTCATTGTGGAAAAGAAATATTTCTTAATGATGTATGTATTAAATGTTAGACCTATCGTTGATATCAATCAAAATAAACAACCATTTTTTATGGAAATAATTATTTTTATTGTAGAGATAGAATTATAAAATTTTTAATATACATTTGTGTTGAATACATCATCATGTGGACTGTAATTTATATGATCTCTGATAGGGATGTTAATACATTCCCAAACCAAAAAACGAAAGAGTATCAATTAAACTATATAGTTTGATATATTTTATTATGTTTTATGACTATAATCATTTATTTACATATTTCTTCCTATAAAGCTAATAATAGTTTCTGATATAATTTAAAATTTATTCCTTTTGTAAACTCAATGGTTTTTAAAACCATATTGGAAAAAATTAGGTCATAATATCATCTATTTAATTCCTCATTGGTGTACCAGTTGGAAAAATATAACAATTGTTTATTAAAATTATCAATATTCAATAATATATGGGATTGAATGGATTATAAGATGAAATCCATGATGAAAAGATAATTCATATTATTCCAAATGAATAGTAATATTAGGGAAAAATTGTTGATGAATAAAGGAATATAATAAATTTTACTATTGATGATTTTATTAGAACCCTTTTGGTGAATGAGGGTCGGAAAAAAAGATACGCTGTGAATGTAATGAATATAAATAGTGGAGTTTCTTTTTCTAATACATCAATTCTATTTAATGATCATACTCTTGAAAATGTGGTAAGATTTATTTAATTAAAAATCTAGTTATTCAATAATATACATGATTTTTTATCATTCTTATAATGTACTAGGTAATCATGATCAATGGATGAATAAGATATTTAGTAAAAAATAATTTACAATATCATTTTATGAATAGTAATAATGACAAGAATGATAAGAAAAATTCAAAAGTAACTTGTTATGAGTTTAGGAATGATGAAAATATCAGACCGGATTGTCCGAAGAAGAAAATAAAAGAGAAGAATGAAATACCTTATTATAGGAGTAAGAGAATGTTTTATAAGTTACTAAATTAGATGGTTCTTAAGGAAATTTATTTTGGGAGGGCATGTGGGGGACAATATGAATTAAATATTTTCTTGATATGTGTTAGAAAATGTTTTATAAGTCAAAGAACAAGAAATTTCTTAAAGAAAAGGATTCCATGAGTGGATGTGTGGGAGACACTTCAAATGAATCTATAAATAAAGAATCTTCCAAATAGAGGAACATATGTCTATTATGAAAATTTGAATTGAAATTATTTTTCTAGTGGATATAGTATGCACTATATAAAGCATAGAAATTTATCATTAAGTTAAAATAATCTTGATTCAGATGATGGTAACAATTAAAAATTCTCTAATATTGAGTTTCCCTTTGTAGTGGATCATATTGTTCGTACTTATGAAGACGTGTCTCGATTATCATAACTCATTAAAAATAAAAATTGAAATGATTGAATAGAACAAGATATATAATGTTTAATAATAACTGTTTTAACAAAGAAATAATAGATATTTCTTATGAATATGATAATGCAATTTTTAAAAAATATATTATTTCTAATCGTTTAGATAATGTAATTTTTGAAAAGAAAAAATTACAAACTAGTTTTAAAAAACTCAATTCCATAAATATTTCTCAAGAAGATAATGATTTACTTGTTTAAATAAAACCTAAAATTTCAAAAATTCTAAAATCTTTTATCAAACATTAGTTCTAGTTTGGATGATTTTCTGAAATTGCGTACACAACATCATCCTCATGTAACTATTACAAGAATGGTTTATTTGTATAAAAAACTATCCTTTACCAACAATTACATTTTCCCAAAAATTACATCTTTCGTATTAAGAGTAAATGTGGAGTATATTGGAAAATGAATTGTTCCCATAATAAAGTTAAATTTATAGGATTTTAGAAATAATTTTTTTAAACAAATGTGTATTTTAAAGGTATTATGTGCTAACATTTCCCGACCCAAGAAGGTTTCATTACTGAACGTATATTTTTTATTTTATGGGAAAAAATAGTAACACTAATAGGAATACATGGTACATGTATAGTGGTTGTTCAGGACATAAATCTGGTTATAATTATTTTAATTAAAATATTATCCAAATGAAATTTGGAATGGATACTTTTATAGATAACGATCATGGATGGATTGTTAGTATTGTCTAAATAGTATTTCTTTGCAAAACATTAATTTCAAATGTTATGCTTGATTATTGTCATAAGAACATCGTTATAATCATAAGATAGATATATTATAATGGATACATTGTTATCATTAGAAATGAAAAATTTGTTGTACAAAATTCCATGAATGTATTTATTCATTCTTCACATCTGTAAGAGAATGTATACACAATTAACAAACTATCCCTTAGGAGCCCAAAAATACATGGCCTTATTGAAAAGGAAGATCACTCCAAAATATGGAATTGATGGATAAGATAATATAACCTTATAAATTTATTTATGAAAACTAAGAAAGGTATAAATAAAAAATTTTAAGCTCCATGAACTCCTAAAGAAAACGTATTATTGAAAAGAGAAATCATATTATTCATGTAATAATAAGAAATCAATAGAGTGAATAGTTAATTTCTAAATCCCTTTTGGAAGAAATAGTTAGTACTGCCTCCCATACATTTAACTGAGTTTTAGTTCTACGATTTCTTTATAAAACTCATTATGAATTGTGGATTGGAAAAAAACAAAATATTCTCACTTCAATGTATTTGGATTCCAAGTATTAATCATGAATTCAAAAGATAGAGGAAACAAATTCACTCCCAAATCCAATGAGGGAATATTTTTAGGTCATGTCACTAATTAAATTTATTATTTTTTGATAAAAATTATTGTACTTCTGTAGAAACAATACAAGAATAATATGATGAGACCATCCTTTTTTGTTTCAAAAAAACACAACCAGTATCCTCTAAAGAGTTCTAAAAAACCGGTCTTCAATAATTGTAGAAAATTAATCTAATTAGGAAAATAATTAGGAAATAGTTTATAAAGTATTTACCCTTGAAAAAATTGAACCATATGTTTTTTAATGTGTTTTAGGAAACATATGACACTTCTTTCATAGGAATCATACTATTGATAATACCATTGGTGATGTTAATCAACCTGTTTGGACGAGAGGTTCCTTAAGGATTGAAATATAAAATATTACTTTTATGTCCCAATTTGATCAGGAAATCCCAGATTAGGATTTTGGTGAAGAGGATTTTAATAATGATACAAAATATGAGCTATATTAAAATTAAAGAAATAATGTCTAGAATCCAATTGAATGAGATAATGAAATTTCCATAATTAGTGTAAATTGGGTTTTTAGAAAAACAAAAGTGGTGAAAGATGATTAATCATTAGAAATAAAGAATTCCATGGTACTAAAGGTTATAATCATAAAGAAGGAATAGACTCTATATAAAAATTAGCACCAATATAAATACATGAACGTATTAATATTCTAGTCACTTTTAATGGAATCTTTAATTTCAATCATTTTCAAATATATGTGAATTGTGCTTTCATTAATGGATTTGTAAAAGAACAAGTTTTTGTTTATCAACTAATGGTTTTGAATAAAATAAACATCATTAATAGGTTTATAACAATACCCAAGATTACACGGAATTATTCAAGTACAAAGAGAGATGTATGACAGGTTAACAAGATATTATTTACATAAAAAATTATTTATGGAATTGAAGATCCTACTCATTTGAAAAACGAATTCAAAAAACATCATTATTATTGTAATATATGTTGATGTAATTATTTGTGAATCAAATATGAAATATTTACTAGAATATTTTGCAGTTCATATTATGTTTGAGTTTGAGATGAGTATAGGGGAGAGTTAATATTTTTTCATAGTTTTAAAATTTCTCAATAAACTAAAATGTTCATATATTTCATAACATAAGTATATAAAATAATTCTTAATAATTATGGATACAAAAATAATAAAATTATTAGTACTCCCATATGTACCTCAAATAAACATAATCATGGTGAATCTAGAAAACTAGTTGATCAAATAACTTTTTGAGGTGTGATAAGAAGTTTGTTATACATAATATCTATTCAAATATAAATAATTTTTTAATTACACTTGTGTGCAAGATATAAATAAAATCAAATGGATTCCTATATTAAATCCATAACATGAATGTTTCAATATCTAAAGGGTACTATAGATTTAGGACTCTTATATTATTCTGGAAATGATTTTGGATTAAAATGTTTTTCATGTTCTAACTATGGTTGTCATATATTGTTGAGGAAAAGTACATCTTGAACATGTGATTTCAAAGGATATATATTACATTATTTGTATTGTAATAAAAAAACATGGTATCTTATTACACTATTGAATCCAAATATGTGTTACCTAGAAGTTGTTGTGATCTTGTGTTGTGGTGGCAACACACACCCACCGATTGCCCCTAGACTTCTACTAAAACTAAAATACTATGTGATAACCGTAGATCGATTGATGAAAGTAAAAACTCTGCAAATCACTCATGTGAAAGGAAAATAGATATTCGAAAAGAATGTTTTTAGGGATTATACACTAAATTGGGATATAATTTTATAATTAATCTGATTCCAAGAATCACATGATTATATTTTAAAAAAACCATTACCTTCTGTAATAATTGAGTACATTAAAAAAAGTCACATAATTATCACTATAATGAAATAATTCATATATACATATTGATTACATATATACTTACATTATGTTGCGTAATTTAATAGGGGTGTAGATATGTTTTTTCTTTTTCCTTTTTATAATTTATGTTTTCATAATATTTTCATCCTAAGGAGTTATTCTAGACTAATGTTCTATAACAAATATAAGTTTAAATAAATTCTGTAATAATTAGAATTTATATCATATCTATGTTTATTTTTATCTTAAAAACATTATATATAGTTTTTATGTTAACTTTTTTTAATATATTTATTTTTCAAAAAATAATAATATAAGATAGTTTTCATAATAAAAAATCATCCCATGAACTAAAAGTTATTCCTCTTATCTCTTAATTTTTTCACTATTTCATTGCAATCATTATCCATGTTGTTATAATATCATTTATACTTCATAAAAAAAATTCTTTTCTTTTTCAATATTTTTTTAATTATGTAACAATAATACCAAAAAATTAAACATCAAGAGTTCATTTTTTTTATTTAGATCAATCACAACTACAAGATCAGAGAAAATATAATTTGGATAATTGTATCAAACATAGAAGCAGAATAGTCACATGAAATTATCTATAATATGTGGGAACCCCCATTTCCAAAATTTAATACTATTGTCTTATTGCCTCTATGTGTTTTTGAATTCAATACCTTCAAGTCTGATTCTAAAAATCATGTTAAATCAGAATGTTAAAATCCAATGATTCTTCTTAGAATATGATGCCTGCAGTATTAGACATTACTAAATTATTACCAAGACAAATCATGATCATGATCTGTTTATTCATGATATAGCCTTAGAGTTTTATAGATCTGTATAATTTCATGAAGAGAGATAGAAATATAAGTTATCTTTCGATGTTTTTGGAATAGAATTTCTAATTGCATACCAAAATGCATCAATGTTTCTTGAAATACAATAAAATGGTGATGCCCAATGTCCTCATAAAATGTTACCTGGAATTACTGTGTTTTTTATAAAAAGAAATATATAAGTTCATTGTGTGATAATGAAGAGAAAATCTGGAATGTTACTGGACTTTCTGAAAATTATCAAATTTTAACATTGTGGATGCAGGGGTTTTTGTTGCAAAGAAAAAGTGATAATGAAAAATAGAATGTCAATGATGTTTTACTTATATAATTTCGTATAAATGGGAGAATTAAATATCTTATGGGATATTCCTTCCTCGCTATCTGAAACCTCGATTTTTGTTATATCAAATCATAGATTATTCAGATTCTAGGATTCTTGTCGAAGTTGATACAAAAGTGAATGAGCCAATTCAACTATACAAATAAGTAAATTATAAAATAAATGAAGAGAATTATTATGTGATATGACACTGTTAAATAAAATATGAATAAATTATATTAAGAAACAATGTAATTTTTTAATATTTTTGGAGAATCCACTCGAGAACCATAAATTTCCATGAATCCAAATAATTAATTTCAATAGAAAATAATGAAATTCATTCAAGAAAAATAATTAAATAAAATTAATGGTGTATCTTTGGAACAAAAAAAAATCAATCTAAAATGACATTGTATCATAATGGAGAATGAAAAAGGAAGAGTGGAAGGATTGAGATCCTCATTTCATACATAATCCTATAGAAGACCTAGCATTGACCGTTTAGGGGTATGATGATTTAGAAATGGAATTGAAGGAGATATATCCATGTATAATAGTTATATAATCATTAAAGAAAAATGTGGAACATTCCTCATCGAATATTACCTTTCCTATAAATCAGTATATTTTGGATTCTAGTTTATAATTTCATGAAACTGTTGTGGTTAGTGACGAATTTCAACTATATGTAGACACTAAAAAATCCCAACTAACTGAATCAGTACCAGAGGGTAATGTTTACATTAGATCATAACATTTTCTTTGAGATGATTTTATAGAATATGTTGATGCGATAATTTATGTCTTTGAATAATTGTGATGAAAAATAACCATATGAAGAAGAATATGGTAGTGATGTCAAGGAAGTTGATGGAAATTTTCAAGATAATAGAGATACCAAATGAGAAAAACTAAAAAGATGATGAGACCCATTTTGATAATCATATTTTATGATTAATTGAATGTTCTTCATCCCATTTCTCTTATTATGGGAACTAAAATCTAATGTTGGGTTGTATTAAAAAACAACCCCTCCCCCGCAGCAAAGGAATAAAAATCATTATCAAAGGAATGTAATGATGATTATAATTATAAAACTATAGCCAATAAAAAATTATAATAATAAAGGAAAAATATTGATATTATTTAGATATCTGATGAAATATACGTTGGACACGGAATAGAGAAATAAATATCTAAAGATGAAAATATTGGAATTGAAATTCAAAATAGTACCTGTTATCATGTTATTTCTAATAAAGTCAATACATATTCCTCAAAAGAACATGATTATATTTTTTAGACATTGAAAATGTTTAAAAAATCATTCCATATATTCTTATTCTTGAGTACTCATTCTAGTAGATTCAAGATTCTATCAATCAAAAATAGAAATCAATAATTATTTTGATAGAGAATATGATCAATCATTATGAATACTTGAAAAATCATTATGTTTTTATTAGACTCGTAGAGAATCCTTCATAGATGTTACGAATTGATATCACCATGAAAATAATGAACACAATATTTTTGAATAATATTTTGATGAAATGAGGTTCACTTTGATACATTATGAAGAATGCATTAGAGGGTTATTCAAAAAAATTAAATTAAGGTAAAGTTTTTATAGAAACTAAAAATGACATAAGATATTTGGGTTAAATAAGTGAATGAAACCCATGTTATATTAATGTATATCATAACATATATTTTCAGGCTAAAGAACTAGATAGATGAAAATAATAGTTTGAGGAGTTAGAATGAAAAAATGTCTGAAAATCGTCAGGTTCGTGAATAAAGACTTCATATTTAGGAATATTGGAATTGATATGAAGAGGATTTAATTACAAATATTGATGAGGATTGAACAAAGATCATAATGGTAAATACCACTATCAAATCCCTTACTACGGAAGATTAATTGTTTTTGAAAATATATTTTATTTAAAATTACTTATTCTTTATTGAAATAAATAAAATATTCTCCCCATTCATCTAAATGTTTTCTCAATTCAGATATTCCTAATATTATTTTATAACTATTAAGAATGATTAGATAGTTCATTTTATTTATTTGGAACATTTGTTTTTCTAACACTTTCCAGGTTTTTGAAGACATTCCCCTTTACATTTTTAAAATAACAAAGAGGGTGAAATGTATATAAATTATATAAATTTTAATTAAGAGGGATAATATAATCCTAATGGGAAGTTATTACACTAAGGGGGATTTTTTCATATCCATAATTTTTTCAAGATGTATAATAAACTCTGGGGGATATAATTATTACTATCCAATTGAGAATAAACAATTCAAAAAATAACAGTGGACAAAAATATTCAACATTACATTGAGAACTTTTGGTTTTTTGATTCCGAAAAAGGGTGAGATTGTTGAGTAAAAATATATTCTTATGGCCTTTTCATTCCATTAGTTTTGTAATTCACAAAAACTTTCATAAAGAACATGATTACAAACATTTTATATCAAATTTTTTTATATAATGTTTCTAAGAAAACAAATAATTTTACTATACATTAAAATAGTTATTAAGTATTCAAGAACATAAATTATCTTTCTTCTTTACGATTATCATATTGAGTATAGTATTCATGCTAATTAGATTCATCATTTATTATTTATATTTCAAGATATTGTTTATTGTCTTTTATTTTTAAAATAATTTAAATTGATCAAAATCAGAACTGATAAACATTGGAACCACATTCCGAATGATTATTGTAATGAAATATTTCATGAAATCCATAGACTTGAATTAATTTGAAATACATTACATGAAAAGATATTTTATCTAATTATAACATTTTATTTTACATTATAGTGGTGTAAAACAAATCAACATTAGAATTTATATTATCATATAGTCATTGAAGTACTAGTTGTCCTATTTTTTGCAACATAATCAGATAAATTATGATTGATGCCTGAAATATGATGGATGGAAGAGATTCCTATAAATTCTTAGTCATTTTAAGAGTTTCAAGTTGTTGATTGAATTTCCCTATAAAATTATCTTAAGTGTAAATAGCATAAAAATATTATTCTTCATCTCATATATTTCATTAGAGATATTACTTTTTGTGGAATTCATCAGGTTGTCCTCAAAATAAATTGTATTTTAATTTTTTTTTCTGTTCTAATTGTGTGAATACCATCAATGCATAGTGGTAATAACAAGAAAAAAGGATCAATCACCTTATTAATCGTGGGAATGTGGGTTTAGAATGAAAGAGGCGATCCATCAGATTGGGGGATTCTAAGGATAAAAATATAGAGAAGAAGAACATTGTTTAGAGGGATTTCTTTATTGAGAAATATGTTATATATTTTATGTAAAAAACAATGAATGTCAATAAAAAATGTTTGTGTTTATGTTACTATTAATTTTTAAAGTGAATAATTCTTTTAAAATATACCACATTCTTATATGAATTATTATTCCTTTACTTATTTTATAAAATTTCTTTCTTTCTTTTATTCATTCATTTTATTAAATTATTGTATCATCACTGAATGTGATAAATGAAATTTGATTCACTAATCGAATATAATATTAATCTAAAACAATCTTACAAAATTATATATATATATATATATAATACTATTTATTTATATTGTTTAGATTTAATATATTATAAACTCTTATTTTATCATTATCAAATAGATTATGATACATTTATATAATCATAATGAGGTCATATCAAAATACAATATTTTACATAAAGTTGTATTTTGAGTTGTTCAGTTTAAATATTTTTAATCTAAGTTGATTTTAAGGTAATTTTTTTAATAACTACAATTCACCCCCTCTTGTAATTAAGCCTTCTAAGACACATTCATTTGATCCTAAAATATATACCTATAGTATACTGATACAATTTTTTTAAACATGATTTATATATTTTGGGACAATATTAACAGTTATGGGCAAACTAAAATAATTAAAAATGATATTATAGATATAAATAAATATTTTTGAGGATATTTTCATATAAATAGGGTTTAATTATTCAATGTTTTGTCTGCATGGATAGAAAGACCTCAATTTCATTAAATTAATATTTGTTATATTTCTCGATTATTTGGATAGTAATAGTTTTATATAATAATATATTGTAATCCATGATAATGAATATATTTTTGTTTGTTATTTTAATAAAGTTGGATTGAATATTAAATTTCTATTTCTATTTTCAAGGTATTTTATTTGGGTTTTTTTAATCAATCATTCTCATATATCTTGTTGTATTCCATTACCATTATCCATGTTTAATTAAATTAGGAATTTCACATTCAATTCACTAGAAAATGTTCATAATCAATCATAACTATATAAAAAGTTATGTTTCTTTTAAAATATTTTTCTCTACCAAGTAGTTATTAAAAAACATTACATGGATACAAGAAAACACATGTTTTGATAAGTGGAGAGAGAAATCCATGAACTAGGATTCACATAGTATAAACATCAATAATGAAATTGATATTCATTATAACTTTTATTCATTAATATAACATGACTTGGTAATTATAAAAGATCTATTCCCTTATTATTCAAATGTGGTTTAATTTTCTATATTCCAATTCAATTTCTTGAAACTATTATCATCATTATTAATATATTATTTTTATAAATGGGATCCATATTCTTATGGGATTCAATAGAAAATGGTTTGTTTCTTGATTTTTGACAGACAATAATATTGTAGTAGGGATTTCATGTAAATGAATTATTGTGTTGAATTGGCTCTTTAACACAAATAAAAACACTAAAACTGACCACGATAAATTTTATTTTTATAAATAATTAAAATAAAGGATATAAACGAATGATTATTGGGAACAAAATATGAAACATAATTGTGAAATGTATGAGTGAAATAATTCATCAGGTGAACAAAAAGACCATGAACATGAAATTAGTGTCATCGTGGTTTTACATGAAAATTATTACCTAGTTTACAACTATAGAAAGGAATAAAATAATATTTTGAATTGAAATACAGACAGAGAACGAAATGAATATTATTAATGGTTTTAAGAATTTATACAATGAAAATAAATTTGGTCATTACATATAGACTAATTTGATATATGGTTGTTGAAGAAAAGGTCTTCAGAAACTTGATAATGGTATATATTTTCATTCTGTAAGCATATATCCAATAGGTATATCAACGATGTGTAATAATTGTTAAAAATTTAATATTAAATAATTCAAAATTACAATATAATGAATCTGAAAAAATATTTCATAATTTTTTTTGTTATAGATAAAATTTTCCACATTACATATTTTTATGGACGGTGGTTCTAGAGATGATGAAGGAGAAGATACCAGAGTCCCTCACTTTCCCCCTAGATTTATATCCTATTGTGGAGAATATGTACAAGGAAATTTAGAATATTTTTTTGGTGCTCTGACATAAGACAATGAGTAGCTGAGTTTATCTATCGGTGCCTCATCTTTTAGGAGGTGAAGGCTGAGAACCATGTTCTGGAATGTTTATTTCATACCACTGAGTCCCCGAAGTGTATGTGGGATGAAATAGCCCTAAACATTTTTATCGTTATTGTACATATATCAAATGTCCTTCAATCCATATGGGATATCATTGACCATCTCCCAATGTTTGACCACTTCCATGTTATTGCGGAGTAGAGTTTAGTGGAGAGTTAGAGGGATTTGTACGTATGAAAGGCCGTTCACCATCCTAGGATGCCCCCCATAATTTTCAGTGTACATGATGATCGATTTACATCACAATTATTGTGATCCATAAATGAGGAATTCGAGACCAAGAAGAGGATGTATACATCCTTTCACCCCAAGATAATGGTCAGACGGAGCTCTATGTCCATGTGTTGTAGGATATGCTGAGGGATATTATGTTAGACTTCATCTAAAGCTGAGAGGATCCCTATACCTAGGAAAAGATTGTGTAAAATAAAATCTACCAATCTACAATTGACCTGAATCCTTTTGAGGCCTTGTATGTGATACCCTACCAGTCACCCTTGTGTAGGATATAGATTAGGGAGACATATATTATGTTTCTAGAATTGGGGACAGGGGTGAAAGAGAATATATAAGTCATCCATGAGCAGATTAATATGGCCTAGAGTAGACAGAAATCATACACATATTTTTACAATATCCCCTTGGTATTTTATAAGGTAGATCATGATTTCCTAAGCGTCTCTCGAGGAGGATAATTGCAAATGTTTATCTTGGGAGGTTATCTATCCCCAACTTTAATTGGGGTTTTCACGATCATTTCGGAGGGTTGGTGATGTTTCTTATCACCACCACCCACCCAAATAAATGGAGTGGGTAAACGATGTCTTTTTTCATGTTGTAGATTGATAGATTTGAATATGAACATATACACGCCATTATCATTAGAGAAATGTACACCAATGATGCAACCACCTTTGTAGAGAACCATGTGACTATCAAGGATCAACTAGGGAGGACCCCAAATAGATGGACCTTCCCCATGGTAACATGTTTTCCCATACATGAATGTGTATGAGAGATCATGGGAGCAGGTGATCCAAGTGTGGAACCATTTTCCAAGTTGTTTGTTTATTTATTCTTTTTAAGAAAAAAATTCACGTAGAGGGAATAATTTTGATTGTATGTTTTTGACCAATATGGATTTGAAATATTTCTATATATATTTCACAGCTAGACGCTATGTTCTCACACGATTCGGAGGCTCGATTTTCATGAAAATAATTTAATAAAAAAATAAATATATTGTAAATTACAAACATAATGTGTTTTTAAAAAAATGGAGTAAATGTTAAATTATATCATATATCAAAAATCTGATACAACAGTCGACTCCAGAATTTATTTTTTATAGTAGAAATTTCATAAATAAAGTTGGCATATGGAATTTGTATAAATATCCAATTTTGGAATTATTAGTGTTTTAAATAAATAATTAAAAAAATTATTCATTCATTAAACATAAAATTATATTCCTATAAAATTTTGTTGAAAATATACCCATGGTTAGCCTCATAATCCTTATATTTCTATATTACATTCATTCTCTCCTTATAAGGGAATATTGTATTGGAAATGAAAAATATTGGACCAGAGTAGGTCATATAACATTAAATGAAAGGAATTACTTTGGGTAATGTCAATAATGTTATTTTATGAAGAAAAATTAAATATCAAATTAATAAACGTCAACTTTTGGTTTTTTCCATTTTCTATTAAATTGATTGAGAGGATCTGCCCCTACTATTTATCTACGCCAATTTTTACCTAATCATGAACACCTATATTGATTTAATTCGATAATTAATGTGTCTTCTAAATGATATTTTAATTGTTATTTATAATCATGAATGTTCAGTTATAAAGTAGCATTAATCCATTTTTTTGTGATTTCATCACATAATTGTTTCACCTTTTTCACAAGTTGGACCCTATAGTCACAGTTTGAAATTGCATGGAGGTATCAAGATTGATCGGACAACAGAAATTGTGATGAAATCCCATGTGAATGGAGTATCAACGAATCGATGATAGATCTTGGTTTTTTAGGGTTATGGTAGATTGTTTCATTATAAATAGCCAAATTAACAAACGAGGAAGAAACTAAGGAATGCAGTGCATATAGTGGAACACATACGGGTTAACTGAATCATTTTCCTGCAACCAGATGGACAAAATCACTGAAATGAGCCTAAATCCTAAAAACTGGGTTATGAAGAAGGACCGAATAAAAGTTGAAGGTCCAGATTTAATGCATGGAAATTGTATTATACAATCTAGAAAAATATTGAATACACACTGAGTAGTTCAAAGAACACATGTAATGTCCATCCAATGCTTTGGAGACTATGGTTATTATGATTTATATGGATGTAATAATGTGTAGCCCTCGCACACACCATATAATTAATGCCAGGGTGGATGATCCATGTGGTGGGACACATGTGTATGGCCCCATGTGGGAGTACATAGCTAGGAACATGACCATGAGATAGAGTACATGGACACAGTTTAATGTAACTGGACATGGGATAGTTGCACAAGAACAGCCACAAACATGGGTGGCATTCCGGGTGGTATGGTGAAGCCGTGTATATCACCCAAAAAATATATTTCCCTGAATTTTTGGAGATCAAAATACATACATGGAAATGGATAGGTGAAGTAAAAGGACCACACTCCGTGTGGGTTTTCAATCATTCCATATTCCACTTAGATCCTTTTATAAATATATTAATATTCTATAATTTCATCATTTCAACTCATATTTTTGGACCACAAGTATCCTATCCTATGTTTTTTATTTGTATAAATCAATTATTCCTTCAGTTTTATATTTTGAGATATGTTTTGAAATTTTCCATGCACACTGCTTATTTGAGGTGATGCCTGAAGATGGCAGTGATCATACGGGATCAGTAGACACTCCAAATAGGGTGGAAACCCTGTCATATTTGGAACATATCCACCACCTGCCAAGTGGAACTCTCTATAAATAGGGTGTGATACTATGAGGTAATTAGTGGAACCCCATAATTACACTAGTGCGTTAGACCTTGACCTAGGGAGTTGAACCCCAATCATATTGGGAATGGGTCATCGACCTTCAGAATTGAACCTCATAGCAGATTGGGTGAAGGTCCATAATGAACTGGTTGGTACCCACTTTCTATAATAGGGTGTGGGTACACAAACTATAGAGTGTAACCTCGCATCATCTTTAGAAAAAGACCTCTAACTATAGATTGAAACCCAATATCAAATACGATGTCGGTAATCAATGACTAGAGTGGATCCCCATATCAAACGGGGGCTTGGGTCCAAAACCTGTAATTTGAAACCCCCCATCAACCTGGTCATGTGTCCCCTATCGTCCCATTTGATTCCCCAATCAGATACGGTGTGGTTACTCTAGAAACAATAGTGTATCCCCCCCACTAGGCTATGTGTTGTTCATTAATGAATAATTAAATAATGGACCCCCAAGGCACTCTGACCCAAATCCTCTATGTAGAGTTTGTCCCTCCTTGGTTGTCTGAAATTGTGGAAAGGAATGGGTCATACCACATCATGTTTTGGATAGACATGGTAGTTGTTAGTCATCATTAATAGAGTTCTAGAACTATTGTAGACTCTTCTTCTTTGGGTGAGATGTGAGACAAAGATCCCCTTTATCTCTCAATTGGGTTTCTTTTGAATGGATATATATATATATATATTAATTACATTGTATTTAGTTACCCTCCATCCAAAAGATATGAATAAGTGTGAGTTAGTTGGTTTGATTTATTTTTTTGGCTTTGGGTTGTTGGATGAGTTTACTATCCTACTATAGGTGTAAAAGACTCAATGTTTCGTCTATATACAAAATGTGTTGATCCCCTTGTATTTGGATTAGATTAATATTTATCGTTCTTTAGTTTGATATACATCTCGCATCCTGTTACAGTCAACTATATTTCTTTTCCTATTATATCTCTAACTGCTCCACCTTCAACATTCAAGGTAGCTTACTGTGTATGTATATATTCACCCCAACAAGGTCTTTTCCCACACATGTAGTGTATTAGGAAGATAACAGAAAGGTTAATGATTCATTTAGATGAGCTTATGTATACAATATTTTTGGGATCTTGTATGATGGACATAACATAGATATAAGGAGTAGGGATATCTTCATTGTTTATTTTCATGTTTTATTGGGTGGAAAATATTTCTAGTTGGTAATGTATTTATTCCATTTACTCTTCCATTTTATTTATAGTGCTCTTTTACAACCTAATAGTTTCACATGATTGATTTACATTATAACTATTTCATCTTTTATCCGGTATTCATCTCCACATCTTTATTAAGATGGTCGGGTTTTTACATAAAGGTTTTTAGTAAAATGACCCACATTTAGGTTATCACTTAGGGAACTAATCTCCATCACCAGTAATATGGATACGAGCTTGGGGTAGTATCATTTTGAAACCCAACATGGATTGGGCCATTAAATTTTTCAACTAATGGATACAATATGTATCATTTTTCATTGATATTTATGGAATGTATGGTAATTTTTTCAATGAGAAACAAAATGGGAAGGGATGAGGATTGAAAAAAATTCTGGAAATACTACATTATGTAATAAACAATTACCTAAATCATTTTGAGGTCAAGAACACACCAATGAGGTATATTCTATATATTGATTATTTCATGTATCAATAACATGTGATCATTTATTGATCTTATAATGTAGTAAATATAGATCAGTTGATTAAAATTCAAAAAAAAATATAATTTTGTTACATAAATTCTTATACTGGGAAAAATAAATTATTCATGTATATTAGTAAGATAGTGAAGTAGACTATCAATGTACCTTGATAAATACCAATACAAAAGTTATGAAATAAACTCCTAGATATGGGGGGAGTATAGGTTTTTATTTATCAATATAAAATTTCCTTGAACTATATAAACAAAAAATTAGAGACAATTCATTCAGATAAATTGAGAGGAGGATTAATCCAATAACACAAATGAGAAAAATATCACAAGACTTACAACATACGATTCTAGTGTAATAATTTACTATGAATGAAAAATTGGATGTTTCATAGGTGAATAAAAACTATCTATATTATAGGAATTGAAACTAATTTTCATTTTTAGCTATGAAGAAATTGTTTGAGTGCATATATGGTGGAAACAAAAAACAAAGGATCTAATTTAACCCATAGTTTTTATTATAATAATATAAAATTTTGGATTCATAATATCCAAATTTATAATACTCAATGGTGGTGAAGTTTATTTATTGAATAATAAAATGATTCATGTGGTAAAGTTAAGTTCACATAGAAAATGATTGTCCAAGGTATATAATGAATGAAACTAATGAGAGAGCTAATAAACCACCCATACTATAGTGCCACAATTTTAAATATAGTCAAAATTAAACCAATATATATTCAAATACCCTACTAATTCGATAGAAATTGAATACAATATCTTCATATAACATCAGATAATGGGAAAGATTATCGAATCACTCTTTTGATCATGGTTAATTAAAATCAATTATTTTATGTAATACTACTAATATATTCAAAAACTATTAATAACATATTTTACTATTGTTCAAAAAATATATCATTGAATTTTTATGAGAGAATCAAGGATAGCATAACAAAATTTCAATGAAAATTCATAGTTGTGAGACAATTGAGTACCAACCATAAAACTTATTTATGATATAAATTTTAGGCAATACGCTTCCCTAGAATATTATTCTTCTTATTTTAATCATTGTTATTTTTTGATTTTGGGTTTCGATTGATGATCTCTACATTGATACACTATTGATTTCCCATTTAGAGAATTCAAATTTCATTTCCTAGATATACTAATGAACATGAATCTATATATGGTTTCCTATGAACTACATATAGATATTACGTGATATTTATATGAATTAACACCTTGTAATATAATTTATTAAGATGAAATGGTTTTGGAGAAACACAATATTTGGGACATAACTATAATTATGGAAATGATGAGATTTAATATCTTACCTTATATAGTTTTTATTATATCCCATTACAAATTATATATTGTTCTTTGTGTTTCTTTTGGGTAAACCCAACTATTTTCTTCAGTCTTAGATAACGAAAATTACCATGACTCTTCTTTTTTATTGAATAAAATTACAAAAGACCCAGAAGTTTTGTATGAATTTCCCTATAATGAAAAACTGTGATAAAAATATTGTTACACGGTATAAACTAAAGTAAAACTATACATGATACATTTTACTGAGGTAAAATATTATAATTTATGAAAATAATTAAATATATTGAGAATACAATATGAAATATCATTAAAAACAGTTCATGATTAATGAATCTGAAAATGAATAGATCACTAAGATCCTCAAATCCTTATCATCCTGATTTTTCATTCAGATTAATTCTACAACTTCAACCATATAAATGAATGAAATGAATATAAATAAAACCCATTTTTAAGAGATATATTACTAAATATGAAATATTTTTCTATGAATGTACATATAAGAATTAAATATGAGCACTCTATATATGTTCAATAGACTTCATATTATTTGAAATATGACCATTCGAAATATGGTCCAAGGATATATTTTTACTAGGTATTCATATAACTTATAAGTATATTAAATTTGTATAGTAGTTAGTATCAAATGATTAAGAATATGATTTAAAATTATAAATAATTTAAAAAAATAATTGAAACATGTTATAAAAATATATTTATGTGTTCCTTTTTATTTTTATTACTATTATAATTAAATAATTATTTTTGTTGATTTTAAAATTAAATGAACTAATTTCATCCCAATTAATGATAATATATAATTTCAAATAAGAAAAATTATTAATTGTAATATGATTAATTTAAAATTAATTAATATTAAAAGGCAATATTTTTTTAAAAACGTTTTTAAATAAATATTTTGTACATTTATCATGAAAAATTAAATTGAACATTCTTAGTAATAGAACCTATTTTAGTGTATAAATTGTTAAATGAATATACTAATAATCAATTAATTATTAGTGTATATGAAATATTTTTAATAAAAATTATTGTTTAAAAAGAAATTTTTCAACAAAAAAATAATATAATTTAATGTTTCAGGCAGCTGCTATGTTATTAATATTTTAAAAATGATTTAGATTAAATGGATAAAAATTTATATTCACTATTTAAAATTATTTTTTGAGTGGGAATCTAATATTTCTATTAAATGGAAGCAAAACTATAAAATAATTAAAAAATGATAAATGGGGGTAAAAAGTAGTAAATAATAACGTCTCATATTTTGTTTAATTAATATGTAATTTACACATTATATAAGAATTTTTTTTGTTTTGTCTGTCATACGAAAATTTATCACCAACATTTCCTCATTTAACATTCTAAATGCCCTTTTAATCCCATCTATACCCTTCAACTAACATAATATTCCTTGATATGTCACTCGTTTCACCTATAAAAGGATATATTCTATAAACCATTCAATCAATTATATTCATTTTAATATATTATTATTCCATATTTTTTTAGAAACAATATTTTCAACCCATAAATAGATTTTGTGGTAAAAATAACAATGGTTAATCATGTCATTTTTATGGAAGTCATCATGTGGAGGAGTGATTTAATAACATTTTTCAATGAGTAATTCTTCTTTTCTCATTAAATATCCCAATTAAACACATCATTTAAAACACTACCAACAATATTGATATAAGGCCACACACTTAAACATTACTTATTATTGAATTAAATGAATAATTCACCTTGAGGATCTTTTCAGGTTTAGAGTTTTAGTGAATTAGGACATAACAAATACATCTCAAAAGATTAAAAAGTAGACACTTCTACTAAGTTTCCATAAATAAAAAAACTCTTAAAAGAAACTTGTCTAGTTCCATGTTTTCGATAGCATGTCTTTCCTTGATCCCATCCCTGGCCCAATTCGTCTTTAAGTACTGTGGAAAATATTTCAAAAACTTGGTATGAGCATAAAAATCTCAATAAGGGATATAAAAATATGGAAAGGAAACATGAGTACAAGTATACATAAGAATCAATGAAATCATACATTACTGATAAAACAAAATCACTTTTACATACCTCATCAAATCATGAATAAAACATAAAAAAAATAAGGCATAAAGGTAACTTGAGGCTTTCATAACATTCTTACGCAGGGAGTAACCCTCTTGGTTACGTTTGGAATACCCATCAGAGTATATTCCCTAAATCTATTTGGAGAATCCTTAACATTTAACTCCTTCACATTACCCAATGCATTGGATTGATATATCGGGCTCACCCGCCCTTAGTTTATCATAGATCCACCCATCTTCATAATATTTCCCATGAACCATAATATAATCATATCACATAAAACATGCATAAAGGAAACATAACATTTCCAATTTTAAATCACAAGATATCAATACAATACATTGATATTAAAACATTATGAAAACCATTTTCAATACCAAAAGAAAACAAAAGTAAAACATGGTATTTATTTTTCATTTAAAAAATGGTATGGCTTGTAGAGGAAGCTTATACTCAAATAATGGTCACAGCGGTGGAGAATTCGTTGTCACCGCTTACGTATGACAAAAACATTCCCTTTTTTCGTTTAGTTAAACACTTCGTATAAAAAAGATTCCTTTTAGATAAACGTAAAAGTCAAAGGGGTTTATACACCGTATAAAAGAAGGTTGTGTATAAAACGAAATATGCCTCAATGAAAGGAGATTGAGATGAAGTCCCATACAAAGACGGTATCCTTGGATTAAGGATAAATCAATTACATAATTATGTGTGACAAACTAATACACCAAATATAAGTGGATATTAAGTGTAAGAAAATAATAGGTTATTCACACATATTCATAGAACGACATATTCATGGAGTACATGTTTTTCCCATAGAATCAAAATTGGGTTAAGATGTTCCCTTGCAAAAATTCGATAGCCTAACGACGTCACCTCAAAACTCAGAAAATGAGTTGATGAGAGATAAAAATGGTATCTCATCACATGGAAATAAAATTTACATCAATAAGGATATTGAAGAACATATCTCGAAATAATAGTATTTGAATTAAAAGACATAAAAAAAATCCTTTTAAAAAGAAGAGGGTGAAAGGTTCCCTTACCGACTTGGGTATCTTTCGAAACGTACACCCCATTAATGAAGGGTCGTACAATGTATATGTAAATACCCATAAATGAAATTATATTACAAAAAGAGTATAAAAATGGGCATTACATACACCAATCAAAGTAACTAGTGGAAAATGTATCCTAAATCTCACGGGAATAAAACTGAGATGAAAAATCCCTTACGAAAACTCGGCAGCCTAACGACGCCACTTAAAATATCCAAAAATGGATTGATGAGATCAAATAAGGTCTCTCATAATATTGAAATAAAAATTACATATTGAGTAATATAAATTAACATACCCCGACATAACAAAGAGGAGCATAAAAGAAGTGACATAAAGGAGAGTACTTAAAAAGAAAGAGAGAGGCTGGATCTCTTACGAAAATTCGGCAGCCTAACGGCGCCACTCAAAACATCCAAAATGGATTGATGAGAGAAAATAGGGTCTCTCATTATATGAACATAAAAATAACAGAATGTGTAATATAAAATAACATCCCAATCATATGAAAGATGAGTCTTAAATGAATGACAAAAAAGAGTGCACTTAAAAAGAAAGAGAGGAGTAGGATCCCTTACCGCGTCTCCGACATGACTCAATCATTCTTTAATTTCCTGAATAATAAAATTTGGTCAATTTATAATTTATTAAGGACCTATTTTAAATATTATTATTTAGTTTATATCACATATTATAATGTTATAATAAATGGTTAATAAAGTGAGTTCATATTAGACATTTTTGTCGATGTTCGGTACATGAGTAAAAATTGAACTTGTTGGAAAACAAAATTCCATGTAGTTATAGGTACATCATATCCAGAATAGTATTTATGTTTTAAATATCATATATATCCAGTATATATTCATTTTATACTATTCCATAACATTTGGAGATAAAAAATTAAAACCACCGTTCATGGAGACGGTTGGTCGTACGTACGCATGAACACTACTTTCATTTTTTGTCATATTAATGGAATTAAAACAAAATGAGATATATGTATATATTATAATTCCAGAATTATATCCATCATTTATATGTAATATATTACATATATATCCATTATATATATGTTCTTATTATAGTACATAACATTTAGAGATAAGAAATGAAATGTACCGTTCATGGAGACGGTAAGCCGTACGTATGGATGAACGCTACTTTCATTTCATTTTTTTGTATTCAATGGAATTAAATAATAATTATATAAAGGTATATTATAATTATAGTAGGATATCATATGTAATACCATTAATTAAATCCTCTATACATCCCACATATGGCATTAACGAATCAAATCGCTTTGAGGGGGCGGTAGTCCGCACTTCCTAAAATGATGATATCGTGTTTACCAATAATGGAAACCATAATGGTACTCCATAAATGAAAAATACATAATCATAAGAAAAAAACATATTATATATCATATATAAATATAGTGAAATCATAATGGCCACCTTTTAAGGTGTTAAAAGAATATTGAACAATCATCGTTTCGTGAGGCAGTAATTGGCCATCCATAGAAACAGTATGTTCTTTAACCATTAGACGGAGGTGTGTGAAAGTGTAGCTCGAATCCTTATTATAAAAACATCATAAAATATATAAGATACTGTTCTTGTTACAAAAAAAGTAATAAAAAGAGTTTAGGGGGTTGGAGAAGAAAAATAAAACAAAAAACAACACATGTGAAGGCATTACCTATAAATCGGTTAACTCCTCTTTGTTTGAAACAAAAGGGTTACTTGAAGAGACTTCTGAAAAAGGTGAGGCTTAAATGATTAATAGAGGGATGTTGAGAGAGGAAATGGGCAAGGGTTGTCCGAGCCTAAGGCTTGTGAGGTGTGTGTAAGGTGGTAGAGGTGGCGGCCTTTTATAAGAGTAGTAGAGGGTCACTCTTAGAAAGTTATAATATATTACTTTATTATATAATGATTTTCAGATTCTAAAAGTCCCAAAAGGATATATTTCTAGGATAAGGTGATAAGGTTTCGAAATAAACCCATGGAATAGGTTTTTGACAAGTTTAGGTCTTAGATTTTACATTATCTTTTCATTTTATTTAAATCGTTAAATAATGAGGTAATCGTTGCATCATCATGGTGTCAAAAATAATTTTATTTATTTAGTGTCGAAAACTTATCAAAAAACTATCCTGATCTAGGAAAACTTTTTATCTTTCTATGAAATATTTATAGTCAAAAGTATGACTTGTATTACCCCATGTAAATTTTTATTTAGTATAACAACACATGTTTGTGACATTTTAATTTTAACATTAAATAAAAAGGTATTAATGTCATTTTCCTACCCAAGTGACTCCATGGCGTCCCCAAGATGACCCATGTATTTTCGGAGTCGGCTATGACAAATCAGATAAGGTTAAAACATGTGTCAAGGTCATTTCATATTATTAAAACATTATTTTTACCTTAAATTACACTAATTACCTCTAATCGCGATTAAAACTTAAAAGTAACTATTCACCAAAAAATTATTTTAATCTCATTGAACCACATATTACTTCTTAATTAAAACCATTTATGTTTGATATTTTAAAATAAAATCACAAAAGTGGTAAAGTTTCATTTAAATGAAAAATCAGTTTTTAACTACCACTTAGTGGTTTCCCTATTCATCAAAAATTGAAGTTTTTCAGAAAAATAACAAAAATTCACCCTAAGATATATTTGATATTCCGAATCCATAAATGATGACTATTTTACAAAATTAAAAAAATATAAGTTTCATTAATTAATTTAATAATTAATTCCTACTGTCAAAATAAATAGCGTGTTTTTAAGAAACAATATCTATTAAAAGATTTACACTAGTTTATGTCCAATTTCAAAGTGAAATTAATTCCAATGACCACTATTGGATTAAATGGTAAAAATATATTATAATTTGAATTTAAAAAAAATTCAAAATATAATATAATCATATATATAAATTAGATTAAAAATAGGTTTTGAATTAAAATACAACATTTTTTCACTATTCATTAATAATGAACTTTAACGGAAAAATACCAAAAATTTAGACAATTTAAAATTTGATGACCCGATTCGAAAAAAGAATTCTATTTATTCCAATATAACATATGATATTTTCAAAATGTGGATTTAAAAAGTGTTCTCCATCAAAACGTGGTTAATCGACCTATTAAAGAATATGAGAATATTTATGCCTAAAATTGGATTGATTCACATTTTAAGCCTCTAACATTTATTGGATAAAAGTAAAAATATTTGACAAACATATATAATCATTTTTTAGTCAGTTATGTTCATTCTCAACATTACAACGTCTAGGTGTTAACTACCATTTAAAATAATATTATTTTATTATTTGAGTGCAACTTAAGATTCCCAAGAAACACGTTATTGCATATTGGGTACGCCATCGAGCATAGAATCCCCTTTAAAGTAATATTAATATTTAATTCACAAATATGGATAAATATGTAAATTTAATATTCTTTATTTACCTGGGGTGTTACATCCTTCCCCCCTTTTGGGAATTTTGTCCTCGCAATTTTAAAATTGGGCTTGGAAACTTCATTGAAAATCCCACATCGGTACAGGAGTCAGTAAAACTATCACGTTAGAATAAAAAAAGGGAAGTAAAAAAGGTAACCCCAGTTAACACATTCTAGGATTCCATTTAGGAAAACATGGACATGGATGAAAAATAAAAGGGTCATGTTCTGAGGGAGAGTGATAGAAAACATGTTTATGAGAAAGTTAAGCACACGAAAATCAAAAACATGTGGTGGGTTAAACGGTATTTGATTCCCCAGTAGGAAAAGTTAACAGAAAATTTTTTTTAAGTTACTTTTCATTGAGGAATTTATTTTTGATCTTAAGGAAACATACATACTTGTCATGTTGACTTTCAACTTTTACTAGATTTCTTACACAAACTCATAATTTCCCAAAATGATTAGTATTTAGTAATACATGATTACATTAAGAGAGATATAATCTACTTTTAGAGAATCACCTAATCCATAAAAGAGAACTATATACATCCCATGTCATTAGACATTAACCAAAACCAAAACCAAAATGGTTAGTACAAGATTAGATAATCCACAAAAGGATAATACTTTATAAAAAGAAAATCTATTCTTAATCTCCAAAATTTGTCCAACATAACCCAAAGTTCAACGAAGACCATTCAATAAACAATTCGTCCATAAAATTCATCAAAGTAAACCAAAATTATATTGAATCCCAAATATTTGAAGGATTTAATCACATAGTCTTCCAAGGTAAAAATTAACACTTTTCACCAAATAACATCAATTGCTCTTAAAGTCTCATATTGAAAAGTAATTAACCTAATCACATATCCTCTATGACAGGTTAATAATTTCCATAGATAACCTAAAATCAACTTAATCTTAATTCATAAAATCATCCAACTAAAAAGAATATGGCATACTAACCAGGGACTTCATGTAGTCCAGTGGTAGGCGATAAATACCAGCGGCACATTGGTTGTGGGTTCGATTCCTGCAGCATTGTCCGATGCGACGGGTTTTCACATGGTCTGCGTGATGTCCCTTTTATAAAACTCCAAAAATAACCCTAACATGTTTTAACCTCAAGATTATCTGAAGTTGTTCATATTCCATCATAACATATAGTAACCCATAATTACTTAAAAAGTAAGGATTATATAAACCCTAATAGTTACCTTTATAATTATCACCCGAACTTCTACATCGATTTGTCATCTCATACATGATTTGTTACGGAACATACCAAGTTTCAAGTGGTTGATCATGACTCCTTGATAGTTGGTTTAGAACAACCACGAGTTTCCTCATTGAATCCCCCATTTCATCCGGTCTCTTAATCAGAAAACCACCACTGTTTCCTTCAAACCCATTGTCACTTTGGTGCCTGCTAGATCCATCCATTTACTAAAACCCAAAATTTCAGTCTGAGTATATCAACAAAATTGTCATGTACTAGTGAGGATGATAAACACTATGATAAACCTACTCATTCAATTTATCAAAAAACTATGACTATTTCTGAAATCCTAGACATTATGGTAACGTCACTTAGGCTTAGAAAATACCCTGACCTCTAAAGATACCTAAACCTCCCTTTGATTCCAACTATAAGGCCCCGACCATAAACATTACTTATTATTGAATTAAATGAATAATTCAAATTGAGGATATTTTCAGGATTATAGTTTTAGAGAATTAGGACATAACAATTACATCTCAAAAGATTTCCAAGTAGACACCTCTACTAATTTTCCATAAATAAAAAAATGCTTAAAAGAAACATGTCTAGTTCCATGTTTTAGATAGCATGTATTTCCTTGAACCCATCCTTGACCCTAATCATCTTTAAGTCCTATGTAAAACGTTTCAAAAACATGGGATGATCATAAAAAGCTTAGTAAGGGATATAAAAATATGGAAAGGAAACATGAGTACATGTATACTTATGAATCAATGAAATCATACATTACTCATAAAACATTAGAACTTTAAAATACCTCATCAAATCACGAATAAAACATATAAATCATAAGGGATAAAGGTAACTTGGGGAATTCATAACATTCTTACATAGGGAGTAACCCTCTTGGTTACGTTTGGAATACCCATCACAGTGTATTCCCTAAATCTCTTCGGAGAAACCTTAATGTTTAACTCCTTCGCGTTACCCAATGCATTGGAGAGCTATATTGGGCCCACCCGCCGTTAGTTTATCACGAAACCACCCTTCTTCATAATAATTCCCAAGAACTATAACATAATCGTATCACATAAAACATGCATAAAGGAAACATAACATTTCCACTTTTCTCTCACATGATATCAACACAACACATTGATATTAAAACATTATGAAAACCATTTTGAATACCAAAATAAATGAAAAGTAAAACATGGTATTTATTTTTCATTTAAAAAAATGTATGGCTTGTAGAGGAATCCAAAACTCAAATAATGGTCACGGTGACGAAGAAGTCGTTGTCGACACATATGTACGACAAAAAAATTCCCTTTTTTCATTTAGTAAACGCTTCATATAAAAACGATTTCTTTTGGATAAAAGTAAACGTCAAAGGCATTTATACACCATATAAAAGATGGTTGTGTATATAACAAAATATTGCTCAATGAAAGGAAATTGAGACGAAGTCCCATACAAAGACGGTATCTTTGGATTAAGGATAATTCAATTACATAATTATGTGTGACAAACGAATAAACCAAATATAAGTGAATATTAAGAGTAAAAAAATCAGAGGTTATTCACACATATTCATAGAACGACATATTAATGGAGTACAATTTTATCCCAAAGAATCAAAATTTGGTTAAGAAGTTCCCTTGAAAAAATTCGACAACCTAACGGTGTCACTTCAAAATTCAGAAAATGAGTTGATGAGAGATAAAAAGGGTATCTCATCACTTGGAAATAAAATTTAATTCAATAAGGATATAGAATAACATATCCCAACATAATACTGTGTGAATTAAAAGACATAACAAAAGAAGTCATTTAAGAAGAGGATGGTGAAAGGTTCCATTACCGACTTGGGTAACATTCGAAACATACTCCCCATTAAAGAAGGGGCGTACAATGTATATGTAAATACCCATAAATGAAATTATATTACACAAAGAGTTTAATAATGGGCAGAACATACACCACTCAAAAGAACTGGTGGCAAATGTAGCATAAATCTCACGGGAATAAAAGTGAGATGAAAAATCCCTTACGTAAACTCGGCAGCCTAATGACGCCACTTAAAACATCCAAAAATGGATTGATGAGATCAAATATTGTCTGTCATAATATTAAAATAAAATGTACAGAATGAGGAATATAAATGAACATCCCCCAACATAACAAAGAGGTGCTTAAAATAAGTGACATAAAGGAGAGTACTTAAAAAGAAAGAGAGAGGTTGGATCTCTTAGAAAAA
The DNA here is from genome assembly GCA_963277665.1 of Viscum album. Taxonomy (NCBI): domain Eukaryota; kingdom Viridiplantae; phylum Streptophyta; class Magnoliopsida; order Santalales; family Viscaceae; genus Viscum; species Viscum album. The sequence goes on along the minus strand of OY728128.1, from coordinate 60,497,962 downwards.
TTCGGCAGCCTAACGGTGCCACTCAAAACATCCAAAATGGATTGATGAGAGGAAATTGGGTCTCTCATCATATGAAAATAAAAAGTACATAAATATTAATATAAAATAACATCCCAATCATAAGAAATATGAGCATAAAATGAATGATATAAAAGGGTGTACTTAAAATGAAAGAGAGGAGTAGATTCCCTTACCTAGTGTCCGACATGGCTCGATCGTTCTATAATCTCCTAAATAATAAAATTTGGTCAATTTATAATTTCATAAGGACCTACATTATATATTATTATTCAGTTCATATCACTTATTATAATTTTATAATAATTGGTTAATAAAGTGAGTTCATATCAGACGTTTTTGTCAATATTCGGTTCATAAGTAAAAAATTAAACTTGTTAAAAAAGAATTTTCCATGTAGTTATTGGTAAATAATATCCATAATAGTATTTATGTTTTAAATATAATACATATCCTGTATATATTAATTTTATACTATTCCATAACATTTGGAGATAAAAAATTAAAAGCACCGTTCATGGAGACGGTAGGCCGTACGTACGCATGAACGCTGCTTTCATTTTTTGTCATATTAATGGAATTGAAACAAAATGAGATATATATATATTATAATTACAGAATGATATGCATAATTTAGATGTAATATATTACATATATATCCATTATATATATGTTGATTTAATAGTACATAACATTTGGAGATAAGAAATGAAATTTATCATTCATGGAGATGGTAAGCCATATGTACGCATGAACGCTACTTTCATTTCTTTTTTTTGTATTAAATGGAATTAAATAATAATTATATAAAGGTTTATTATAATTCCATTAGGATATCATATGTAATACTATTAATTCCATCCTTTATACATCCCACATATGGCATTAACGAATTAAATCACATTGAGGGGGCGGTAGTCCTCACTACCTAAAATGAAGATATCGTGTTTACCCATAATGGAAACCATAAAGGTATGCCATAAATGAAAAATAAAGAATATTAAGAAAAAATAAAAATATTATATATCATATATAAATATAGTGACATATTAATGTCCACCTTTGAAGGGTTTAAAATAATATTGAACAATCATCGTTTCATGAGGCAGTAATTCGCCATCCACGGATACAGTATGTTCTTTAACCATTAGATGGAGGTTTGTGGAAGTTTAGCTCGAATAATTATTATAAAAACATCCTAATATATTTGAGATACTTTTGTTGTTAAAAAAAGTAATAAAAAGTTGTTAGGTGGTTGGATAAGCAAAATAAAACAAAAAAACAACCCATGTGAAGACATTACCTTTAAATCGGGTAACTCCTCTTGGTTTGAAGAAAAAAGAGTTTCTTGAAGAGAATTTTGCCAAATGTGAGGATTAAATGATGAAGAGAGGGGTGTGTAGAGTTGAAATGGGAAGGGGATGGCCGATACAAAGGCTTGAGAGGTGTGGGTAAGGTGGTATAGGTGGGGGTCTTTTATAAGAGGAGAGGAGGGGCACTCTTGGAAAGTAATAAAATATTACTTTATTATATAATGCGTTTCTGATTTTAAATGTCCCAAAAGGCTCTATTTAGAGGATAAGGTTATTAGATTTCGAAATACACCCATCCAATATGTTTTTGACAAGTTTAGTTCTTATATTTTACATTATCTTTTCATTTTATTTAAATCGTTGAATAATGAGGTAATCAATGCATCATCATGGCGTCATAAATAATTTAATCTATTTAGTTTCTAAAAATTATAAAACAAATATCATGATGTATAAAATATTTTTATCTTTATAATGAATGTTTATAGTCAAAAATATGGCTTGTATAACACCATGTAAAAATTGTTTTAGTAAAACAACACATGTTTGTGACATTTTAATTTTAACGTTAAATAAAAAGGTATTAATGTCATTTTCCTACCCAAGTGGCTCCATGGGGTCCCCATGTTGACCCATGGATTTTCTTGGTCATCCATGACACATAAAATAAGGGTATAAAATGTTTCAACGACATTTCATATTATTAATAAATTATTTTTACCCTAAATTACACTTATTACGTCTAATCAAGATTAAAACTTAAAAGTTACTATTCACCAAAAAAAATTATTTTATTTTCATTATACCACGTATTACATCCTAATGACAACCATGTATGTCAGATATTTGAAAATCAAATCATATATGTGGTAAAGTTTCATTTAAATGAAAAATCAGTTTTTTAACTACCACATAGTGGTTTCACTATTCATCAAAAATTTATTTTTTTAGAAAAATACCAAAAAATTCACCCTAAGATATATTTGATATTTCGGATTCATAAATGATGTCTATTTTAAAAATTTCAAAACATATAAGCTGCATTAATTAATTTAATAATTAATTCTTGTTGTTAAAACAAATAGCGTTTTTTTAAGAAACAGTATCTATTAAAATATTGACATTAGTTTAAGTCCAATTTCAAAGTGAAATTAATTCTAATGACCACTATTGGATTAAATGGTAAAAATATATTAAAATTTGACTTTAATATCAATTCAAAAGATAATCTAATAATATAAATAAATTATATTAAAAAGTGGTGTTGAATTAAAATAAAACATTTTTCACTATTCATTAATTAATGATATTTATTGGAAAAATAAAAAAATTTACATAATGTAAATTTTGATGTCCCGATTCGAAAGAAGAATTTTTTTTGGTCCAATATAACATATTAAATTGTTAAAAATTGGATTTAAAAAGCGTTCACCATCAAAAGGTGTTTAATCGACCTTTTAAAGAATATTAGAATATTTATGCTTAAAATTGGATTCATTCACATTTTAAGCCTCAAACATTTATTGGATAAAAGTAAAAATATTTGAAAAACATATATAATCATTTTTTAGTTAGTTATGTTCATTCCCACCCTTACAATGGCTAGGAATTAACTACCATTTAAAATAATATAATTTTATTATTAGAGTGCAACATAAGATTCACAAGAAACTCATTGTTGAGTATTGGGTATGCCATCGAGCATAACATCCCCTTTAAATTAATTTTAATATTTTATTCACAAATATGGATAAATATGTAAATTTCATATTATTTATTTACCTGTGGTGTTACAATTGATGATATATTAAAATCATAATTCATCTTTTGAAATTATATTTCTATTTAAAATTATATACTCTTACAAATTCATTGGTATAATTTTTTTTTATTGGTTTGAACTAACTACCAATTTGAATGATTATATATTAACATCACTATATCCAAAATTAATTAGTTCTAGGTAATTAATTTTTGTAAGATTTGATATTAATAATGAAATAATTTTCATTTTCTCAATCCATAAAATTTATATTTAACTAATTATAAATTAATCAACATTTAGAAGTTAAAATTATTTGAATAAGTGAATTATGCATTTCACCATTGAGAATAGTAGCCAAAAATTCCATGGAATGAACAAAAAAATCCCCGAACATTATGAAACTTATATTATATTACAAATAAAAATATATTAATGATGGGCATGGTATCGTCAATTGATTATTGGAATCACCATAAAGAGACAAGAAGATAACAGTCAGAATTACTAATATCTGAATTGAAAAGTAAAAAATAACATACGAATATATGTTAAATGAATGAATAAAATTAAATAATAAAAAACATAATATCAATGAATATAGTTATTAAATAAATTATTAACATTTAAATTTCTACTATAAATGAAATTAAAGTCTCTCTATAAAATTTAGGAGTAACAAGACCATAATACTATATTAGTCCATGTCCACATCATTAATTCTATGGTTTTCATAACCATGGTTGTATTGTAACCTATTTCAATGGTAAAATTATAACCATAAAATTATAAATCATACTAGTATTGTCAAAATGAATCATTTTAATATGTAAATCCTATAGTTTTATACCACCATTATAACAGTGGACCATGGTAATAGGCTAGACCAATAGACACTGTTTACTTGGATCATATCTATAAGAGATTCCATGTATAATAAAATCACAATAGAATAATGAGGGAATGAAACAGGCAGGAAAAATATAAAAATAATATATATATATATATATATATAATTTCATATAATGTTCCCTATCCAAGTGGTGTCGTCTTTTCCGAAGAATATGGAGATTGTAGGTTTGTATCTTAATGGGAATTTTTTATTCCTAAGGTCATGTTCACTAGAGATGTTCATAGGTTATTGTGGCTATAATATTAGATATCCATGTCTACATCCTAGGTTATAATTACGAAAATATTAAGTTTTTGTAAATAGTCTCTTCTAGACTATGCTCATAGACCACTTAAATAAAATAATTAGTTACATCCCCCATAACTGTGGCCATAGGATATAACCATTTTTAATTTGACTGTTACCATGATTTTGGACAATTAGAATAACACAATTTTACTGTAGTTTTTTGGTTGTTTTATTCTTAATTTTATCACATTAAAACATATTATATATTAAAAAATAATCATTACTTATGTGCTTTATATAATTCCTTATAAATTCCTAATTTCATATTTTCATGGAATTTTTGGTGTTTAAAAATACATAGCATTTTTTATCATTCACATACTATTAATTCATATGTAATATAATCTTCAAGGGTTTAATGAAAAATAAAAATTCTAAATTGATATTTTTAATGCTTAAAAATTCATTTAAATAAATTATATTTTCTTCTATTAAAAATGAATTCAATTATTATCTCTTATAGTTATTCATGGGTTTTATATTCCCTCGTTCTATTTCACTTCCTATTTCTCTCAGAATTAACCTAATGAGATGTTTGTTATAGAACATTCTATACAAATTTATTTATTTGGAATCATTCTCTTCCATTTCCATATATATTATTATTTATGAATCTTTTATCTATAATTATTTATTTTGTTATGATATATTTTTGTGTACGTAACTTTTTTACCATTGGATCAGTATTTTAACAATTTTGGAAGGATTAATATATAACAACCTTAACATGAAATATAAAAGTGGGAAATGAATCTCTTTTTAATGGATCATATAATAATTCCAATTCATTCCACTATTATTTTTTCATTATGAAACACCATAAAATTATTTTAATTTGTTTTAAAAAAAATTATATTTTCTTTTTTTAATAATATATTTTTTTAAAGGTATAAAAAATATAAATATTATTTATTCTCATTTTTATCAATAAAAATATTTATTTTCGGATAAAAGTGTTTATCATCAATGATAACATTTATTACTACTTATTTTTTTCCATTGAGTATATGATCTAATAATACAATTCACTATATTTCTCAAGATGGATTATAATTATGAATTATTTTATTTTTCATGAATCTCATTTGTTTCTTGTGGTTTAATTGGACTGTGATAGAATTATTAATTTTTTATGTTTTGATACACTATAAATACCTGGTTTATCATTATGTGATGTGTGGATCCATTATTTTTCATTGACACATTTAGTAATGTTTTAAATATCATTTTCTCAATAATGTACATAGTTGATGATCCCACGCTTAAAATATTGAGTTACACGAGTTGTTATCCGAATCCAAAAAATTATAGCGGCTGGTCACCCCACACAAAATGGTACAAAAGTAGATAAAAAAAATGTAAACATATTCTTTACTCATGCTGGTAAATTTACACTGGTTATTATCCCAAGAATAAAATGCATAAAAGTGGTTATAAAATACATTAACTATACATGGTATTGGATTTGGTGTCATTGTACAATGTAATTTGTTATCGTAGATTGAATGTAGATTCATGAATTTGAATATTAATAAATACCGTAAACAGCATTGATAGTTCTTCTATAGAACATTAATATTATCATGGTTTAGGGTATATTTTTCATTATAGTTTTTCATAATAGTTGACCACTATGATGAAATCCTTGATATCTTTTGAAAATCTATCATAATTTTCATTTTTTTGATTCGATGGAAAACTTTGACAGGAAAAATAGGTGTAAAACTCTCAAATGTTAGTGCTCATTAGAGGATGATGCCTCATATAATGAAATTATAACTTTTCCATCCAAATGATAGGATATTATGAGTAAATATCCTCCAAGTGGAATTTTTCATATTTTTGTATCATCAGATATTCTTCTCAATGATTTCTTTTGATTATATGTAAATATCAATAGTATTATTCATACATATCATGAATCAAATATATAGTTGTATTATTAAAACTAATGATGCTCTATATTGACACAACATATGGTGTGTTGGGTATGTCATGATCAATATGTTATTATAAAATAATTCATGGAAGTACTTGTCCATTATATATAATGAAGATAATATCTCATCCCATGGATTGGAATAAAACTATAAAAGAAAATTTCAATGACTTGGCGATAAGGATTTATTTCTTTTGGACAATAAAAGAAATTAAAAAGAATTAATATTGATGAAAATGAAATGTATCATACAAGATGAGATATTATGATGAATGGATTATGTTAAATAATTTTTCATTCCTCGGCCATGATACAATGAATCATTGGTTAGACATGCTGCCAAATTTCTTCCAATATACCTCTCCGTTCACTAGTGAATGCTAACTAGTTGTGAGGGGATACAGTGTAATTGGGGGGATACAATTCCCACATTTCAGTATAAGAAAATTTTGGAAAACAAATAAAAAATAATGTGTTATACCATTAAACAGAAAATATTATGAAATAAATATATAACAGGTTATAATGAATGAAATATAGTAAGGGACCAAACAACCAGGACATATATAAACTTACATCATACTAGAAGAGTTACATATATAGACTATATTAAATGAAAATAAAAACACTTTCTCTACAACATTCATAACTATACCACATCCCATTCATCTGGTACACATATGATACATCCTACTTGATCAGTCCTAGAGCTCTTTCCAATATGTGATTATAGTAATGGGAATTTATACTTGGGTACCCAAGTTAAATAGCGGCCCAAATAGGTTTAAATATAAAACATAGTAGGAAACCACAAACATGGTCTCATACATTACCAGTAAATGATGGTTATTTGTATGTGTGATATTCAACTCAATAAAAATTATATACTTTATATATAGAATATAAATTCAACAACCATTGTCTTACGCGGTTTTTGGAGGAAACTGTAGTATGACCATACATTTTTTTTGTGATAGACTAAATATATCAAATTAAGATATATATATATATATATATATATATATATATATATAATGGGTGATACATGTCCTTTACATAGGTATCTACTTTACTCTCCTCCTCTAAATATAAGATATAATAACAACCAACAACTCCACATTATCTATGTAATATAACATGTAGAATCATATAAATCCTTCAAAAACCAATCAACTAGTGAGTACTCAATGGATCTAAGAAAATGTATCTAGGTTTCCTACTATATTTATTATTAATATTTCTATTTTCCAGTCAATAGGAAATTTAGGCATTAGAAAGTAGAATAATTTCATAAGGAGATGAATCATAGAAATAATAAAATGGATTCTCATGAGAACTTAGACAGTAACATGGAATCCATTTTACATTTATTGAGAACTAATTACTATAATGATATATTTAATGAAACAATATTGAACTCTCCCAAACCTAGGGAGTACCAAAGGCATTAATAGATGTGATCTTCATAATCCTTAAGGATTTCACCATAATCCATTTCATAGGGAAATTGTGCCACCTAGTAACCTTTTCACCATATAGGTCCTACTATGTAAATAATTATTGATGATAACCCATATTAGAGTTGTTTTAGGAATTCAGTCGACTACCAGCTCAATTTCTCTAGTTCATTCTAGAATATGAGAAACTGTATTCCTTCATAAAAGAGTTGTATCACATTTTGAATCTTTTTCTGTAAAGGAATATAATGATATACAAGTGTCAATTATTTCTAATTTAATAGAATACATTACAATTAATGATAATCTTTATTGATTAAGAGGTGGATCTCAATATTTTGTAAACCCAACTTGATATATTCATTAAAACATACATAAATTACATAAAATATGATATACATATGAATATATCCATATACATCATATAAATTATTCACATTCAAGACTCGAGTGGATTTTATATCTCGTATAAAAGATAGGTATGGGTGGTTTCTAGGTGACCATGTAGCCCAACTATACAAGTATATAATGATTAATCATACCTAAAAATTTATGAGTTCCATTATAAATATATAGGTTATGTCAATTATAATTTAGATGGTATGATAATTTTTACTCAAATTAAAGCTCTATGTGGTTGTCCTAATGCTTTATGACATATTATTAATCATTTTTCATAATGTACCAGATAGTTAATAATGCAATAGTTGGATATCATTGGTTATTAATACTCATTCCCAACATTCCCTTACAAGAGTCTCAATGTTTTCGAGGCACCCTACTTGGGATCTCCTCCAAGCCATATATGAAGGTGGCATCCCATTCCTAAGAGAAATAATTTCCCAAAGTTGTACACTCAAAATCAATATAAATTTTATGGATATATTGAAATCCAAAATTTAGTTTTTGGGTCTTCAATGTCCCCCTGGTCTTCCATACTTGTTGAAAAGAAGACCCTCTTATCGATGCTCATGAAGTCAACATGGTCTAGATCTGTTACTTCTCCCCCATTTATTACCAATTTATTAATCTAATTCAAGGTATATTTAAATATAAGTAAATAGTAAATAGAAATTTCATGGCCTACTTTGGATGTGATAAATTTGGTCAGGGCCAAAAAGGCTGAGGTCACCCTTAGATAATTTCATTTTATATATGTCATGTTCCATAAATTATTTAAAATAATATAGATTTTTATTTATGTCGTTTCCTCAACATATGAAAAAAAAATTAATTATGGGTCCCTCTCCACCAATTTATGGACCATAGTACATCACATAACACAAATTCATGGGAAAATACTTTGAGGGAATGTATAATAGACCACATACCTCAACTAAGGCATTCCAAATTACTTTTAGTTGTTGGAAATAGTCGCCAAGGCCCATCTATGTTAATACTCAATATCAAGGATAAACTAAATATATCGAGAAACTAACTCAACACAAAAATATATAATTAATTAATTACATCAGATAAAAATACTTTAAAAATTAACTTAAAACTCCACATATAGTCAAATAAATTTTTGGGAATCATACGATCATCGATTAATAGAGAATACGATGTCATATTCTTCAGATACACTAGGGAATCCATGTTGAGAAGATAAATAAGTGAAAATATGTAAAAAAAATTCAAACTAATATTATTTTGGAATTAATTCATAAAAAAATTCAAAATGATAATGTACCACAGTGAAACATCAGACAAAAAAATTGAGATGACTGCATAGGTCACCCTGTTTCTAAAAAAATAAAAAACTTCATCACTATTATTCAATTACACCACAATCCTATGATATCAATATCCAAAAACCATTCCTAATGTGTCAATATTAAATCCATGTGGAAATGAATACAAGAATAGATCAATAGAGGGTTATATGTAAAATTAAATGAAAAATAAACCCACAAAAAACTCCAATTAAAGGATATCAATGATGGGATGGATGGTGTAGACTATCAATTAGTGAAATGGATAATATATGTGAAATATTAGACATCCCTATCTAATTAATTGGTGAAAAAATTGTAATTTGTCTTCTTTTAATGAGTTCTAGGGTTTGTAAATATAGTAGTTCAAACAATGAGCCAACCATTTTCTATTGCTTTTTAAGGCGTAAAACATCACATGAATTTAGTAAATTGTATATAAAATCATGTGGAAACTATGAGAAAATTATTCAATTCACTTCAAACTCACATGGTATCTTGGGACCAACCACACGGTTTCCCAACCCATTCCCCAACATATTCTAGGCCACAAAGTAGGGTTTGAATGGTTAGGCCTAACCATTCAACAACCACACAACCTAGACAACCATTCAAAAACCTAAAAATCATTGCCTCAAACACATGAAATGATAATAAAATAACCAAACCATATATGGATCATCATTCTCTATCCAAATTGAAAATTTTGGTGGATTCTATGCTTTAGATTTCCGTTTTTATGCTCCAAACCAAATTTGATCCATCTAGTAATTTCAAATTAAAAATCCATTTAAAATTTCCAACACAAGAAGACATTGTATCTTATAACCTCAAAAAATCAATAATTATCATCCCTAACATTACTATGTGGTCATAAAAATAAACATCCCGACCTCCCTCAGTAATATATTCCTTTTCTAACTGTTGTGTTCCATCTACGAACAACCAATTCACTACAAAAGCACCATATTTATCATTCTTTCCATACACCAAAAAAACATTTACAAACACCCATATAATCCTAGAAAACAAAATTATAATGATTTAATAATCCCATCCATCAGTATACATGATCAAATAAGCATGTCAGTTGTCATCCATCCTATGGAAATACCTTGAATATGTCCCGGTATTATAAAAACAAATCAAATCGATGTCACCATGGACTATCAAAACGACCTATTGAATCGTGACTCCAAAATACTAGTGATTCCTTGAGAATATATCATAACTACCATAATAACAAAATCATTGGACCGACTATCTAAATACTAACACAAATTATCAATATATGATTCTATGTCAAAATTGATTCACCTCCATCATCTATTCACAACATGAGCATGTCATCCAACACACAAAAGGACACATTCAATGCCAAAATTTATTAATTCATATTATATATGATGTTTCAAATGTATTTTATAGCTCAAAACATTCAATTACATGTGAAAATAGTATTCATAAAACAATTATTCAACTTATCCTAATAACACACTTCCTCAACCACAGATGAATAATCAATACTCGATGATCTTTTCCCTACACCAAGATGAACCCCTAAGGAGTTAAATATTTTCACTAAAGTCTACATCAAACATTCAGGGAAATTACCTTATTGAATCATAACCTTCCCAATTCTATCTCTATTACACAAGACAAACATCATCCCACCACTGATATGATCATTCCTAGATAACCAGAAAATAATCCCGAACTTTTTACTCATCCTAAGATTACTCCTGATACTATATTAGACTATTTACATAGAATTACAGACGGAATCTAGTAATATTTACATATATTCATTAACAATAATCAAACCAAAAATGAACATCCAACTACATTTCTCATTCTAAGGACCCTTATCACTCATGGGTTTCATTCTCATGATCAAAAAACCACACCTCATATTCGAAGAATCATCCTCACCACAACCTAAAAATGTTTTTTATTACCATATTCTACTATCAGTCCATCCCTGGACATAACTACCTGCATTTCCCAATCCACTCATTCCCAATCGTAAAAAGAAACACCACATTTTACCCCTTCCCAACCTAAGAGAAAAGAATACACAATAATCATTGACATTAATATCATAACTTGTGTCACTACAATCGATCCAATCCTCATAGGATTATATCATTAGTCATGAGATTCTTCACATGAGCCATGCTTTACTCAATCAATGAAATAATCCACTTTAGGCAACCCCCAACACCATTTCTCCTAAAAATGTGTAAAAGGGTCTGAACATGAGTGAAACATTACACATTACCTAATTTAGTTATATTAAAACACTAATCATGTGGAAAATCCATTATTTCACCCTAAACTCTTTGTCATTATGCCAACATGTGTGTCAATAGAATCAATTGATCCTCATCCTATACCAGAATATTCAGAAATGTTCCATTTAATTGTTATCTTAATAAATTGATGCATATCGAGATCACCTTACACTTTGGGTGTACAATCCTATCACAAATAATTCATCAACGTACTAATGTGTCAGTTCTCCACACCTATGATAACTCATTTGAAACAATCAGTCCTCATCATACACCTGACAACTCAAGAATTTTCCATTTAATAGTTACCAAAATAAATAATCTCATACCAAGATCATGATTAAAAACAGGTGTATAATATCATACCACCCAATTCACCACGCATCATATGCTTCAATGAGTGTGATTTTGTTATGATCAATATATCTATACACCAAGGTTCATCTATCTAAAAAAAATAGTGCTCCAGGGGAACTCCTCATCAAAACCTAGCACCTTATACGCGATGTGATCTTACTCAAACCACCTTCCTCACAAAATCGTACCAACACCACTAGTTCTCATCCTCAGTATAAGGAATTTAAATATCATCTATACAATTTTCCAGCAACAAAATTTTCCCTATTCAATAGTTTCCTTATAAAAAATAAGCACATTACAGAAATAAAAGTCAATATTAAACCATTCCATTACCTAAAATATTAATTCCCCTAAACTTTTCACTCAACAATAAAACATATGTTTCATCATTAGAACCAGTGGAACATAATTTTCTATTCCAAAAGACCTAAACACCTACAATCAATAGGAATCAAATTCAGAAGAACATTCATGTGATACACATTGATGGAAAATAAAATACAAGGCCAAACCATGTAGTAGGATGCCACCAATCATACAAATCACCAAATTACTAGGGTCCATGTGGTAACTATGATCCTCTAGGTCTCCCAAATATCTATATTAGTTTGGTCTCATGTTAGTGACATTAGGTCCATTGACCCACATAAATGATTAAACATTATAGAAGGTCACAAATTCCATGGAATCATCCATGTACATGTAATATCACATGGCATAGACATTTCAAAATTACCCTTCATTGGTTCTCACATATGATGAAACTTCACACCAAACACCATCCCCAATTAAGACTCCCACATATAGGCTATTTCATATCTTAATTACAATTCATGAAAAATATACTTATTTACATATCGATAATTAAAGGATATCTGACATGCAAAAATCATAGGTCTAAAGGGATAATTTCAATAGAATGTATATGTAAAATTTAAACAAGTTTACATGGGTTCTATAATACGAGTTTTCAATTTTAAATTTCATATGAAAACACCCTATAAGTAATACGTGGAGACCCGTTTATTTGACACCCATTAATAATATATAAATTTAAAGGAGCATACTAATTCCATAACACTTTAAAGGATCACCTATCACACATAATCATATGTAGAATATATCCTCTCCAAGTATCATCATATGAGACTATCTCTATAGTGTTTATAAGTCAACATAAAGAATCTTATTAACTAACTCTCAATGGGAATCCATATATGATAATACCCCCATTGAAGATCTATTTCATCAAGGAGTGTTCATAAAATAATTTTATAACATTTATTGATGTGATATGATAATCCAAAATGAATCCACGATAAGATATATTACAAAGAATAATTGATCGAAAAAATAGTGTTTGATCTCATGATGTTTTAGTTATCCACTTCTATAATGGATACAACGAAAAGGGGACATGCATGGTCCACAAGGTCGAATACCTTAAAAGATGGTTGAATAAGGGTATGAAAAATTAAAACATCGGTAGATTCAGATCATATTTCATTGTTAAAAAACATAATTTTCACTTCCTATCATATAAATATATTAATTGATATGATTTCATGAACAAGGAAGAAAAATTTCTATATGGTTCACCATCACTGGGCTATGTTCCTGGAGCATACAACGATTATGTTCCAATGTACAAAATTCACTAAGGCTCACTACCAATAATGTATACACAGTTCATGCAAGATTATCTATGCTTTGGATAACTGCCTTTAGAAGTTTTATGGTTGTCTCACTACATTCCAATGGGTAACTCCATTTGCCTATTTTTTTACTCAATGCCGGTGAAAAGGGTCACCATATTCTTCTACCTTTGCTCACTGCACTTGAAAGGTATCCACTAATATTTTATTTAATTTTAGGCCAAACACAGTTTATGGACATGTATTTCACTTCATTTCCATGAATATTTCATCCTCAATCATAGGTAGATTCTTTGTCCAAATCCATTTTTCACCAACAGATAAAATCCACCATTTTGTGGGTAGGTTGGTAACTGAAATGGTTTTTGAAAATTGAATTGATGGTTTTTCGAGCTTCCAGGAATGTTCTTTGAACAACATGATCCTCCCACATATTGTGTATAAGGAATGATATGTGGAACACCTCCACTGCATATTGTTTCCTCTTCTATGAACCTCCCTTCCACAACAGACTCCTCTTCCTTCCCTATCACGTACAACCTCTGTGTACTTACTCTGTGAAACTCTTCTATAAATCACCCACTATCTGTGAACTTTTCTCTGTTCACTGGCTTCCTTCACTTCAACATACCAGAGCACCACCTCTACATACCATGTTTATCTTCTACATACTTTCTTCCACTGTAGCATACAACACCCAACAAAAACCATTTGAAAAATTCCTTCAACTAAAACCTCTTCCCTTCACGGAATCTTCCTTCGCAAACCACTAATCCCTTTTCAGGGATTAATGCATTGAATGAATGTTCACCAGAATTGCTTCTTCGTGAACTCCATTAAGACTTTCTGAATTCCAAGATCATTGATATGTTCACTAATGATATTTTTACACTCTTATAATCAGTGGGATTATATATCCTTAAATAAGAAAATATTTCACTATATTCCACTATCTAAAGATTTAATAAATCTGTAATTCTTTACCACCTCTACCACGTATCACTTCTTATTCCGCAAACTGCATGCCATCAGTGAACCATTTATAATATGTTTTCTGCATACTGCCTTTTTCCCAATGTGGAGGCCTTCTCATTCATCCATCCACCAAACCATCACACCTTCCTCATACCAGAAATCTTTTTCAAAAAAATATTTCTGTGAACCGTTTTTGTTCCCCCTTGTACCATTCCTATAACTTGTTATGTCCCCAAAATTGTTCCATGATATTGTACATGGACTATGTTCTAAGGTACGAGCTTCCCTAAGTTTTACTATTTTTTTCGTTCTTCATGCCATTTACTTCTATGATCAAAACCATAGATTTTTAAACTATAAATCGTGAATTTGAGGCCCAAAAATGTATAAAACAATAGGAAATTGCGCCACCTTAATGAACTAACTTTGGAAAACACCATCCATACTTAGTCGTTGTCATCGGGATTTTTCATCAATCATAATCAAACCCAAAACATACCAAGGGGACACATTGTGGGATTTTTTTCCAACTATCTCCCCATTGGGTTTGTTGAAAACTCTTATCATAATAATTCGTCACATTTTGATGCCCAATTAAGGATCTGTCCTTCTTAAATCGGCATTTACTTTCTGCAATTTAGATAGCAATCAAAAATTTATTCAACACGTACTCGAAGCCCATATGATCCATGCTCAGCATGATTAACATGAGTATAATGAAATTTTCATCAATGAATCAGTTAATATCAAACTCGGACTCTTGAAATCAATCAACTGATTTCATCATGAACCTCAATTATTGTGATTTGAAATAATTCATCGATCACTTCTAGAATCATCGTATTTAATACCCCTAATTCCTATTTATTCCAAACATCATTATCTCAGCTTCATATCCAACTCCTCATATCTAATACTTCACTTAACAGCTTCTCCCCATGTCTTGATTAAGGCATTTTGTCCACTTTTAAAATTCAAACATTGTCCCACCTTATTTGGGAAAATAATGGACACTTCATTATTTTCTGAAATAGGGTAGTGAACACGTATCAACACATTAGTGAAAAAATAATCATTTCCTGAAGGAGAGGGGGAATCCCACATCCACACTTTTTCAAGTGCTGAGAGTCAACTAGACTCCCATATAAATTTGATGCATTTATAAGGCTTCTTTGGGTACATTCTTTGAATTAATATTTATAACATATTGTTTTTATGCACATAGACTAACATCACAATGCCTTTATCTACTTTATCCTATATAAAATTATTCTCGATTTCAATATTCCTTTTCCTTTACTAATGAAATTTTTCCCCAAATTTATTTCACTTGAATTATCTCCTTGGATTACAGTTGGAGACTTCAATTTCTCCCATATTATCAACCTGCTATTGCTAACATAAAAATTGTGTGTAATCTTGAGTGGCCTTAATGTATTCAGCTTATACAGTGCTCAATGTGATGCAAAATAGCTTCTTTATAAGTCCAAAATTACACAACCATCTATGAAAAAATGAACCCCCAAACATTGACTTTCTATGAACTACTAAATCGGTCCAATCTGCATCTGTATTTCCCAATAACTCTTGTGGAGATTTTTCATTATACATCATACCGAAATCCTCCATGACTCTTATATGTAAAAGTATTATATTAAATAAATGGATTTTTATTTCATTGGGATTTTTTTGATAACATACTATTTGACTTGTGTCAAATACAATAATAGGTCTTGTAAATATCATGTATAACAAACATCTAATGATATCCATGTATTCAGTGACATGGACCACTTTTCACTCTTTTTCCCGATAGTGTTTCATCTGGGTAGCTACCAGATTCATCATTTCCTAAGAATATTCCATTCCAGATATTCACAAAACCCCAATGGAATGTTTATATTGAGAAAAAAAGTATTATTCCAGCCTTATGTCACATTTTAATCAAGGGAAAACATGATCACACCAATCACTGACATTTCGAAATCGAATTTCATAAATTCAGAAAAATATCTAAATTTTACATCATCTAGTCCACCAAGGATTATTTCATCAATATAATCAAACACCATCATCCATAAAATACTTCCATTTTTGCAATAGTGATTGAAATCAAATCCACCATGCTTGAAACTGAGCATCATTATAAACTGATAAATCCATGAATACTATGCTGTTGTTGTTTTCTTCAAACCATATAAAGATTTATTCACCTTGAAAACTATATTCTCACATTCAAGATGCTTTTCCAAATCATTTAGGCTCTACATGTGATATTTATGATGATTTATGTAGGGAATTATTCCTCCTTGTCCATACTCATACTATCTGATCTGTAATTTTTTTTCTGTCTATCAATTTCAGCTCTTCTTGAAAGTCTCTATACAGACAAAAAACTTATTCTCAACACTCACATCATTTGTGCCTTCTTATGAATCAAAATTTGGAACTAGATGATCTTGTAATATTCTTATCAATTCATCACTATCCCCTTGATACTGATCACATATTTGTTGAAAATTCGGCACATTTTGTACTCTAGTTACATCATGGCTTGCAACAATCTTCCCTAGCCTCATATTATGAGATTTATATGATTTTATCTTCCTTGAGTAGCCAATTAATATCTCTTCGGATAAATGAGATTCAATCATCCTATTTATCTCCGTATAGATAATGAAATACATTCTTCCAAAGACTCAGATTTATTTCAAGGTTTGCGTCTTTTTATACCATAGATTATATGGAGTTTTATCATTGTTTGGGGACAATATATCATTGTCTTATGTACATACTACTATCATAAAACCCTCTTCCCCAAAAATTAATGTTGGATATTTCTCAAAGAGCATTGTTCTTCCCATATTATTAAAAATCCTAATTTATCCCTCAATTACACCATTCTACTTAAGAGTTATTACCACTACAACTTGATGCCTTATCCCATGTTTCTATGTATAATCCATCAATTGGATATTTGGGAAAACTCTTCCATTATATGTTCAAATATTATTGATTATATGACCAAACATATTTTCATATTCCCATTGATTTCTTGTAATACAACTGAACACCTCATATTAGTGGGCGATGATTAAAAAACATGCCATTTTGTAATAACTATCAATGAGGGGAACATTATATCCCCTCAAATCAATATCTCTTGGCGAAATTGGCCCACACACATTGATATGATCCAACTCAAGTAATATTTTATACTTTTTCTCATGTGGATTATATGTCTTTTGAATAATCTTCCCATGTTGGCAAACATCACACATATGAGTTCTCTCACGTGATAATCTTCGGATATTTCTAGCAGCATCATATTACACCAAATAATTTATGGACTTTTGGGTAATGTGGCCAAGAGGCTTATACCGTAACTTGTTTTCTTCATCCTTGTATATAAATCACATATCTTCTTCTCTACTCATGAGGTAGGGATTATCTTTTGAATGCATTCCATGAAACACGATTGAACCATTATTTTCCTTGATGATATAAAATTTCTTGGAAAAGTCTTATAGAATGCTGTAATTCACACAGTTGACTGACACTAGGAATGTTGTGACTAATTCTGTCAACAACCAAGACATCTGATCATCTAATGTATTCTCCTCCAAACATGGGTTTCTTGAACCAATAATTTTTAGGCCCTCATTATTATAAAATGTAACACTACCTTAGCTATCGTAGAAAATTACAGTAACTAGTTCCTAATTTCCCATCATATAGGATGTCCATCCACTATCAATGATCTATATCCAAATGTGTTCTGATGCCTTGAACACAATTTATGCAACCCCACACTACTCATCCATTTTCATTTTGACCCATGTCTTTGAATTCATTCCCAACATAGATTGATAATCATGATCTTCTGTGGTATATTATGTACTATCTTCAACTTGAAGAGCTGCAAATAAATTTTGAATTTTCAGCACTCATGATGATACGTTTGGATACTTATTACGAGCAATTTCAGACGACCTCATCACATTTCTCTACATTGTTGATGTGTAATATATTTCCATATTTCAATGTCCTTTACACATGAAACAAATACCTCAAAATCAAGACATGGAATATTGATCTATGTATGATGACATAAGTTGTTCATGTTCCATTTGGTGCCTCTTTTCTGTGGAACATATGTTTTGAGAGTATCTTATCATAACACAACAATAGATTATTATGTGATTGATATTCTTGTGATGCAATGATACACCACATATAGTACCATGGGTTATCTAAATAATCTAATTATACTTCATTGATCAAGCCATCTTCTCTCACGGAGTGGATTCTTGTGGTTTGAATTAAAATGTAACTGCTTTCGATTTTAGATCAAGCCACATACCAGCCTTATCATTCATATTTTCTTATTTTATATAGTCTAATAGACCACTCTTCTCCAATTTCATATTCATTATTGCATGTATGATATTATTTTACTATTATCAGACTGAGAGTAATCTATTTATCCTGATATTTTATTATTTATTAGAGATCGATGACTTCATCTTCTAGTTAATTTATATAATTTGATTTAATATTTTTCTGATTCGTTCAAACTATCAATTTATATATTATTCTTCAATTTTGACTTCTTATTCAACTCCTATTTCAAGGATTTATAGCATGTAAGTCCTCTGTATTTCAATTTCTCCATTTAGCTCACAATTCACATCTTCATACTTCTACATATAGATTTTTTCATCTCGAACAACATTATTAGATTTCATTATTTTCCCTCTCACAATATCTATCTCTTCTAGGGTAGCATATAATTCAGCATGAAGACCATCACTTCTGTTAATTTATCCATCTATATTGTCACATTCTTATCTTGTTAATTAATTTCCTATAACTACCACAAAAGCATATAGTTTATGATTCCTGATCTCCTCCAACTCTTATGGTTCAGAATCATCTGATCATTCATCTTCATTTGAAAAAGATTATTCTTTTTTAATAACATTTTCTTGGTACTTTTCCATCCTTTCACATATTTTGAATACTATTTTTAGGTAATTTCATAATTGAATGTAATTTCAACATCAAACATATTAAAAAATTACTTGAAATTTACCAATATTTTTTCATTAAAATCCTGAAAACTGATTTTTTGCTTCAAACATCCCTTTTCCCCTTTTCAGATTTGAGGAGATAAATTACATGACATCATAAAAAATTTCCTGATTTATACTATTTTCAATAGATAGATTCTTTGTGGAAATTAATTCCACATCATTGGACTTCCCCTTTTCTATTTCATCATTGTCATTGATTATCAATTCATATGGTAAAAGGGTATGGTGTAGGATATCCATATTCAACTCCTTTGTATCTTTTTCATCCTACATTTAAACATTTTGATTGAACTACAATGGATGTTTTCTCCAGATACCTTTCAAATTCATTATAACTTCAACAGATTTTACAAGACCTCACATGTATTCCACAATAACATTAACCTTGTAGAAGAATGTATCAACATTCTCATTGGGGTTCATTATGAGATCGAAATACATTATCTATAGATCCTACAACAGTGCTTCTCAGAATTTTATTTCAACCTCATAAATGATCAAAAACATTTCACACATAGCATGTGATGTTTTACCTGAAATCATATTAGTATAAAATGAATTTTATAGAGATCCTCCTAATACATTGATCCCATTAGCATCAGTATCCAATTCACTTATTTCACCTTCGGTTGAAGAACCACTATAAATGTCATCTAATATTCCATGCATAACTACTGGGAAGACAACCATTCCTAATTCAGAGAAGTAGTGTTTCATTCAATTTTTCCGTAGTTGAAAATTATTTCCTTCAAAGATGATAATTAAATTATAATTGACCTCCTCCATTACTTCTTAAGAGAGAGAAGTACTATCATTAAAACATTCCTTCTGATTCTAACAAATAGGTCAACATGGTTTCATACCCTAAGTGTGGGGGTGAATTAGGAAACGAGAGGTTAAAACTTATTCCCATTCCAATCTTGTTTCATTTTCAAAAAAAAAATCAATTTTGTCTGACATATATATCAATAAATGAATGAATAAAAAATCATGCATAAGGAACAATGATTTTTACATGGTTCACCCTCACAGAGCTACGTCCATGGAGTATACAAAGGTAATGTACCGTTATACCAAATCCACTAAGGCTCATTGTAAACAATGAGTAATGGGTTCATGCTAGATCTTTTATGCCCAAGTACATTGCCTTATGAATGTTTAGGGTATTCTCAATACATTCCCAAGGGTAAAACCCTATAACTAATTATTTGGATAACTTCTGGTGGAAATGGTCACCATCCTCCTATTCCTTCTCTAATTTCTCTAGGAAGGGATCTAGTCATTGTTTATTGACTTATTGGTCAAACACAATTTATGTACATGTAGGTACTTTCATTTTCAGGAATATTTCATCGTCAAATGTAGTTAGATGTTATCTTGAAATCATTTTTTCAACCACCTATGAAATACACCATTCCATGATCTTTTAATTAAAATAAATTTCATTCAAAAACTGATGTAAAGTTTTTTCAAAATTCCTTGATTGTTCTGCGAACTACCTGCTCCTCCAATGTAATGTGTACCGGGTATGGTACGTGGAACACCTTTTATGCATACTACTGTAACATCTGTGAATCACCCTCAATCTATAGACTACTCTTCCATTACTATTTCATACCACCTAGGCTTATAGACCCTGAGAACCTCCTCTACAAATCATCATTTGTCTGCACAATATTTTGTGCTTGTGGTCATCCTTCGCTTCTGCGTAGCAGAGCACCCACTCCTCATGTCGCATTCTATATCCATATAATTTCTTCCTTTGTAGCCTAAACCCACCCCCCCAAACCTTATAATTAATTAATTCAGTGTAAACCTCTTCAAAACATTGGACCATCCTCCACGAACAACTTCACCCTCTGAAGACATAAGTCCCTCGCCAGAACCATCAAAAAATTACTTCTACGCCTACTACCTTATGACATTGCTGAATTTCTGAAGTAAATAAATATTCTCTAATAACATTTTCTCTATTTTATGGTTAGTGGGAATAGACCTCCTTACATTGAAAAAGATATCTACATAGTATTCTTAATCAATATTTATAAATTCTTCAATGCAACACCTTTTCTTCCACAGAATGTTTAACCTATCACGTGACACATTCGTTTCGTGAACCATTTCCCATATGCAGTCTCTATAATACATTTTCTCTTACATGGAGACATAATCATTTATGTTCATATAGATTTTTCAAGAAACACATCCAGACACAAAACATATCGGGAGGACACCTTGAGAAATTTATGACCAACATGTCTACTATAATGGAATTTAATGCCAACATTCACCTTCAGTGTTTTAAACTATAAAATTTAGTGCCATGTCCATCCTAAAATGATTAATAAAAAAAACTATATTCATAAAAGGGTATCCTAATGGTCCATCCCTATGTCATCTCATTCACATAGTGTCCAAAAATATTAATTAATGATGGAGTATATAGTTATAATAACATACTATGTGTTGGGGTGCCTATTTTGTAGAGGATTCTATATAAACATCATCATTACCATGTCATATAAACTAACTGTATATATATACTACCATTGAACAATATAAAATGGTAGATTAAAATATTATATTTCCACAAAGAACCAAAATATGAAAACACCATCGAGGCTCCTATTGAAAAATTTTGTATTTCGACTCATCATTATTAATATGAATCCCCCATAAATAGGAATATTTAATGTCAACAACATGTTAATTATATTGCATGTTAATATTCCTCTTTCCGTAGAAGTCCAAGAAATAAAATCAAATCATTGGACTATTTTTAACAATCATGGACCATAATTCCATCATAAATCATAATACTCTGAATCACATGTGTGTCAATGAATGATAAAATAATAGATAACATTAATATTATCATAAATACCATATCCATGCTAACCATTAATTCTTACCAGAACAAGTTTCACTAATACGCTAGTCTCATATCCCACTCCTTCTCTAGGATAGTTCCTATAATCTTATACACCATTTCCTATATTTTACGAATATAGTATTGTATCATCTTCAATTCCACCTTTTCCTGACCCATAGGGGTTACTATGAAATATAGATATATTGGCTCGCACACATGGACCCATGGTTAACTGCCAATATTCTATAAGTTTATGACTAGTAGTGAGGAACAAGGGTGTAACAATGGGGAGCCTATTCCCTCATTTTAGAGAGTTAAAATGTAACAAAATAACTAAACATGCTACATAATCACAATAAACATAAATAGATGAAAATAAACTTTACATGTGATAACAAAAAGAAATGAAATAAGGACCGAAATATCCATTCAATATAAAGAATGGCCAACAGTGAGCCACACAACAAATACATGCAAGAAAATAAAAAATAAATACATGAGCTCCATAATATATCATGTTTTAACACATAAAAAACTCCATGTACACATTCAATACTTCCAACTTGATCAATCCCAAACCTCATACCAACCTTTGTATGTATGCTGGTGAATGTTTTCTCAGGTTCCCACAAAATATTCTAGCCTTAGTAGGCTGTGGGTATAAAACATAGCATGGAACTATTAAATTTTTCTTGTACATACCCATAAAATCTTGGATATATATATATATATATATCAATTTCTCAACTAATAAACAATATAAATATTTATCTTCCAATCTAAATCAAGTAAACCATATCATAAATTTTGATTGATGACTACAAGGTTCTGATAATACCATATTCAAGTAGTTTTATAATATATATATATATATATATATATATATATATATATATATTCCAAATATGTCTCCAATGAGGGATGCACATCTCAGCCCCAAAAATAAACAGTACTCAAATCCCCAAACAATAAGATGTAATTTCTGGCAGATGCTAGTCATTTTCTCTGTAATATATCGAGTATAAATCTAGGAATCCTAGGAATAACACTTAATCCATCATTAATTAGTGAATCCATGATAACTTCTCATCCATTTCCGTTCCGGTCCAATGATTATTTATTAGGTCTCAATATGTAGGAAATCAATAAATTAAAAAATGTTTTAATTTATTAATGGTAGAAACTTTGGGAATATAAATGTATTAATCTCATGATCTGGATGGTAACTTTACATTCATATATTATTTTATGTATATATTATTCCTATGAAACAATATGAAATGAAACCATGGTTTATCCACCTGATCTAAGCGATTTTCCGAGGAATCAATCTAGGATATCATCATCAGCCTTATGGATTTTATAAGAATCTAGTTCTTAGGGGAATACATCCACCAAGGAACCGATAGAATAATTTGGATCTAATAATGAAAGGAATCATGGGTGATACACTTTTTTAGAGGGGTTTCTATGATATAAACTAAAACCGCCTCTAATATCCCATTTTAAAGTGGGATCCCAATAAAACTAGTCACTTCACTTATAGTAGTATATAGAATTTCATCATAATATCAATATGTATCCAAATATTTATAATCATTAATTACCTTTAATACACATCATAAAATTTAAAAAAGTGATTTTTTATATCTACCCGATATCTTCTGAAATATATTTTTTAAATAAATTTGTTTCTATGCTAAATTTCATTACCTAGATGACTGAGTTTAAATGTACTCAAATATACTACAAATTAATATTATCACAATCATCTTGTATTTGTGGATATTAATATGTTTAAAAAACTTATGAAAATTTATGGTTGCATATTTATAAATTTATTCTTTTTTATTAATTTATTATATATATAAATAAAAATCATTTGAAAGTAAATTAAAAATATATATTGAAAAATATTTTTATTCCCACAATGTATTTTTATCTTAATTAATGAAAATAGTTTCTATGCATGAATTATTTTTATGATATTCTAGTATTAGATATTTAAAAAATGTTATTATGATCATTTAATATTTTTTTAGTCATTGGATAATAAGAAACCATATTTCTTGCTTGAAATTGTTTTTTGTCTAAATAGTGGTGTTCATCACTTATTGTGAACATATTTTAATTTTTTTCAATTATTGAAATTTAACATTATAAATTGGATCATATATTTGGTATATCAATGTTCAAATATGAAAAAATTACCTCTTTCATATTTTGTTAACATGAATAGTAACCATGGTTAAATTTATCATCACAGTAGTGATTAAATGAATATAATATTTGAAAAAACTAAGCGATAAAGACATATGTTTTCGTCTAATTTATTAAAGGATCGATAAAATTATACCCTTATCACTTTAGGTTTTAAAATAAATGTTTTATGAAAGAAGTATTCATGAAAATGTCTTATAAAATATTTAAATTAATGATTTTTATTTAATGTATACCCTATAAATGTAAATATATTTTATGTGTCCAAATAGGGGAAAATGAATATTATGTATGGATATACGTACCTATTTTTAACTAAAAAAATTATTTTCATGATCTGATTTTTTTTTATTTTTTATTAATTATATAACCACATTACATTATTATGTAACATTGAATAATTACTTCTCCAATTACTAAAAAAATATTATATATGATTTTATAAAATAAAATGTAATATAATTATAGTGAGATAATGTGTACAATGAATTCTATAAATTATTATGAAATATTAGTTTCATATTCCAGAATTAAATTAAAATTGAAATATTTTCTCTATGTATTCAACATGAAATTATATAAATAGTGTCTGATTTGGAAATGATGATATTTTATGAAAATAATATTTTATTGAACTATGTAATAGTAAAAAAAAATTAAAATTGGAAAATAGGGATACAATTTGGTCTAAAAGATCATAACATTCCAATTTATAGTATATTTTGAACCATTTGCCTTGAAAATCAATTTAATATATTATAAAAATTTAAAATATTCCAGTGGTGTTCGTCCCCTTAATTATAAAATTAAACCCATAATTTCTATTATTAACACCACTATGATACATCAAGGGGTTATTTAATTCTCAAATGATTATTCATGCATCACATAATTGGATATATGTAGGTATTATTTCAAAGAAGAGGTAATCTCAATAAAAGATCAATCTCTAATTAATTGTATTTCTACTTATTATAAATATAGTATTTTCTAAATAATATTATTAATTAAATATCCTAAATAAAACAAAATGTTATCATGATTAAGAAAACACAATTATTTTAACTGAATAAATAAAATTAAACTTTAAAATATCACTTCGTCTTTCAAACAATAATGTCTCTCCACATAGTTATGTAGTACATTTTTCATCACCATATTTAATTAATGTGTATTATGATGGGTGTAGTGTATATATATATAATAAGGAAAACATTGTTATTATTTTATAATAAAAATATGATACTACTTTCTCACCACTCCGACCTTTGGAAAATGACAAGTTGATTATGCGTATGTGTGTACATCCACCACTATGAGGTGATGTGATTTTTATCAATTTTTAACATGTTTCGCAGTAATAAATTTTTTATTGAATATATATGATATATATAATATCATAATCATTTTAGATGTTGGTTTTTATTAATCATTCTATCTTTCTATCCATCAATAAAACGAAACAACATTCATTCTTACATATTTCCTCTCATCTCCATAAACTGTGTAATTAATATTTCAACATATATCGTTAAATAATAAACCCAATATTCTATATAGTGAACATATATTATATTAATATCATTATAATAAATCATTATATGGTGGAACCATTATCAAAATAAAAGGACCAAAAGTAATGAACCAAAAACATTAATGAAAAACAAAGCAGATATTCAATGATCTTAATATGGAAGTGTTAAAAAATGTGAGTAAAAATGTTATAAATAAATCATATATGGTATATACATGATTATGGTTATGTAATTTATGTATAATAAATGTTTTTTTATTGTACAGGATTCCCCAATGTGTATGATGGAAGTCAGACAATGGGTAACATATTTTCATCTGAATTCTATTTTTATAGGAAAAATTCTATATTCAACAATTTTTTTTATTTTGTGTGGTGTATGTTAAAAAATAAATTAATTTTCATGATTTATATTTTCGAAATTATTGGATATACATATTCATCTTTTTTTCATTCATTGATGACGCATATTATTGAAAAATTATGAATCTAGAAGTGGTTTTATTTTATAATCTCATTATTTATTACAAATGTTTTTTATTATGTTTCTATTTGTTAAATATAATAATGTTCCTACAAAAAATCCTTATTTTTTTCTAATATTTTTATCTATTGTTAAATAATTATTTAATATCATTTTTTTCACTTTAAAATTCCATTAAATTGGAAATATGTTTTTATGGAAAATAACCTTCATTTCATTGTTCGAAAAAAAATTTCTCATCTCTATCATTGTTTTCCAAAAATGTTCTAAAGATGTTATTTAAAATTTTCATGTGAACATATATTGTTATTTTTATGCCATTTTTAATTTTTATTGAAATTTATTAAATTTATCTTTATTTTTATCTCAACAATGTTTTTTTTCTTTATAAAAAATTATGAACGTAATGTTTTTGAAAATATATATGAGATGAATTCAATTTTCATCTGTCATAATCGATCCATGATTTTATACTTCTATTATATATTTCAATGGTTAATTTCAAAGAAAATTTTTCCCAATAATATGTTTTAAATATTTAGCCAGTAATAACGTGATTTAAAATATTTAATTTTTATCTATCTCAAGTTTTTTTATTGAACATTTAATGATATATTAATTTATAAAAGAAAATACCTTTTGATATCACATTTGATTTATTGGATATATGATCCAGGTATACCATCCTTATTTTGTAGTCATAATTTTTATGATTATCATTATTTTTTTATAATATGTTCCTTTTCAAGGGGTTATTATATAATGAAATTTTTGATTGTTTATGATTCCCATTTCTTTTCCATGGGTTATAATTTGTTGAAAGTTTTTTAAAATCCATTTAATGTCCTAGGTACTCATATGATAAATTTTTATGTTATTTTAACACATATAAGTTTTATTTTAATTATATTGTTGGTGGGAGCTATATCTCCAAAAAATGAATTATGTAAAAATAGATATCTCACATTATAAACAAGATTACAATGTGGATTGAACCTACTTTAGTTAGTTATTTTATCTAATATGAAAATCTTGGGAGTGCCCCTTGAATTAAATGATTTTGTCGGTATTGAACCCATTCAAAAATTATAGTATTGGAAATGATCCAGGTATACAAAAAATAATTTTATATTCTTATCTCTATTCCAAAATTCCATGTCATAGGCCAATGTTTTTATTTAATAGATACGCTATATTATCAGTCGATGATTCACATGTTACAAACATAAAATATTTATTCCTCATTGAAAGATTACTAATTTTAATATACAAGGTATGCTATTCAAACGTTTTGATCATGTTATCATTCCCTCCTGCTAATTTTTTTTTCAAAAGTTACAAATAATATCCCCCTAACCAACAAATACCAATAATTTGAGCTCGCACATTCTTATGTTTCCCTTCCCTAGGTTATGAATAAAACTACTATATTTGATATGTCTTATAAGGTTTCATGTTATGAATTAAATAGCGGGAGGAGAGGTATATCTTTTTCTGAAAGAGGTGTTCTTGTATCCATGTTTCCAATGTTTTTTGACATATATGATTTTAGAATGGATCATTATGTTATGTAATGATTATTCATATATTATGAAGTGATGTCTATATATGAAATTTTTAGGTCTCTATCGTCAGTATTTGAGTAAGGTGTTGTTAGACCTTTGAAAATAGGATGAGAAAAATATTGTGAGAAACGTTAGGATAAATATAAGTATAGGATAATATAAAAAAGTATCTGTAATGATTGTGAATGATCATGGTTAAACCTATAGTTTTATAAAATATATTTTCACAATATATATGTCCTATTAATAAGTTTTAATAATTATTTGTCTTCCCAATAGGATCACTCATTCCCACACTATTCTTTTTGGTCTTTGTTGATGGATAGAAATAGAATGGATTTTGTTATTAATGAATGTTAGAAAAAATTCAATGATTTTACAACCGATCAAATGAATATTATGGGAACTATAATTAATAATATTATTTCCATGCTCAAACAATTTTCTAAATAAATGAATCATGCTGGCCTTCCATACATGAAATGAATGTAACAGATTTTATTGATTCCTTCATGGGGAAACATCCACATTTATTTTATGTTTGATGATCCACTAATTTCTAAAAAATGGATCAGTGCAATGGATAATATATTATGTATTATAAAATAATCAAACATGAGAAATTTATTATAGTGATTTATATTTTTTATGGTGAAGTAGAAAAATGTTGGATTGTTATACAGAACAACAGTAAATTGGAAATTGTTTACTCCATATAGTGGGATGACTTTATGAGATTATTTTTCAATAGGTACATTTATTTTATTAGTTTTATGAAAATAAATAAGGATGTCTTTGATCTTATATGGATTTATTATGTACCTATTATTACCTACCAAAAAATATTATATTACATGTGATGTATGATTCTATCATTATATTACGACCTAGAAGTAAGGATGATCAATTCTTCAGTGTCTCAAATTAAAGTCTGAAAGTGGTGTTATTGATAAGTTTTGTTA
The DNA here is from genome assembly GCA_963277665.1 of Viscum album. Lineage (NCBI taxonomy): Eukaryota > Viridiplantae > Streptophyta > Magnoliopsida > Santalales > Viscaceae > Viscum > Viscum album. Next base: position 60,468,540 of record OY728128.1, on the reverse strand, counting down.
TTAGTTATTATGAAATTTTTTTATGTGATGTTAATATAGGGATGGAGATTAATGTTACTAATGAATTTTATTGTTTTTATAGTAAAGGAAATGTGGAATTCAATAGAAATTCTAAAAAACTTTAACATAATAATATGCAGATTATTTTATAATTAAAAAGTGGAAGAAAAAAAAGATGGATATTTTCATTAGGGAGATGGTAAATATTTTAAGTATGAAATGGAAGGTTATCATGAAATTGAATGTTTTTATGATTTAATGAATAAAGATAATGAAGACAATTTTGATAAAAGTGTGAAAAATGCACACTCCGCAATCAACTGTTATATGTGAAATGAGTATTGTAAATATTCCAAAAAATGACCAAATTTTAATTTTAATAACAATGATCGATGATAATAAAATATTAAACCAAGAGGATAGTTAAATTTTTGTTACTACTATTTTTGAAGAGCGGTATGATAATGAAATTGTTAATGGTACACTAGACATCAACTCTAGAAATTCGTGTGTCTTATTTTATTGTTGATCGAACCACTATTTTATATGAAATTAATTTGATAAGGGTATCACTTTCTAACCTCAACAATAAGATGTTTAGTAAGGTTTAAAATAGCATAATGGTTCAATGATTTAATATCATGATTAGGATCATTATCCATTTTATGATTATGGGAATTTTATTCTTATAATTCTTGTAATTCTCTTGCTGGATGAGTTTGATGTTACCCCACGAATGGAATTAAAATCAATTACTATATCCCAATTAAATTGTTGAGGAAGGGAAGTCACATTTGATATTCCAAACCAAAATATGATCCTATATATATATATGGAGATAAATATTTTTTCCCAATAGAAATCACCAAAAAAAATTGGTTCGTGAATCCAATTTAAATGTTGTATTTATCTCAGATATTTGGGTACAATATTTGCGTCAAATATTTTCAAATTGTGTCAGAGTTTGTTGACGTCTTTAAAAAATAATTTATTGTCCATCCACCAAATCATGGTGATAAGATCAAAATATATCTCATACCGAATTAGATACAAATTTCAAAGACTCTATATAGAATATCCATGATTACGTTAAAAGAACTACAAAATAAAATGTAATAGAATATTAAAAAGAGGATCATTTGGAAAGGAATGTCACCATGAGGTGATCTTGATCATTTTTATTTGAAGAAATATGGATCATTGTTTCTTTTTATTTTTTATGAAGATCCAAATAAAATAAACATCCATAAAAATAATCCTCGACCCCATATTTTTGAATTATTTGATCAACTGTTTAGATATCTTTACATTTATATGGTTGACATCCATTATGGATATCTTAAATTGATGGTAATTTCTGATGAGATTCCAAAGACAATATTCAATTCATGGTATAAACTGTTTATATTTATAGTGATTGAATTTTTTTATAATAATTCCCAAGATATCATTTGGTATTTAATATATAGTGTCTTTATATATTACCTTGATCAGTTTTAGGAAGCCTTTATAGATGATATTCTTATACATTAAAAGCTATACTATTTTCATGAAGATAACTATATGATTTTTCTTAAGACCCTTAGGAAGGATATTCCTTATGTAAAATATTATTATTTTGAATTCTAGATTCATAAATATTCTTCATGGGGATATGTAATCACATGTCAAGCTATATTAACAGACTCTTCCACGATAAAATTTATTGATCATCACACTAAACCAACCATTATGACTGAGATCCTTTATTTTATTTTTTGTTTATGTATTATCTATTCCTTATGGATAATATGTCAAAACATTCTAATCCACTCACCAAGATAACTGTGAATGGGGATAAATTCATTTGGATAGATGAATGTTATAAAAATTTCAATGAAAAAATATAAGTTCAGTTATTAAACCAATACTTACAATTCCATGTAGTGGGGGAGTGTTTAAACTATTTTGATTTATCTATGAATGGATTTTTATGTGTTCTATTGCTGAACGATGTAGTTATAATTTATGTCCTAGGGAAAATTATCATTCATGGAAAAAATTAACCTATATATGATTAGAGTTAGCTTTAGAAAATTTTCATTATTGATATAGAGGAATTATATTTATGGTGAATGATTTGATATATATACTGATCATAAATGATTAAAGTACATTTTACCTATGAAAGCGTTGACTATGTTCTATATAAGTTGATTAGAGATGACTAATAATTGGGACTGCAAATTACATTACAACACTCAGAAATAAAATAAGGTGAATGTTGCTTTGAGCTTAATTGACAATGCAACCATATCAATGGAGAGGATCATTAATGGTCTAATATTTCAAAATTTTAAAATTTTAGATCATGATATATTGAAGGAATGGTATAAATATTTTCTTTGAAAAATGTTTTCCCATCCATATATCAGTGTAAAAAAAGAAGTGGCACAAAATAAAGATATGGAGTTGAGAAATGTTGAAAAAATTTATATGTTTAAAGATGATCATGATTTAATGATAATTATCAAGAATTGTGTGTATTTTTTTTCATACAATTTGGGAAGAATGAGTTTTTGGATTATTGTCATAGTTAATAATTCCATATTTACCACAGATTAAAAAAAGAATATAGAGATATAAAAGCATATTTTTGGTGGGACAAGATGAAAATATATATTGATTAAAATTTATCTCAGTTCATGATAGGTCATCATGTTAAGGGTAAGAATAAAAAATATAAGGAGTTGTTCCAAAAATTACTTTCCAGAATGGAAATTGTAAAACATTACCCTCAAATTTTTTATTAGACACCACAAAAAATAAAAAAGGAACCATTTTATATGGATTGTAGTCATTCCTCTTTTTAATATAAAAACATATTCACTATTATATTTCTTTTATTTGACATTAAAATAATTATATTAAGGAAGTGTTACGGTTTCATGGAGCACCATATTATATTCTATATGATCCTAGTCCAAGGATTACAAGGATTTTTAAGAGAGGTATTTATAATGATTTAGATAAATAGATAAGATTCAATTTGGAATATCATCCTAATTAATATAGTCAATATAATTGAATAATTGAAGCCATATATTATATTTTGAGCTATTTTTTGTGTATTTGAATATTTTTTTTATCAACATCATCCTCTAGTTGATTTTTCATACAACAATTTCTTTCACATGAAAATTAATATTGATAAATATGATGATCTCTTCAGAATGATGTTTTGAAATAAAAAATTTGAGGGTGATATATTTTAATGAAATAAATTAACTCATTTCTGAGATGAGTAAATGAAAATTATTATTAGATCCTTTCAGAATTACATCAATATAGTTTGGAGTCTATATAAAAGTTATCCTGATAATTGTCATAGCGACATGGAAGATGAGGTTGGTGATATGTTTATTTGAATTATTTCTAAATGGAAGATGGTTATGATATTCATAATAAATTGATATATAATACCTTTTCATATTTTCCCTTTCGTGAATCTTAATAGACATGTGATGGAATATTATTTCTTAAATGTTCCACCAAGACACTATCTTGAGAATGTTGTCTTCTATATATATCCCCTAATGAACTGAATACCTAATCCATCACAAATAATAAATATAGTGTTTGAACCATTTGGGCATGATCATTCATATGATTGATAAATAGTGTAAATCTTGTACTATATAGATTATGTACTATGGAATAAGACAGTTCACCCAATTAATGATTTGTCGAGAAATTACAATTCTGATGAGGCAACCTCGGATCTTGAGGATGTAATGAAACAAACATATCATAAGTATTTTTTATCATAGTAATGAATTTAGATAGATAAATTAATTTTACGGGGGTATATTGTAAAACCCCAGTATTTTATAATCTATTTTTTGAATAAATTAAATTTCTTTATCAGCTAGAATTTGACAAAACACAAGGTTAAAACAAATTGTGATAAACTTTTTTATGATAGATATCACCTAACTATTATATTGGAGTGTGTGAATATGATTAGATAAATTTTGAATAATTTATTGTGAAAAATGTAAAAATGATTTCATTGGGTATCTATTTATTAATGTCAAAATAAGTATTCATTGAATGTTAAAGAGATAATTTCTTGGAAAACTATTTTTATGTTCATAGTTTATTTTTATCATATAGAAATAAATTTATCACTATGGGTTAATTATTTTAATGAAATTATTATATTATATATTAAATAAAATGTTTTACCAATAATTTAACACATTTCTATGCATTGAACACAAATGACCCATGATTTAGGCTTAGAAAATGAATTTTTATAAAAAAAAATTGTTGCATATTGATTTCTAATTTTGAAAATTATTTCATCCACTTATATATATTAAATTAGTTAAAAAATAGTCCATATTTTTAATTAGGATATAGAACATTTTTAAATTAATCCCCTTTATTTTTGTTGAAAAAATAGTATCCATTGAAAATTTTATCACCTCAATAAAGGGTAAATCCAAATAATATTTCATAAAACTATGTAATATGGCCATATTGTTTCATTGTAATTATAATTTTATGTAAATAATTCTTTCATTATGCAATAAATTTAATTTTTAATTTGAAATTATCCTTTAAAAAGACCATTTGAATATTGAATCCAATGAATGATATAGAATGTCACTCTCTTCATTTTATATAATCCAATGGGTCCACATGAGGAAAAAATAAATTTATAAGTGAATATAAGAGTATATTAATAAATTGATAAAAATTAAAGATAGAAATTTATTTCAACTTTTATATTATTAAATAATGTCTATAATAACATTTACATCATCAATGATGTATTTGAAGAATTAATAAAAAAATATAATAAATGATTTTAAACATATTAAATGTAATATAATTTGAGTTATTTATCATCTAAAAAAAATTTATTGATCAATATAACATATAAATGTTATGTCAAAAAATTATATTAAATTTAAAAAAATTTCTTTTTCCCTTTTAATACACATTAAATGAATAGTTCCTATATTGGAAAATAATGATTTTTTATGGAAATAATATTTTATTTAATAACCTGTAAAATATAATTTTTTTAAAATATGATAATTTAGATAATATTTTGTTGAAAATTTCATCATGTTCCCATTTATAGGACATTTGTATCCATTTTCATAGAGAATTACATAATATATTTTAATATTTTATGAAAGTCTATTTTCTCGACCATTTAATTATAAATAGAAACCCATAAATTCTCTACACTACAACACATTGATATATATATATATATATATATATATTTATATTTATGTTCCCCTCTTCACAAAATATCTACCCAATATCCCTTATGACGAGATTTTGTAGGGTCATTACAAATATGCAGTAATCACATTAACTGATCGTTTTCTTTTTTATTATTTGTATAACTCCCATAAACATGTTAAATTATACATGAAAAAATATATTCAGTACCATAAATATGCATAAATCTTATTAGTATTATGAAACCACATTAGGACACACACATTCCATCAAATTTGAAGCAAAAAAATTTCTCGTGCATACGTATGACATACCATCTTTTCATAGTGATACAATTTATTTATCATCACTATATTTTATGGATGGGTATTATTTTTATTTTAATGATTTTATGTAATAAATATGACATAATTATACTTCTTTATTGATAATATTATTTATATATTCTTGCCTAAAACTAATGGAAAATTATAATAGCAATCATGAGTACATATGGACATCCACCACCACGAAGCGATGTGAATTATTTTTCATTTATACATTACATGGATAGTAATATAGGTATATCTAATTGGTACATATCATATATATAAAATAATAATTATTCTCTACATGTGAGTAATTATTTACCTTTATTTCATCCAGTCAAATAAAAAATGGAACCAATGATCATACAGATGCACAACCTACCGTCTTCATGAATGGTTTAATTAAATATTATTGCCCTATAATTTATGAATGACTAGAAAGTGTATATAATAAAAATAAATGATTTTTATTTCGTTATTGTCATTTTTATTTGCTGGGAAAGTGATCAAAATACAAGAACCAAAACTATCGAAGGAAAACATACATGAAAAATATAGCAGATATCTTCCTGAGAAATGATTTGAATAATTTTTTTTCACAATTGGTTGATAAAAGGTTATATATAAATCATACATGGTAAGTCTTATATAAGTATAGTTCCCTAATATATGTATAATTCATCTATAATTATTATAATGTTGGCTCCAATATGTGTGAAGGATGTCAAACCTCTATTAAAATATTTCCATCTCACTCAAATTTCTATTGAACACATTTTATATTCACCAGTTGCTTAATTTTTTTGGCTGTATATTATACACATGTATGCCTTTTTTTCCCCATGATTCGAAATTTTTGGATATTCATATCCTTATAATTTTATTTCTTTTATGGGGTATACTATTCATAAATTCCCAAAGTGGTAAGGATTTCATGTTACAATCACATTATTTTTTAGGGTTGTTTAGGATTATGTTTCTGAAGATAAAATATTATGATATACCTATCACAAAAATCATGAAATTTATACTCCTATTTAAAATTAATGATAATAAATGTTTTCTACTAATTTTCCTCACATTTATGTTCTTTGGGAAAAAAACATTTTCGTTGAGGAAAATAGACTTCATTTCATAATTTTTCTAGAAAAGTTTCTTCACCCATATACATGTTTTTTAAAAATAATTAATGAAACATATTAATATTATAAAATGATGGTTTCATGTAATTTTTCTCCATGATTTTCAATATCCAAAATGGTTTAAAATGAATAATTTTTTTCATAATGAGTTAGTTTTTTAACTTTTTAAAAATTATGATAGGATGTTTTAACATACAAATCATTAATGATATTTCCCTCCATCATGATGAATAACTTATTTGAGGACTGTTTTAAAGGTTTATATGGTTATTTTGAAATAAAATAATTTCCATAATATAAAAAAAATTGAAAATATATATCAAAATGGAATGGTTATTTTCATGATTAATATTTGATGATATATTAATGATATTTCTATTCAATATAGAAAAAAAATTGATTATAATTAGTATTTACAGGTTATTTGTTCCTAGGGTACCATCATTATTATTCTTTAGATGTTTTATGATTAATATTAAAATATGTTTATTATATATATTCCATTTCTGTAGGTTATATTATGATGGGGTGATGTAAATTTTATGAAACCCACTTCAATTCCATGGGATATGGTATGATTAAATGTTTATTAATTCACATTATTTTCATGAGTTCTGATATGTTGAATATTTTAGGATATTCTACAACAAATATATAGGATTTTTTATATAATAATGTGGGGACCTATATAGTCTTCCAAATAATTTTTTAGGATTGATATCTTATAATATAAATTAAATAGATTTTGGTGTGAACCCAACATAGTAATGGACTTTGTCCACTGTGATAGTCTAGGGTGTAAACCTGGACCACTATGATGGTTTGGGGAGTGTACCCATTCTACTATGATTGTTTTTGAAAGATCCTTGAAAATTATGGACATCGTTTTGTATTCCTATGTGTCTGACACAATTCCTTGTATTCATCAACAACTATGCTTCCATGTCATTTGTTATTGGATTACATTATGATTCATGTCTTAAGAACTGTCATGATTTCCTCCATGATTCAAGATTATAATTTTTGATTTAAATGACAGGATATTCAAATGTTATTATCAAGTTCATATACCATTATTTTTATATTATGTTTATGTTCTCATTTATATCTCCCTTTTTCAACATATTTTGCATATGAGCTCACCCTTTCTTAGGATAACTTTGACTAGGTTATGAAGAATGAAACAATGTATGATATGACTAAGAATTATGATAGTTATAAAGAACATAGTGGGAGATGATGTAGATATTTTATGAACTAGTTTCTTATGTGTCGATATTTCCAATGACATAAGAATAATATTATTCTTGATGTTGTGATTACGTTATATAATTAATACTCATATACTAAGATGTGATATATATGTATTAAATGTCTTGGATGTTATAGTATTAATTAATTATGTGGTGGATCTAAACATATGAAGCATCAAAATTGATATTTACAATATATAATACATCCAAATATAATAATAACAATTATATATATATGATTATATTTATAGACATTATATTTTTTTATCACATTTAGGATTATGGAAATATTATAATTTTACAAAACTGAAATATAGGATCTGGTTCGAAGTGACCCTTGCTCCTCAAAATGACATTAACATAGGGTGGATCTGTCATGACCCATCCCATGGGGCCCATGCCATAACAACCCCAAGACCACCTTCCATAGGCCAGGTGTTAGCGACGAGAACCAAAATGCATATTCCCTAAAACCAAGAAGGCATTGCCTTTATATCCTCAATCAAATCCAACCAAGGACACAACCAGATACGAACACAAGTAAACCGTGTTGTAAAAAGAGTGTGTACAATAAGAAAAATGGGCCAGAATAAAAGCCCAACTAGAATGTACCTAAACACTGTAATGTATAAGTTAACTGAAATACCTCCAATGAACTCCCACCAAGTATCCTACCAGAAGGGTAGGTACAGCTCTCAAACGGTCGTCTTAATGGTATCCCTCTTCAAATGTCCACCTACAAGCTACCTCCAGTCCTGGTACCCTCGTCCTCAGTCAGCGATGTCCATCTTATACATAAAACACAACAAGGTGTGGTCATAATCAATGTAGGGGTGAGTATAACGATACTCAGTAGGGACCCTGAGACCCCATAAGGCCTCTCAAAATCCAAAAAGGATAAACCACAAAGAATGAAATCAATTGTCAACCATAATTAGGTATATTCCCATACATATACCTATGTTATGAAGTATACCTATCTCATTCATGAGGAAACACTAGGTCAAACTTAAAAGACCAAAGTTCTATTGTTCCACAAAGGAAGGAATACAACGAAGGTAATAGCACAAAGGTATTTTAACCAAAGGTAACCCCAAATATAGAGTACCAAAAAAGTATCACAATGAAGGTAAGTACAACAATGGTACATCATACAGAAGCATAACACAAATGTATCACCACAATGGTAAGACACATAAAAGAATACCACAAAGGTATCATCATGAAGGTAAGTACCACACTGATATGCCACACACAAGAATACCACAAATCTATCACCACAATGAAATTACAACACATGTATTCCACATAGAAGAATAAAACCATTGTTTAACCATGAGGGAAAGTACCACACAGGTATGCCACACAATAGAATACCACAATGGTATAACCATGAAGGTATGTACCACATAGGTATGCCACACAGAATAATACCAAAAAGTTATCACCACAAAGAAAAGTACCACACAGTTACGCCACACAGTAGAATACCTCCAAGGTATCATCACTATGGAAAGTACCAGACAGTTATGCCACACAGAAGAATACAAAAAAGGTATCACCATGAATGTATGGACTCAGGTCACACCGGGTGTAACTTAGGTATGGTAGTAATGATTATTAGATGTAACTACTGAATCATATTACTCTATTAAGAGGCAGACCCACGTAGGATCCTAAATAATCAGATCCACATAGGATCCTAAATCATTATACCCACATATGATCCTATTACTTCATGAGACCCACATAGAATCCTAGTACTGCAGACCCATGTTGGATCCAAGATTAGCCCCATGTGGATTCAAAGAGTAGATCAAAATAAGACTCTCAAGCACAGACCCACAAAGGATCCAAAAGCACAAACCCACTTAGGATTCCTTTCTCATGTTACATCCAGCTACAAGGTTCCCACATAAAGGTCGCTTGATTTTGGGAGGGTCCCCTACTCAATCCACTTGTCGATACTCCAAATACAATTAATTTCCACGAATAAGTATCTAAATGTACTGCAACTTAAAAGGGGTCTAAACGCAATAGATGGTGCATCAATCAGATGCTTGGTCCATATATTATTAAACTTTTAGTTCTGAGGGCCCTGTTGGATTCATTCTCGATCCAACCTGGCCATAAACCAAAATTATCTAAAACTCAAGTGGGATATACCAAAAGGATAGTCTCGATCCATAGTTTTGATTCCATAGATGATTCGTCAAACGGAAGCTCGTAGCTCAAGATATGGTCGAAGGGCAAAAAGGGTGGATGTTGGTCTGAGTCCAATCCGACCCGGCCCTATCCATCATGGGCTGAACCGACCCAGTTATGGTCGACCCGTACTGACATGACTCCGGACTTCGGTTGGACTCGGACCGTAGGTTATGACCCGATCGTCTTGGTCCATCCCGGAACGGCCCGGGTAGGGTGGCCCCCAGTTCAGTGCTCCATGGTGCGGCGTGTGCATAGCTCGCGGCTGTCCGGTTGGCCAGACGTCCACCTCCACGCGGTGTGGTCACACACCAAACCATCACTAGAATCCGACATCAAGCCGGCCATGCCTCGCCTCGCCGACGCATCGCAATTTCATGACTATTCCCTTCCAGAGGGAGTGGACGTGCTCTACCTCCCCTTTGAGCGAACAACTGCCACCCCATTGCGCGACCGGTCACCGCCCCTTTGGCCGACAAACATGGGGCTGTTCATGCTACGGTGTCTACTTGGCTCACGACTGGTCGTTCGACGTGCCATCTTCCTCTGCGTCGTGCCTTCACCAGCGACCGTAGTTGAGCCGGCCGTGCGTCACCTCGCCCCCGTTGAACAAGGCCGTGGCTCTTCTCTACTCCGTGGCACAGATGTGCACCACCACCCCTTCATGCGACCTGCCGCCACCCTTGCTCCGCCACAGCCTATAGGTCACGACGATTCTCCAGCGGCGCGGTTTCACCGCCTCCTTCGTCACGGCCAGCCAGAGTGTCGGCTGCCGCTCCCAACTCCCACTGGTGCAAAATGCCGACAATAGTCACCATCATCCTCCATCGCAAATATCACTTCAAAACCACATAGGTTGCAGAGAGGTCAGGCTATGTTCATGTAGCCTACATCCTCTACATTAGAACGGTATCAAGAGGCTTTGTTACTCTTCAATTATGTAGAAAGTCATGAACGAGGTAAGGGGGTATTAAAATAACAAAGTCTACCACATGAACAATGGTGAGCATGCGTTTGTGGAAGCGGGTTGGTGTTCATCATCCCCCGCAACTAGCCTTTAACGGCGTCACATGTTCATCAATCTACGGTACGGGTTTCAGTGTCGCTCGACACCTCCCACTGGTACCCTCTCCGTTGTCCAAGGGTTTGGTAACACATCACTTTCTTAGAACTTCATTTCTTTGAGAAGCAGTCTGGAACCTCTCCCCAAGCTCTATATAAACAAAATATGGGAAGGGTGTTCAACATTCATGGGATTAATAGAGAATCATTAATTAAGAACCTTCCTAATTCCCCAATAGTTTAGTTAAATATAATTAACGGTTCTATCGATTTATTTTCTTGACACGTCACAGGTCCCACATTATAGATCGTGCAATGGAGGAATAGAATAAAAATATAATAATAAAGTTATTTAATTTGTTCTGTTAAATTTTAAAAAAACAATCTTTTTCTATAGACCTACTATTGTCAAATTGATGGTCTCCTTAAGAGAATATTAGTACTGCGAGTTCAACGGTGCCATTGGATTTCAATTTTGAGCACCAGTTCAAATGTTATATAACAGTGCTCATGCGTTTACGAAACGTACTATAAAAAAATTCGAAAAATTTATAACAGTCATCCTTGGACCACGCTAGTTGTGTTTAGGCTCTGCCAAAGTGAAACACGCCATAACGAACCCAACGGTACTCTCTGCTTTTCAATCCATGTAACCGTTTAGATGTTATAAAATTTAAAACAAAATAATTGTCCTTTAATTTTTTTATTTACATCCAAAAACTAACATTCACTAGTGGCCCACATCGACCAATGATAATTTCTTCCTAAAAAGAGTATACCCTCACATGTTCAGTGGTGGTCTTAGATTTTCCATCCGAGTTACTTTTCGTGATTTATACGCATTTGAAAATTAAAATAATTCATTTTGTTATTTTATTTACAATTATGCAATTTTTTGGTTTTTTCATAGGTGGCATGCGCCGACTAAACTTAAGTCACACTTAATGTACTATAAAACATCGACAGATCATTCTGGGCACTCCGGGCGTCGGAATCGCGCGCCGTCAGATTTCGCAGTCTCAAAAAAATTCCATATAATTTTTAAAAAATTTATACAGAATTCCCTGGACATTAAATGATATTTTATAAGTATGGAGGACTATTCAATTTCTATTTAGATTATATAATATCAATTATATAACATAATGAATTTGGTTAGGATGAATTCGAAAACCCATATTATTATGTTTCTGAAATTTTTTTCATGGTGGCAAGTAATGATATTTGGGGTTACATGTGGTCATCAAAAAATGGTCCCAATGATACCATACCAATGTCAGAATTTATTTTTGGAACCCAACAAGGGATCCCACTAAATCCGAGTTCATGGTTGAATCCTATCTCTAAGATGATGGAATCCCATATACATAACCTCTAATATACCATCACCTATACAAAATAATGAAAGTATGAGGTTGGCCAACATATCATTGATGAACCCAAATCCTACCATACTAGATCAAAACATAATTATTAAAAAGGGAGTTCATGAATTCACATAGTTCTAGGATATTTATGTATCCATCACTGTTTTATAATTTATGGTTCCCCATCATGGTCTATTTTATTCTAATTAAATGGTATACAGTAAGGTCATGGAAAATATCATCTATGGAATTTATTCTTTTTCCTAAGGGACTAGGGCAACCTTTCATACATTGAATAATATATATTACATAGAGATTAATTAATTTTAAAAAATATACATAATATTTGAACTAGTAAATTAATTTACACAACATGTTTAATTATGGGCCTATATGGAACATTGGAGGGAACCAGTCACATCGCATAACACATAATCATTGGATAGAAACATTAAGTGAAAGAATTAATGACTAGCTATGTCATACAGCACCAAAAACAATTAACTTGAAGAGTTAGAAATAGCTGATAAGGATCGTACAATCTATTGCTTAATAAAAAAGTTATAATCTATGTATCCACCCCTAAACTCATGGAAAATACTAATACTTAATTCATTATAATAATTAAATTAATTTAGTAATTTCCCTCTAGCAGAACATAAATCTAGAAAACTCATCTAGTGTCTTATGATGACCAATTATTTGATAAATGGGTTGTCAACTTCCCCTGACACTACCAAAAACAAAAAATCAGAAAATTTCACAATCAATATTAGCAATGAAATTATTAAATTTATTCAAGTTGTGCTTAAAATATTTTTAAATTCACTACGGAAATGTTACATAATGAAACAACATTCAATGAAGTGTATAATACCTCCCATATCACCCTCATAAAATGAAGAGCGAAATGTGCATCATCAATATAAAAATATACTATGCATTGGTGGAACATGAATCAAAACACTAATCATAGGATCTAAATATTAGTACCATGCGATATATGATACATTATGGAATCAATAGAATGTTATACATACTTTTTTATGCTATTGGGATCATCTAGAATCTTCCACGTGAAGGATCATCAATAAGAGAAGGCAGGAGGAAGAGAGTCAGCTCACGTGAGGGAGGAAATTTATTGAAAAAAGGGGATATACTATTAGAATATATGAATTTAATTGGTAATTTTTTCTCCTTTAATTATTCACATATTTTTCATTACATTTTGAAAATCCATGTGCTAATTCTGCACCACATATTGAAGGAATAACACCTCCCATGGTAGTGGGGAATAATTTAATAGACAATGTTTCATCCAGGATTTCGGTATGTAATTCCCAATATAAACAATCATTATCAAATAGGACTAGTTACATATTTTCCCAACCAATGCACATGTTCATTAGGGAAAAATCTATCAGGGTGAATGGAAATAACTAACCATAATCCAACTTTGTTATCCAATTTCTCTTTTTGATACATGAAACACAAGGCCGTGAACTCTCTAGACTCTATCAAAACATATAAAACCTATATGAAACTTCATTATTATTCCAAATTTTTTATTTTTATGCATTAATTACTTTTTAATACCATTCCAATGGTCCATCCAAAATAAAACCCATTGAAAATTGAAAATTTTAAATCCTTCTAGAATGTTCAACTTTTACAGAAGCATGTTCTCAAACAGCATGTGTTTGATTGTGTTTGTTATTATTATGAAATACCTTATTTAACATTTTTTACCCTGACCGAGTGATAAATAGTATTCGTGGACATTAGTTAGGGTCCCCTAATTCTACAAAGGAAGAGGGATAGAGGGTCATAGTGAAATTAATTGTTTAACATACTATTTCATTCTTTCATGTTATTCATGAGTCTTCTTTTGATATATAGTTTCTTAATGGGCCTTTTAGGGCTTCTAAGGATATGGATTTTTTTTCATGGAAAAATATCTTTTTTGTGAGGATGTATTTTAAAATTAATTAATTTATTCCCAATATATTTATATATATATATATATGGATTTGGATTCTATCCAAATATTGATGGGAGATTTCGATAAGCGTTTGTATTTGGTTCTGCTTATAGAATATATTAAAATTGTAATAGTATATATTTTAAGGAATAAGATTATCACGTGGGCCATGTAATAGAAAAGAATTAGTTCATACAACATTTTTTTCTATAAAATGGTTTTATTCCATAAATCCTTTTAGTGTGAAATAAAATCATCGCTCTTCATATTTTTACTAGATAACACATTTTTTTCATTATACATTATTAATGAGAAATCTATAGCATATATCTGAGATTTATGTCTTCAACCCCTTGTGCCCAATGAGTTTTATTCTCCCATCACATAACACACTTTTTTCCTTATTAAATCATCACTATTGAGCCCTATTCTTATCCTACTCATTTTTTGGGAAACTCATCCTTTTTAGATCAGTTTCATTGTTTGGGATGATAACCGGTGGGGTTGAAAGACTTTTTCCTAGTATGTTTGATGTACCTATCATAGTATTTTTTATTAAACATGTAAGGGTAGTAGTATGTGTGGTTTTTTTGATTTCTAATAAGTATTATGTCCCCTTTTTTATTTTTTATTATCTATTATACCTTGTTTTTCAATGGCCAATATGTTTATTTCTAGTATATGTTTTTAATAGTCAGTAGGATTAGTCCTTTCTTGAGGTATGTGAATCTATATAGTGGGTTAATTCTTTAAATTTTATATGTTCCTGTCAATTAAATTGTGCTATTAAATTAAATTTTATGTTTTGAATTTAGAATATGTTTTTGGGATGAGATTATTATCTTTTGGGGTATAATTTTAAAATACATTTTTGAGAACAATCATTATTTATTAAATATTCTAAATTGGTATTTTGGTTTTCAAATGGATCTTTAAGTCTTAATCAGAATGGAATTGACGTTATTTTTTTATTAACTGTTAGCATTGAAGATCCCACTTAGTGTATGTATTTTATTTGTTTTTAAGTGAACCTAATTTTTTTAAATGGTATTTGACGAGATAAGAATATGTCATTATTTCCAAATTGATGATGAAATTTCAATGTTAATGGATATTCTATATTTTTTCTCATGTATTTAAATTACTCGATAATTTTTATGGATTCATTTGATGAATTTGAATTTCATGGTTGAAATATTATCCTAGTAAATTTAAGAATTCATTTCTGATTAGTATTAGAAAAATATCATATGTTGAATGGTGGACATTTGATGCAAGCATTATGAAATAAATAGGGAAAAAACATGTTTCTAATTATATCCATGTTTGATTGGAAGGAAATATTTGTAGGAACAATAGATGTAACAAGACATTCTTTAGTATATCTGATGATGCATAAAGTGATAAATGAAATGTTAAATATCATGACAAGTATGATTCATGGTGAAATAAATCAAGATGCTTTTAAATGAATTGTATTCAGGTAGAATTTGGTTGAATGATTAAACTATTTATCAATTACTGTTTACTAAAAAGTCTGTATGACAACAAATAAGTATGTAAAATGTTTCTAAAGGTTATATTTATGTCTGCATCTTTTCCTAGTGTTTTGGAAATTTCAAGGGTCAAAATATACATGATGAATCCAACATCATTTAATGTTGTTTTCTTGGAATGAAAAATCATAAAAATCATAAATTGATGGGTTTCACAATGTCTGGAATGTGTTCCATGAAGATTTAGATCATCATGAACAATTATAGTTATCTCTATGATTATTTGGCATAGAGCATCATGAGAATGTGGTGATTTGATGGTGATCTATAAAACAATAATAAATATAAAAGGGGAATAATAACTAAAGGAGAACTATGAAAATATTTTTGACTGATATACAAAATAACTATTAGTTTGTGGAGCATTGCGAATGGGAAATCCTATAAATTTGAAGAGATCCACATCATTTTAGATTAAAAAATCCATGAAAATCTGAAATCGCATTGATTTCATCGAGGAAGAGAGTCCCTTGGAACCATGGGTTCAATGCGATCTTGAGTATCGTGAAAATAAAACTTATGCATTGAATTCTTAAAATGATTCAATGTAAAGTAATCTATATAATGATGGGATTTTTCGTATTGAATGAGTGAGCCTTGCAATGGAAGTTTCTTCCATGAAGGAAAAAGGCATCGTGATGGTTTTGAGATTCATGAAGTTGAATCATGAATAATAGTTTTGAATATATTGTTTTGGTGAACTATATATTGGTTATAATAACCACGTTTTTTTGAGATGTGATACCATGATTGTACCTAGTTGATTCACAAAAGATAGAGAAGTGAAAACACACAATGTTTTTTTGTGTAAAGAAGAACTGATGTGCCACAAAGATCATTATTATACCAAGGAATAAAAAAGTATAAAATTTACCAATACCATCTTTTGTTTATATAGTTTATTGAAGGATAATAATAAGACACTAAATCACGATTCCATTTTTTACATGTCAATGAATATGAATAAACTGGATTATTTATATATAGTAATTCATGCCATATAAATTGTTATGATTCTATTTTGGGATTTTCAATATTAATTTGACAATGAGAATGAAGTTATTTTTATTTTAGCAGGATTAAAAGAAGGCGATTTAGTGATGTTGGGTTTTCTTGAAGAATAAATAGAGATCAAGAATCTACAGTATTGTACTTTTTTTGTCACAGATCAGAGGAGGAAGAGGAACTGACAGAACAAATTGTTATCATTTTTTATCATTTTAGATAGGGATAATTCAGTCCACAAGTTTACCACATTCTTATAAATGTATCTTATAGAACATGAATATTGTGAACCATTTAATTTTCTGCCTAGAATTTGTAATAACAGTTACATTAATGTTGCTAAGCATGTAACACGTGAAGAGATGAATGAAAAATCATAAATGTTAAATCTAAGAGGGCTCAATAGGAAGAGAACAATCTAGTTATTAAAAAACTCTATCAACAAGAAGATTACTATATTGGGTGGAACTATAGATATTTATTCATGTTCTATAAAAGATGCACTATTGGATTGTTTAAATAGTTCCACATGGGTGTAAGGTCACATCATACTCATTAAAATCCACACAAAAAGATTTTATTCTAGTCGATTATGTGTTTAGGACTATTTTTGACCATGCTATGGACTATATACTCATATTTAGTAGTGAACAAAGTAAAATCGTCATGTGATCAACATTAACAAATTAATATTCTCTCGTTTGATATGGAAAATAAAATAAATGATCTAAGAATCTAAGAGGTCAAAGATGTAAAGGGATAAAATGAAAAAATAGAAAAAAATCCAATAACACTAATTCCCCCTATCTGGGTTTGAAATATCAAAAACTAGTCCCCCAATTTGTATTAGATGAATGGTTTATCTCTGTTAGATTTTATATATTGATTATATTGACATATGTGGACTTGATTTTCTTTCCTATGTTAATAATAAAGTGTGGTTTTGGTGATGATTCATCTACCTATTAGAAGAAGTATATATCAACCAAAAAAATGATGAATTGTAAATGAAAAGTGAAGTGAAATTTGAATAAGAAGTTCATATTATCTAAATAATTGTAAGTATCTATTTATCCATTATTTATTGACAATGAAGACATATAAGACATGTAATTTAATGAGATGGTGTATCAATATTCCAAAAAGTAGATAAATACCCTTCCTAAATTAACAGATAAGTATGTACATGTTAGTACATTTCAAATCATTCCACAATATGTAAATACTAACAGAAGTGGTGATGTTGATCGATCAACAACTTCGCAAGTTTCATCAGTTGATTTATTAATGGATATTATACATGGTATTACTGACAAAAGTTTCCCTTGTTTGTGTAGTATTTGAATTTATGTTAGAAGATATCAACCAACTGGAAGAAGAATATGATATTTTGGAGATGGGATTTCATGAAAAATGGTTTAATGATTAATGATATCTAAGAAATATGGAACAATTAATGAAACATAGTTGTAACATGAAATATGTTCCTCGTAATTGGTCAATCAAGTCGAAGAGAATTATTTATTCAAGGGGAATCTAGGAGAAATGATCCATGGACAAGAAGAGATATCTAAATATAGATCTTATTAAAAGGTTTTACAATTGTTAATATTATCTAATAAGATCATGTTAAACGACTCTTTTGTTGAGAACAAATTATTGAAACATAAAGATGATGTTGAAAGAATGAAAATGTATTATGAAGAGAAGAAGATTATAATTAAGAATCATAAAATAATCCAACATATGAAATGTCTCGAATTGGCATCCCAACTGGAAAATTGAGAGAAGACACAAAATAAAAGGTCACAAAATAAATAAATTTTTGATATAGGTACA
This sequence comes from Viscum album, assembly GCA_963277665.1. Classification (NCBI taxonomy): domain Eukaryota; kingdom Viridiplantae; phylum Streptophyta; class Magnoliopsida; order Santalales; family Viscaceae; genus Viscum; species Viscum album. Next base: position 60,449,578 of record OY728128.1, on the reverse strand, counting down.
CAATATTATAATGGAGGATTCTAGTTTTTAATAACTCTATCATGATATATAATGATCATGACTTCATCAAAATATATTTGCACAATAAGTAAAGATGGAAAAAGGTACCATCCATAGAATCTTGTACTAATGATAACATATATGTTTCCAAAAATGGTGTAGGTAGGAATTTTTTTAAATATGTATGAAAAAAATGTGATAGGATACCAACCTCCATTTATATTGTATAGATGCTTGTGAATTTGTAAGGTAGTTCCCAATAGAGAGAATAAAAACAGAAAAAATACACAACAATCTCATAAATAAAATATCATTAAATCAATTTTTGCATGTTCATATTGGTACTACAATTAATTTGGGAGCTATGCAATAAATTTCTGGTCCAATACAAAAAAAATCACAAAGAAATCATATCTCAATGGGGATAATCCAAAGAATAATAAGAAATATCAATAGGTCTAAAAGATGGAAATTTTAAGTCAAAAGAACTTGTATACTAAAAAATAGTGTGGAATTCTTGATAACAACTATTATGTATGAAATGGTATCATCCACAAGATGGTTACATTTCCTTCCCAATAAGTTTCCAAAGTTGATAAGAGCCAAATATATCAAAATCTAACATATTAGGAAGAATAAAACATGGGAAGGAATTAGAATAATGTTGTAAAAACGAATTCTTCCAAGATGATTTCAAGATGTAAATTTAAGAATACCATGGAATCCAAATCCTAGAATATAAGGGGTAGTTCATCAAATAAAATTAAAAAGGTGGATTAAACTCAAAAGATCTCATGTGGAAGATCCAAACATGTCTCCATTGTTCATAATGACATGCTAGTTATTTTTCCTGAATACATGCAATGAATAATGAAATGTAATGATTTGTAAGCTAAGGATAATGCAAGATGAAATTAAAATATTCCCTATGATGAATAAAAAATTAATGAGAGGTTGCGAGAAAACATAACCCTTGTATTAATGACGTTTTGTGTGAGAGATATTAGAAATCAATTCACATTGTAAAAGGATATTTAACAATGTTACCCAATCTAGACATTTCCTTAAAATGGGGTAATTATGTATCATACATGAACACTATTAAGAAGAAAATTTCATCATTTAAATCCAAAGTGAATGTGATGATATCAACATTTACATCACATAAATTAGAACATTATTTTATATGTACAAACATGAATACAGAATCATGTGAAGGAACGTTGTAGAGAAAACATATGATTCTTACTATTCATATTAATGAAGCATGAAAGATACACCTCATTCAATTTCATCATTGTGTATTATATTTTTATTTAAAATATAGAGAATTCACGGTGGTGGAATTTCATAAGTGCAATTCTAGAGAAGTATGGAGTGTTGTCAATTCATGATAAAAATGATGAAGAACATACCACCCATGAATGATTACTCAACTGATATTAAAATATTAATATTATGAAATATTATCATTGATAATGATGATGAATTAGATGATCAATTCAGGAAGGATATGGTAAAGAAGAATCCATCTTGGATTGATCTTATTTCATGGAATTCTAAGGACTATGTTTTTCTAAAATATTATCCTTGATGAAGTTGTGGATGTTGTCCAAAACGGAGGTCATAGGATGAAAACCATTTATGGCGTGTTATCAATACTATAATTTATTTATATCCATTCTTGATGAGACCCACAGTTATGAAGTTGATGAGGAGTGTGTTCCTTTATTGGGAAACAAATAAAGAATATTCTAGAATTATCGATTCCAATTTTTATCAAATCTGATTATTCTAGAAATTACATGGTGATCATGTAATTAGAATTGGTGTGACTCTTAATATGTCATCATGGGTTGTTCTAAATAATAATGATTTTACCAAGCTATATTAATGGAATTGTTCATTTAAATAAGAATTTTATAATATCCCAAGGTCACTTATCCTAACAATTTCCCTTGGATTTTTTATCCATTTAATGAAGTGAGTACATGATTTAATGGTCGAATATTTTGAAATTTATTAATATCACATTTAGTATATTCATTATAGAATGAAAGTGAATTATCATTTAATTCAATCATATGTGATATCATTTCATATTTATGTTGATTAGTTGGTAATAGAAAACATTATTATCTAAATCTAATCAAATTGTTTTCTACACTGACCATTGATCTGGTAAACATACAGTGAAATAATGGATGAATCATTTCATTAGTATGAACTGAAACACTATTACCCATGAAAATATTATTTTATGTCAATAAGGTGGAGATAATGTGAAAATAATGTTTCAAATGTAAATAGGAGAGGGACTACTATACTTCCATATATTGAAACATTCATTGGAATGAACATTGAAGGAATTTCTATCATATAATATGTGGAGATTGAAGATCCCACTTTTTCTATGTGTTTTTTTTATTGTAAAAATATTGTACTTGGTTTTCAATGGTGTTCAATGTGATGAAAAGAACTCATTGCATTCAATGTGATGAAGCAGTTCAGAAGATAATGGATATCGTATAATGTTCTCATGTCATGATGTTACTTGATACATTTGAAAGTTTTAATGAATTTGCATCACAATGTAACTAACAATGAATTTATGTTGTTTTATTTGATGACATTAGATGTATTGGTTGAATTATTATCCCATTATATATGATGATTCCTCGCTAATTTGTATTTCATAAATATAATAAGTTGGATGGAGGACGTTTGATGTAGTCCTTATGAATGAAATAGTGAGAAAATATGATTCCAATCATAATAAGGATGGACGGAAAGTAATGATGTTTCTACAAAATAGAACATTACAATACATTCTGTGGTTAATCAGACAACACAAATAGTGATCGATCAAAGGTTCAATATCATAGAAAATGAGATTCTTAATGAACATAATCAAGATTCATTGGAAAGAAGTGGATTATGATAGAAGATGTTTTATGTTTAAATGGTGAATCAATTTGTTTTCATTGAAAAATATATTTGACCATAAATCAGTATGGTATATTTTTTTGGTGATTATTTTCTTTTTGGCACCATCTCCCAATGTTTACCAAATTACTATGGTCCAAATAAAGAAAAAGAGGCCAACGACCTGAAATGTTATTTTCTAGGAATGAAAAATTATATAAATTGAAAATTAATTGCTTTTTGGTGTTTGGAAATTGATTTTTGATGATTTGGAGAATCATGAATGTTTAGGGTAATCGTGGCGATTATAAAGAAGTGGAGCATCATGAGTGTGAGATGATTTGATAGTGTTTTATAAATCAATGAAATATATCAATGGTGAATAAAAAATATTTGTGTGTTGTGAATATATTTTTTAGTTATCTGTTAAATTAAATAGAGGTGGTGGAGCATTGAGAACATGAATGCTTATATTTATGAGGTGATCCACACATATTTTTAGATGAAAAATTTAGAGACAATCTGAAATCTTGTAGATTTCATGGAGGTAGAGGATCCCTATAATCCAAGGAATCTATATGATCTTGATCATTGTAAATTGACGTATTATTTCATGAATAATTCCATGTATTCTATGTAATGTGTTATTTATAATGATGTTATATTCTGTGTTGTATAAGTGAGCTTTATGAAGATAGTTCATTCCGTGAAGAAATTTTGTAGCGTGATTCTTCTGAGCTTCATGACCGTGATCCTTGAATATAAATTTTGAAAATATTGTTTTGGTGAACCAGTGATTGTGTATAATACCCACACTATGTTTTTATATGTGAGTACATGTACGTACCAAACTGAAATACAGTGGATGAGAAGAGAAAACAAAAAATGTTTGTTTGTGTAAAGAAGAACAGATGTGTAACTAAACACCTACCTTCACCAAGGAATATGGAAGTATAAAGTATACCATTATAGTCAGGTGTTTCTATTGACCATTGATTGATTTTAATAAGACACTACAACACTAATCCATATTATTGTGTGTCATTGAAGAAGTAGAGAGTGGTCAAACTATATTCATCTATTCAGTCCATATCAATTGTGGTGATGCTATTTTGAGCTGCTCATTTTATTTGATAATCACAAAGGAAGTTGTTCATTCTATAAGTATTAGATGATGATTATTCAGTATTTTTAGTTTTTCTAATAAAGATGAATGAGATATCAATTGTCTACAATATATTATTGGATATGTTTGTGTGTCATGGTTCACAGGGAGAAGATGATGTGAGTGACCAAATTTATATTATTTGGTTGTCATTTGTGATAGGGTGAATTCAGTCCATAAGTCTACAACATTTATATTTTTGTGACTTATATAAGTAGAATATTTTTTGGATTTTATTTTACTTATGTGAAGAGGTTAAAATTAACAATTTCATGATTATATGAATGTAACATGTGAATTGAGGAATAAATAATCAGAACTGTAACATTAGTCATGACTGAACTGGTGGAGGACATTGTTAGTGTTATAATCCTTTATGAGAAAGGAGGAAAATTTATTTGGTGACATTATAAAGATACAACCATGTTCTATAGAATACTCACAATTGAAAGTTTTAAATATTTCTTCAAATTTTTAGGTCATATATTAAATAGTCTAATCCATAAAATAGGGTTATTTTATAGTGGTTCTTGTGGTCAGAATTATTTCATACCATTAAAGGGAATATCTACTCTTATTTTGTATTGAACATTGTAATAAAATTGTATTCATGTCATTACTTATTTAATATTCATTCATTTTATTGGGAGAAGAGAATAATAGAATCAATATTCGTATTGGTCAAATAGGTAATGAGACAAAAATCAAAATGGGAATACATATGTTTTGACACTGATTCACCTCCTCTAATTGTGTTCAATATATACAAAACTGGCCCCCTCATGAATTTATTTTGAATGGCTATTGATGAATTTAGAACATTGAGTATCCAATGGTGTATTGAGAAAATGGATTTTCGCTATTTTTTTTATAAAATTACACATGTGGTTTTTTGTAGATATAATGTCTTAATTCTGACATGTGGGTATTTTATTTTGATCCATATTTAAATTTTATTGGGAATTTCCTATCATGTATTGTATGAATTCCCATAGGATAGATAAAAAATGGCGTGATTTTCCATTTATGATGTTTTTATCACAATATTTTATAATTAATTGTTATTAGATCTCATAATAATCATATAATGTACAATGGTTTCGTGCCTTATTTCTTTTGAACATTATGTTTTCATGGAATTGTTGAATAATGTATAATCCTTTGGAAAATATTTTAAAGTTTGAAAAATGGTATTATGTTATTAAAATTCATTTTATTTTAGACTTGTTTTAAAAATAGAGATAATTATATTTTGATATTACATACAATATATATATTCTTCAATTGCATCCTATTGGGATTAGTGATTCCACCCACATTTCTCCATTCAGAAGTTGTAAATGTTGTTTTTTAGGGATAAGTTTGAGGTTATGTTATTATTTAGCATGCCAATTTATTTTATTATCATCTTCTTTGTAGTAGAATGGATTGTGATGATGGATGGTCACACATGTGATTCTTTGGAAAATTCTAATTTTATAATTGATGTTTAGCATAAAGGGATTGAATTTTTATTTCTCATTGATAAGTTCAATTCCATAGACTATATACCATAAATATTTTTCTTATTTATGTTTATCATGTGATCATTTATTATCTATTTTTATTAACTCAGTAAGTAGTTGACCTTCTTATGTGACTTGTCTATTTTCCACAAGATGGTTTGTTACATATTTTAATAAGATGGAATACCCTACCTTTTATTTTGTGAAACAACTAGGATTAATTTAGTGTCTTCGAAGACATTCGTTAGGACTGTCATAATTCTAATAGTAAGTGTGGAAGAGGGGCGTAGTCATCTCCCACCCATGATTAAATCATATTTACCATCGGTGATCATGGATTTTTACAAGGATTGAGACATAGAGGTTGATATTATTGGAATGAGTTTTATATGGGGATTTTATAGATAGACATTTTTCTTAATTTTATTCATTACATGGTTTACAGAATCCATAAGAACATTAGTTCCATGTCATTTAAAAGAAACAATTTAGTCACATGATGTTGGGCTTATTATTTTGTATTTTTTCTATGAACTAATTGGGTTTTTTCTTGTGGTAATTAGACAATGAATCCAGAATGTAATTTTCTAATATTATTGGGAAATCATCTGGGATAATTATTTTGGAAAATCCACTTGTGGACGCTTTTTGGTATAAATGGTAATATTTAATGTTCATACTCTTGGTGATATGGAGATCAAGAACTCAGGAAGGGTCATGAACAATGGATTATAAATTACTAAGTAAAAACCACCAATCCAATGTGATAATAACAGAACCCATGAACTAGAGGAGTGGCTTCATTGTAATGAGAGGGTCTTCATCTTTTGGAATACCCCATATGATTATAAGGTCGGTTTTTCAAATATATGATTGAGGGAAACAGATTGAGATAGAAAGACTTAATTCTGTTGGAAATGATTCATGTGGATATAAATAAGGATTCAGTCAAGAAAATATTCATACAATAGATTTATCCTGAATAATTATGTGTTAAAAAGACCTGAGTGTTTCAGATATTAGTGGAATGGAAGCATACTATTCTTGTGTATTCATCTTATACAGTTGGGTTTTTTATTTGGCATCATATATAGTAACCAAAGATTACATAATGGCTCAGTGGCCTGATTTTGGATTGATGTATGATATTTGGTCAAGGTTGATTAATATGAGATTTTAAAACATTTTAAAGTTAGTTCATTAGGTAACATTGGACGTTTTAGACATAACATGAAAAATATGTTTGCGAGGAGTTTTGGATGGTGTTATTATTACCCTGGGTGTATCATTGGGCCAGAAAAGAAAGCATAATGGTGGTTAGTTTATTCAAGACCAGTTTTAGGGGTTTCATCAGAACATTATAAGGTAGATTTCTATTATTGTAAAAGGCCTGGTAAAAACTAAACTAACATAATGGAGGCTCCCAAGGCATGTTATTATTGTATAAAATATGGTTAAATAAATAATTTTATTGAAAGTGAATCCCATGGAAGTAAGGATGAATCTATAAAGGCCATGTTTGGTATATTACTAACTGTGAGAGTGGGGGTGAATCAATTTTGGGGAATTTCTCAACCAATTCCAAATATTAAACCATGTACCTCTTGACTTTTTAGGATATGTATTCTATTATTCTCTTTTCCATGTTTCATTAACTAATATAATTGTGGTAAAAGGAGAATATGATATTTTTTACAAGGTTCATAGCTCAATAAGAGAGTATTCCTGATTTCCATGCTTGGGTGTGACCAATACATGGATTATATACTATAATGTAGTAACATGTTATAGTGGGTTGGCATGAAAACAATCCTTAAGCAACTGTCAGTCCCAATGATTTGGAGGGGGTAATGAAACTATTATACTTCCCTGAACTGGTGAGGAAAAATTCCAACATGCAGCATCATGCTGGTTCATTATACAACCTCTGAATATAGTCATCTCATTCTCAAATAAGGTAGATTGTTCTTTGATGATCATTAGTCCTCATAATTTGGTTACCTACAACGAATTAGGCAGGCAACTCACTTCTTCATTTATGAAAAAAACGGACTGCACAAAAAACTCTTCTTCATTTTGGATTGAATTAGAAGAACCTATGTGATTATTTAAACAATGAGGACTATCTCAATTATTAAAAACCATAATCAAACTACCATGAATAAATTTCCAACTATAGTTGGCCACTCTCCATATTCTTCTTCTTTAAGATACAATATTTACAATTAATATATTATGTATTCATTATTTTTATTCTTGTTTTCACATATGCATATGAGAATTAATGAATTCACCAATTGGACTCCTCAATTTTTACGTGTTCATGTGCATAAAATAGTGAATGCATGTGATTTTATATAAAATGAATACACCGTCCATGTTTTCTCAACTCATATTATGCACCCAAATCACTTTGATATAGCAATGAATGAAGAATAACCAACTAGATTTTACAAGCAAACCTGAATGGGTGAATTCCACTATTCCCCACGTTCATTGACATTTATATATCCTTAAAACATCAACGTGAGTGCATGTGTTCAATGCATGATCTCACAATCACCTACCTTCAACTTTTCTTCTCCCTATAAAAAGAAAACCTATTACAAATAACATAGCTTCATAATGTGAAAACATGAGCACAATCACCTTTGTGAAATCCATTTGATTCATGGTTTTATGTCCCTGAAATGTAAAACAATGGTGAGATTTCACAGTCTTCGTACCTATGAGAACTCTGCATGAAACACTATGTGGTTTGATCTAAACTAGTCAAGTGTTCACAATTCTCCTTCACATAAGGGGTTAAAATATTCTACATTGACCCAGATGGTTCATGGTACTCTCCTCTTAAATATTGGCATTGAGAGTTCTTTTCACTTGTCTGTGGCCTATGGGGTATTATTTTACTTTGTGAAAAAATAAATCAAATATGCTCTATTTTTTGAATCAGATCTCTCAGGTTGTAGACAACAATAACCTTCAACAGGTTTTGTGTTCCTCTTTTTATAGGTGACGATTACAACATACATCAAGTTAAAATAACCATAATATATTATTCATATATCTTATTTTAATCAATCTAGATCATCAATTTCAAATATCATCATACTCATGTAATATATTCGCCATCAATCATGGTTTTTTTTCTTTTTGAGCAGCCTTATCCCTTTTGGAAAACTTATCATGGGAATACATTCAATATTACATGAAATGTTTAATCTAAATCCATTCTTGAATCATCCACATGGACTCAAAACCACATTTCCTTTGGAATATAATTATCCTTGGAGATGTCCACATTCATTCAAAATGTAGATGTCATGTGTGGTTTCAATTTGATCATATAGCATGCACGGTGTCGAAATTATCCTCCTTCTATAGCCATATATCCGCCATGGTGATCGTCCTTCTTCTCCTAAGAGTGGTATCAGTGAAGTTGTGCATTAGTGGGAGGAAGATGATGACTCTAGATGACATGGATTCCAGATGATATTGATGGTCCTACTTCAAAATGTTGAGATCTGGGATTAGATGGGTGTACACGATCACATCATGAATCCATATAAAATGTCACTGGTGATCAGATGGTCGAGTGAGGTGTGGGTTGATATGGATGGAATGTATTTCATAGAGCCCATTCCACATAAAATAGAATAAGAAACATAGTCGTGGTATCAATATCAATGTGCCCTAACTATCACTCAAATTAGTACTTCAACTCCCCTTATTTCCCGATAGGTGATTATGAAGGTATGCTCTATGGACACCATCTATGAAGGCTTTCATACTATGTTAGGAATGAGATCGCCCCCATGCACTCCAGCTGGCCTATGCATGGCCATGTCACTTCAGGGTTGGCCTGGCCAGCTTCCCATAGGCTTGGATGTCCTTGTGACCCGCACATTCCTAGAGTTGAGGCCGGTCAGATGGCTCAGTGGGCTGACCTATATATTTTAATGAAACCCATATTAATATACTTTCTAAAGAAACTACATGTAAAATCTAAAATATGTTCATGGACATCTTCATTCTTAGAAAACCAACCCAAGGCCTGATAACCATAGAAATCTAGGAAATTCCATACTCCCCTTCTTCCATCATCTTCACAAAACATCATCTTCTTATTTTTTTGAATATAAATTCCAATGAACACTACAATCATCCTCTTATTATTAATTTTTTATATAAATTTAAATTAACACTAAAATCATAGAAAATGGATGATACTCTACCATGTTCATTTTTGTAATCAATGGGTTTCATTTGACACAAGTTCTTTGGACCTTATACAATTGGAAAATCCTCTGATTTAATCTACATAGTGAAGTTCACATGCATGGAATCCAATGATCTAAATCCATAATAATTCTCCATGAATCATCAGTTCAAAAAAATCTCTATTAACATTGGATATCATTATTCATATTGATCAACATTGACAATCATGGACAATAAAAAAATATTTAAGGGAATAACATGCATCCTACATGATTCATCAATGTTAATAGAATGTTTGAGAGGTGATTCTCAACCAACATGCTCCATTTTCACTGATCTTCACACTTTCACATTTTATTATCAATTTTGATTATGGTTTTGTAGATCGTATTATTTTTACCATTTTTATATGTGTGTTCCTTCTTTCTACATGTGAATTTAATGCACTAGTATATTCTTATGCAACATTCATCTTCTTATGAAATTATACATTGGCTTGATTAAATGCAGCGAAATTTATTAATGTGTTACCATCCATGTATCACCTCACACAATAACCTTCTTTATCTTCATATGAATTCTTCAATTTGAATTTTTCTATAGCCTTAGCTTGTTCATTTTCCATTTTCCTCATTCAGTCAAAATATTTTGGTCACATAAACAATATAAAATTAGGTACATAGGTATCAATTTTGGACCTTCCACGTAGATTCATCTTGGTTTCATCCTTCTCAGTAGTTATTTTGAATGCACCACCCATCAACATCTGGGATTTAGAATACTAGTTATAATAACCTTTCCTTCATGGAATCATCTTGGGTGAATATGTTTACAAAATTATTCCAATTATGTCCAAAGGAGGCTTCTTCTTTCTTAAAAAGTTACATTGATCTTATTTTTTTATCAACATTGGATACATGTTGAGATAAACATGTATAATATTTGTAACACCTTCTATCTCATACATCACAGATGTTATCAAGAAATTCAGATTTGTTTGCAGTATAAAAACACATCTGTACTAATAGATGTTGCTTATTATTCTCTGTATTTATCTTCCATGAGATATGATTCATTTTTTATTTTTCATTTTGAGGATTGTAACAACAATTTATTGCTTAGTTCCCCAATCTATTAGAAAAACCAACATTGAACCACAAATATTGATTTCTTGATATCTTCTGTATAAGGCTGTTGGGTATTATTCAAGATGTTTTGTTCAATTTCTGAGGAACCATCATCCAAATTATTTCTCTTACCCACCCTAGACATGGGGGTAGGTGTCATAATACATTTTATTATCCATACTTTTCTATAATTTTTCATTCATCCTACTCTATATTTGGAAATTTATTTTGAAACATGTTAACAAGGTGGTGTGTATGGAACAATTTCCTTCTCAACTACTTGTGATAGATCATTTAGTTAATTTGTGATCTTATTATAACTTGTTGAAGGTATTTTATCTTCAAAATCCAAAAATAAACCTTGATTACGATTAGCAACTATCTTCTTTAATGGTGACATTCCAATATGTGTATTATTATGATTGTCCCACTAGGCTTCTTATTCTTGGAAACTCATATTAGGATTGATTTTCTGATCATCCATGAAAAACATTATCTCTTCAGAAGACTTATTCAATCTTTCATCATTATCTAAATGCTGATTAACTTTTTCTTGAATCAATGAGTCAGGTCCCCTAATCTTTTTGGATATTTCGTCCAAAAATATCTTATTGACATCAATTATATTCTTATCTGGTATTCAAGTGCATGAATATTTAGATCATGAGACTTTTTTAATCTATATTTCACTTTAACTTATTTTTTCTATTTTGAGGAACTCATTTCGTGTTAACTCTTTGTTACATCAAAATCTATAACTTTTTTAGAGAACATTAAACATTCAATAATTTTTTCTGGGAAACCCTTATCCAAAACACAATTTACTCACCAATATAAGAGTTTCCATCTAGCATTAAATGAAATATTACACAATCATGGGATGCACATTCTTCTAGAATACCATATTGTGTCATTATTATCATATCAATTGATACTCTTGGGAATTTATAGATTGATCAACAACACTTGCAATCATTTTTATTTTGATAGTAAATTTCAATTGTACTAACACATACGTCCTAATATTTATATATTTTATCTATATAAACTATTGAAACATTATAAAAATTATAATTACAATACAAGACTGATGTCTCATTATTATATACAATTTATGGAAAATAACATAAATCATCTGCTTTAGATAAGAGGGACATATTCTTCCACATTATATTCTTGTATTTTTTTTATTGTTCAAGGTCTTTGTAGATATTTAATTATTCTCCAAGTTAAACGTATCAGCACAAAAAATACACATCATTGTTGGCTAAGGAATGATACTCAAGTATTCAAAAGAGAATAGTCACACTATAGAGAATGTGATAGGGGTGAACCATTCACACTGCTAAAAATTTGGAGGTCCTATTTTGGGATATGATTAACACTAAGAGGGGGGAGAATTAGTGGTGAATACATTTTATATAAATTAAAACATTTAATCCCTACGCCTATTAACCTTTTATGAACACGAATCTATTATTATCTTTTCCCAGTCTCATGAAATATTGTGAAAGTAGTAAAAATATCACATGGAATTTTATAATGATCAATACTTAATAACAGATTCAACATCCTTTCAATGTATGGGTATGATAACTACATGCATTATCCACTGTAATATTCTAACATGTTACAATGGGTTTGCTTCAAAAAACTATCCTTAAGAGAGTGTGAGTCACTACAATTTGGAGGAGGGATTGAAACAATTATACTTCCTTTAACTGGAGATGACTAAGGACAACGTGTAGATTTTTGTTGGTTATATAAACATCCATTGATGAAAATATTCTCCATGTTGAATAAGGTTGGTTCTACATTTACCCTTTTTAGTCCACTTCACTTGGTTATATACAATGTAATAGTCAAGAAAATCAATTTTTTTCTATCTTCTTCTTATGTGAAAAAGCCAACTGCACTAAAACACATTCGTATTTTCTGCTATTATCAAAAGTACCAAAGTGATTATTGAAACAAGGAGTATTATCTCACATAGGAATAATTAGAAAAAATAACCCTGAATAATTATTAAACGTTAGATTTTGACTCTCATTATTATTCTACTTTAATGTAGAATATTAAAAATTAATATTGTATCAAATTTTTTAATGTTCTTATTCTTTTCACATATTCATGTGAGAGTGAATGAACACATCGAATAGTGAATATTTTATGTATGCATGTTCATGAATGAGTGCATCCATGTGATATAAAATTAACATAATAAACATTCCACCTAATCTATTCACATTGTATTGTCATGTATCAGTTCATTGTAACAATGCACCATGAATCACCAACTTATTTTTCATGAAAACATGAATGGTTAAAGTCCACTATTCACAATGTTCTATCACACTCTGCTATATTTAAATAATTCACATGAGTTCATGTGTTTAATTCATGAAATCCCAATACTATAACATTAAATTTTCCTCAACTTCTCAAAAGAAAACCCTCCTAACAATATTATTTCATCTTAGCTAGAAAATGAGAGCACCATCACCTTCTTATAAGCCATGAGATGCACTGTTTTTTGTATTATAATTGTATAGTATGGGTGAGGTTGAATTGATTTCATAATTGTGGAATCTACATAAATAAACATGTTTAGGGTTTTTCTATACCATTTTTGTGTTCATGGCTCTCATTCAAATAGAGGGTCCATATCTTCTTCTCGGAGCATGATGGCACAAATTAATCCCCTCTTTATGAGACTCTTCGAGACTAATTTACGTTTGTCGAAGTCCTGCAAGATCATATTTTTATCCATGAAATATGACCTCATATAAGATCTAATTATTGAATGATATCTCTTGGGTAGTGGATGGAGGCAGTGTTCAACATGATCGGTGTTCTACTTTTTATAGAAGTTAATAACAACATTCACATATTTGAAATCTCCACAAGATACACTAAATATATAATTTCATGTAATTAGATGAGATATTTGGTTTTTAAGATATTTAAATCATTGTAAAATATATTTCGTGAAACATATTATGTATTCCTTGTGAACAACCTTTTCCCTTTCTGTAAAATTACAATATGAATGACTTCAAGATTCCATGCAATATTCATTTGATTTACATACTCAAATCATCCAATTGGACTCGAAACAACATTTTCATCGATCTTGATTTCTTCATCGTGATATCTGCATTCATGTAGGATGTATATTGCAATAATTGTTTTGATTGAATCCTATATCCCTTACTATGTCGAAACGATCCATTATTGATAGCTAGATATTGGCCTTGATGATCGGTATTCTTCTCCGATGAGTGGAAATGCATGCATTGTGTAGCTATAGGTGGAAGACGATGACTATATCTAATAAAAATGTGGTTGGAGATCGATGGTCATAATCAGGAATGGTTTGATGCGAGGTCATATTTACGACTACAATCACATCCGAAATTATGAACAAATTCCACGGGTGATCGAAAGTTTGATGGAGGATTGGGATGAGATGGATAGTTATGATTTCATTGAGTCTGTCCCACATATAAACAAAGACATGGATTTTATTTAGTTTAAATATCAATCCACACCAACCATCACTTAGATTACATATTCCCCTTCCCATGTAATGCCCCATATCGGATTCTACGGGCGTGCCCTGGGCCGAAATTCACTGTGTGACTTTGGGACAAGTTATTCACGGGCTCACCCTCAAGAACTCTAGAAGCCCTATACACTGCCTTATATCTCTTGGGATATCCTAGATGTCCTCCCATGGATGAAGTTGAACCTGTGTGTCACATATGCCTAGGGTTGAGGCTGGATGAATAACATAGTTGTCTAGCCCATTTATTTTAAAATATTCAACATTAAAATAATTATTTAAAAAACCATGCATGAAATTCAATATAAAATCATTGACACCATCACACTTAGAAATTATTTCCTTGCATGAACATATTTGAACACGAATACATTCTAAACATTCTTTAAAACTTCACCTTGACAAATTTGTTTCTTCTTATGCCTTTTGGAATATAAATTAAAAATAACACTATAATCATCTTCATCGTCTTTTTTTGGAACATAAATTCCATGAAACACTTCAACATTTATCAAATTAATGACACTTCACCCATATTTATTATTGTATACAGTGTTTCACTAATGAAACATGTTCTTTGAACTTAGGAGAAGTAAAAAATCATATGATTAAAAAAACATTGATAATTTCCCTAGAATGTCGTCCAATTCTCTGAATCTATAAAAATTATCTAGGAATAATCACTTCATTAATCTCCATTAACATTGGTGATCTATATTAATATTTATCATCATGGAAAATAATTGACAAAAAATACAACATATAGAGAAATGTAGTCCCAACAAATCCACTATGACCAAGGATTTGTCGGTTTGTTCTGATGCTTCCAAGGGTTGTGGAACGTATCATCAGGCCAATGGATATTTTCATGTGAAAATTAATGTTCATAGAGGTGCTGAGGTCAATCATCATTATGTAGGGCTATATGCATCATAGGAATAAGATGTCAGACCGACTACTATTAAAGGTATGATACAAACTTCATGTTATATAATGCCAAATTTTATTGAAATATGTGATAGTCATTGTTTTATATTGTCAAAATAATTTGACAAGTGGTTCTTTCATTTGATGCTAATTTTAAACTTTTTAGTTTTTTCCTTGTCATAGGGAAGAGGTATGAATATGGTTTCATGATTCCCATATACCAAGTGACGATTGATGACCTCGATGTGGATTAGAGAATTATTATCCTTTCACTAAATATCATTAACTAGATTAATAGAATGGTTTTGCTGATAGGTGTTCATGAATAGATTTAAAATTATCAGCATTGAGATCATTTTTTTGTTATAGATGGAATAAGTCATGTATTTCATGGTGATTGAGATTCTTGAACTATTAATGAATGGAACGTGGGTCTGTATTCTAGGGTGATATAAATTTAGTTAGTAGAGGTGATCTTAATGTGGTTGAACAATGTTATAGTAGTCCAATTCCTATAGTGGTGTGCATACCTCAAGGGCTTCCCGGATGATTTTTCTAGTTTATAGTCACATAGTGAGTCCATGAGTACAATTTACCAAATACTAAAAAAGATACCCACTTCTATGAAATTTTTCATATTGAGCCTTATGAGATGGAAGAAAAAAACATCATCTTTTGGAACATGAGGATACATGATTTATTCTTATTATAATTTCACTAGGATCATTTAAATTACTCATTTATAAGAATTAATATGGGAACCTTACACTTTTATATGTATTATGAGATATAAAATAATTTTATATTTATGAATAAATATCATTTGTATAGTATTGATCATCTCTTTGAAAAACTATTAGGGGATGAATAGATTTCAAATATTTACCTTTGGTTAGGATACCACCATTTGGGTCTCCAAGAAGATGATAATCCTAAAATAGTTTTTACAGGGAAATATGTGAAATTCATGTTTCTTGGTTGTTACATTTTTTTCTCACTATGAATCCTTTATTTTTTTATAATTTTTTATATATAAATTTATTAGGTTCTTAAACTATTTCATTTTATTTTAATTGTTGATATATTGGTGTAATCCATGTTAGAGGAGGAGTAGATGAACTATTTCAATATCATTATTAGAACATTTAGGGAAAATTTCATTTGTGGAATGAATTCAAAATTTTAGTTTTGGATAAAAGAAGTGATGTTTTTGGGGAATTTTATATTAGTGGGGGGAATCTTTGTAGGTTCTAAATGTATACTGGTTGTTATGTCATATGATAAACCTGAAAATATGATTTATATATAAAATTTCTTCAGGATGGCTGGTTTTTACAGGTGGTTCATTTACGAATTATCTAATATTGAATATATTATTATATCTTTAAACTTTAAGGGTGTAATTTTTTTGTGAATTGGTATACGTTAGAGTTATTTTTTGAAAACACAGGTGTGGTTGAATTCATCTTTATTTTTGATTCAATTGAAATAGTTTAGACAATATGATGTTTTATATAATACTTATACTATGGGTTTGGGATATATCATTATGTTGTGGAATAATATTGTGTCCTATATCTTTGGAAAATATTCCCTTATGAGAAAAACTACACTAAAAAAGATCTTGAGATGATGTTGTTTATGTATTCACACCAAATGAGGCATTAATATCAAATTTGTTATATCTTATTGTATATTTTAATCACCCAATCCTGGAATATTATTTTACTCAAAGGGATCTAAATTTCTATCAAATACTCTGGGTTGAGATTCTTTATAATTCTATTTGTGATATTATTAATACTCAGATGATAGTGAATATGGTCACTAATGCATTGAGTATGAAATTATTAACACATGACTTGATGGAATTAGTAGAAGACACATCTATGGTCAGTTAGTTTTTTAATATTAATGTGGGAGTGAAAGAATAAAGTGGGAAGGTGTAATTATCTTCATTATGAGATTAATAACTGTTTGATGAGTGGGTATAGATAAATAAACTACTTGTCACCATGTTTTGGCACATTATTAAAATCTGAAATGGTGGGGAGACCATTGTTGTGTGGTGTGAGTATCATAATTCAACATTATGTTTATGATGTAGATTGGTTGTCCCATTATCTTTGAGGTATGAATTGGTAATCAATAGAATTATTTCTTATTGGTCTGCGCACTAGGGGACTACCAAGTTATATCATGAATTGAGACATCGGTATTGGTGTCCTGGTATGATATTGTTAATTGAATATTTTGAATTTTGGTGTCTTAAATGGTATATAATTAAGCTAGATCATTACATACCTGCATGTTTTTTCATCCCTAACCGATTCAATTTTGGTAGTGGGAAATGAATTCCTTGGAAACCCTCATTTTTTACCACTTACAACTTGTGGGAAGGATTATATTTGGGTGATCAGTGATCATCTAATGAAATCAATAGATTTATTCCCCATTAAGAAGTATAATATATTTAATATATGAGGTACTTGAATTTTTGAGAGGTTATGATACTTCATGGGGTTACCTATGTGACTTTTTCTATCATGAATCTTAGATTGACATATATGTTTGGGAAATTTTGGAGGGTTGCATCAGTTCATAGTTCAAATTGCTAAAGATATATCATTAATAGATGGATGAAGAGATATATAGGAAAATATATTTCTTTTTTCATATATTCAAGGTAGGTGTTTTTGATTTTGGAGGTTCATGTGGAAAATATTTTCATCTATTTGAGTTTTCCTATTATAATTTTTATCAAGCCACTAATAACATGGCTCCTCTTGAGGTTTTCTATGGGAGGGAATGAACATATCCACTATGTTATACAAATATGTTTGAGTAATCTTTGTTTGGGTTGAGTAATATTTACAAAATGACAAAAAATGGTGTAGATTAGCTAGAAGTGTTTGATCACAACATTGATTCATCATAAATCCAATATGGACCATTGTCGTTAGTTTCTAGAGTTTGAGGATAGTGATTGGATTTCTCTCATAGTTTCACCATTTTTAGGACATTTTCTACTAAATTATTATGTTAAGTTTCCACTAACGGTTTTTGGACACATTTAGATTGTGGTGTGTATTCGTATGCTTGAGTATTCATTGGAATTTTAATCTCCTTTGACATCCATCAATAATGAGATTAATTTTTCCAGTAGACAAGGTATCAACCAAATCATTGTCATATAATTTAATGGTAGGATATTGATATTTAATCAAAAACCACTATGTTGGAGAAACTGATATATTTTTGGATAACTTATGGATGGTATTTTTAAGAAAAAATACCATTTTTATATTTACTATGATAGTATGTATACGATATCCATGAGTTGTGGGAGACAATGTTTTTTAAAAGGCAGCGACGACCATCAATTTTTCTGAATCCAGGATCTTGAGGACATTAGGAGGACATAAAGTGTTAATATAGGAAACATTGTAACATCTCCATAAATACATTAGTGTAATTCATGACTCTTATTTTGATACCAATATTGTTTGGTTAAATTTTTGGCCTCTTGAGGATGAAGAGATTATATCAAATAAAATAACCTAATTGTTTTGGGTTGTATGTTTTTAGAATTAATCAATTATATGTTAAACATTTTCAAATTAATTATTTGTGACATGATATTTCCATTACTTTTGTATTGGTTTCTATACATGGTACTTAATGCATGATACATTTACACATTAAATATCAGCATTATCGCATTAATGTATTCTTGGGTACAGTCTCTTGAATTATGTTTAGTCATAAAACTATTTATTCCATAATTTTGTTTCATGTTTTGAAACCCCTTATTACAAGATAAAATTTTTTCATTGAAAAATTTGACATTTGGAAATGAATTTTTGTATTTTCAGTAGTTATTGAAAATTTATGTGGTAGGACATAGTTTTACAACAGAAACCACTAATGAACATTGAGTCTTATTTTCCTCTCATATAACTCTATTTCTTATAATTTAGTAGTCTCTATTGACCTTTATTCATATCCATGGGGTTATATGGGTGTCTTTTAATCATCTAGATCATTTTTTATGTTGTGGTTGATCACACGTGGGGTTGATTTTCATCCATCAGATACGATCAACATTCATCTCCCAATTGTTCTTTGTTGATCTCTGTTTTGTAGTGGCATTTTCTATGTTAAGAAATATATAATAAATATGATACAAACATGTTTGGTGCTCTGTATTTTTTCATTTTTCATTCTTTAGTTGATTATCTTCTTGTTTCCAATCTCCACATTCATATGCGACTAGGTTACCTCTATTTTTATAGTCTGTGTCTCTATAGAACTCGTTAATTCTTGTATTTCTATGTGTTATATTAAATTATATTGGTTTATTCCATAAAAAATCATGGTTTAAAATTGGAATGTTTTTTTGGATGAGGTACATATCTTAAATAGATTTTCATTAAAATGGATTTGCACACACTATTGGCTTGAATAAATTAATGTAATGGTGGTTTTGGTAATGAAATTTTTCTTTAAAACAGAGCAAATAATGTATTTGATGATGCAATGATTTATTAATTTTTAATATGGGTTTGAAATGGATTTTGAAAAACTAATCACATTGGGTAGACTTAGGAGTATTGGGAAATAGAATTGGCACTCTTTTTTGTGTAATTACATAAGAGGTATTTTTCACATTACTATGTGTAATTCCCTTTGAGGTTATGTTGGTTAGATCCAATATAGACCAAGATTGAGCCTTTCGTTTCTCGTCTTGAATGTAATATTATAGGGTACATCCCAAATTGTGTGCTATTTTATTAATCATGATTTTATTATATGATGGAATATTTCATGGTGATTTTCTCACATGATTATTTTATGGTACATACATGGTTTCTTATATGATTTCATTTTTACTGGACAAATACCATGTTTTTCTAAATACATCATGATATTTTTGATAATAGAGTAATATTTTAAAAAATGTGATTACATTATAAAATTTCATTATAAAATTGATTTGTGTTAATGTTATAGACAATGAATTCTAGGTATTAGATCATGAAAGGATTCTTTTGGTCGTATATTGTTTGGATTTGTGATCAAACATTACTAATGAATTTTGGTGGTTATATATTTCTTTCTATGACTTATATAAATGGTATATAATTATTTATCATGTTTTATTTCTTGTTATCATAGTAATCATAGCAGGATATCTTGTTGGCATGGGATGGTCACATAGAGGATTGTTTAGACGTATATTTACTATCCTTTATGTTATTCCTATCAGGATTTATGTTGTATATCACATTGATATGTTAACTTATTTTTACATTGTACCATGTTGTCTTTCCTTGTTTAAATTTATTAAGATAGAATATGTTTTCCGGTTTTTATACACAACCAATTGGTGGACCCTCTTGGGTGTCTTTTTTAGTAGATCCAAGTTGGTTCATAACAATTTTCATAGATATGGATTAAATATAATTTTTATTTAACAAATAAATAAATATCATTCTCTTGATTGAGTTATAATATTAATTCATGCTTTTTTAAATGATAAAAATATTAACTAAATATTTATCGACAATGTAATAATTTAATTACATAAATATATAATATTAATTTTTATCACTAAATTCTCACAATAAAAATGAAATAAATATGTACTGAATATATTTTTTATTCACCTTTGTGAAAATTTTATAAATATTTATTTTTCAATATTTTAGTAGAATATTTGTTTATTTATTGAATGATAAAATATATATTAAAAATATATTTCTTTTGGTATATGATTAATATCGAGGAGAACGAATGGAAAAAGTCTATGTCCAATGATAAATTTTTAATTTAATAGACTATAAAATTATATTTTCCATTGTTCTAGTGGGGTCACATAATGGAATAAAATAAAAATATTATTATATTAAATGGAATGGAGTTTATTGTTGGTTTAACATATTCTTTTGGGCCTTTGGTAAATTAATTAATACTAAACCATAACTCTAGGTCTATAAATAGAAAATTTGAGAATTTTGACTAGTTGGTCATTCTTTACAATATTATCATTCTTAAAAATTTTTCTCTAAATAAAGAACATACCTAGGGTTTCTTATCATGCTTGAGCGACTCTTTCTTCCTCTATTTATCTTAATCTAGATATATATATATATAGATGATCATTTATGGATAAAGGGATCATGTTTGTGATCAAAGGTTCGATTCAAGATGAACATTCCAATAATGATTTTAACTTCATTTTCATATTTGATGTTTTGAAATAAATGGAGGAAATTTGGATACCCACAATATTTGATATAAATTGGGTCCTCATCAATGAAACTAATATAAAACTAAAAAACCATCATACGATCAACACCTACATTTAAGAACTAACTCATGACCAAGGTATATGTCATTGTTAATAAAATTACTATAAAATTTATGTGAAGAATATATTATCTTAATTTTAGTTTAAATAATATTACCTTGGAAAATTTTCACTAAACACACTCTTTATTTAAAGTACATTGTGAATTAACTATTTAATTTGAAAAAAGACCATGTATTATATTGACTCAACAAAAAGTTATGTTATTTCTTAAACCATCAAGTAATATTAGAGGGGTTTCATTCCAATTTATAATTATATCGTTAGTCATCATTACATATTTAAAGGGTAAAATTAATTGCATGTGTTATTTTTCCCTTAATTTATTATCATGGTATACTATTATTTACTTTTTTAACTAATATATTATATATTAGATAATAATTAATATAGACTACATTGGAAGTACCGATCCAGAGATTCCAAGAATTCTTGGAGGATAAAAAATGATAAATATTCTCTAAATCTTTATCACATTCAATGTGCTATTATCCATTTCACTTAGAAACCCATGTGGACTTCAGTTTAATGCGATTTGAATACATTTTACATTGAATAAACACCCCTCATGTTGACAATTAATGGTCGATCAGGAAATTCCAAGACTACACACTATGTAGATTACTATGTGTGCATTTCACGTGTTTTTTATGTGAAAAATTAAGAGTCAATATTTTTCATGTAATTAATACATTGTGTTTACTGAATACAAGATTTTTATATGTAGATAGTCATACAATATGATGCAAACACAACATATCAATCTTATACACCATGTAACTCTTCAATTTTCACTAGAAGAACATGTTGAGTCCCAAGGCATATACTAAAAATAATTGGAGAAGAAAAGTACATGCCATTTAGCTATCAAGTATACATTGTGTACTTCAACTATTTGTTGGAAACAAAAAATTTATTTTATTTCCCTAAAAAATCAATATTATGGGTTACATGGTTCATAAAGTTTACTCATTCAAACAATTTTATTAGTTTTATTTGATATTAAATTTTTTATTATATTCCCCATTAAATCTAAATGACATTAGATGAATGTTAAATTTACCATGACTACTCCATTCATATTTAAAATCATTAAATGTTATTGTAATACACATATTTTTTTGGGTCATTTAATTAACTCACACATTCAAAATAATTATGTAATGAAATTTGCATTCTAAATTCCAAATGACTAGACTTTATGAAATCTAAATATAATTTGTTTCTTCCAACAATGTTTTTACCGAGTTTCTTCCTGGTATAATGATATTTCCAAAATTAATAAATATTTTTTATAAAAAAATCATTATTTTATTTATAATCATAGTGGATTGGAATCTATAGGATAATTATATGGAATAAACTAAAATGATTTAACAAAATAATATGATAATTATAATTATTTATTTCATTAAATTTTATCTAATCGTAGAATGAATTGAAATTAAAGCTATATAATTTTTTTTAATAGTTATTTGTTGTATATGTATGATAGATCATGGGATTTGACAAGAAGAATTTATTTGTTGGTTTTATTTTATATAATGTTATTTCATTGATTTACAATTATTATATATTTAGATAAATATTATTTCAAATGTGTCATTTCTCTATCCTTGATTATATTGGACATGTGTGTCCATGATTGTTATACATAATTCCACTTAACAAATATTTTGATTCCTATGACCTTGTTTTGGGTAATAAAACATATTTAATAAAATTATTATCCAAATGGAAAAATGGGACTAGAGAATAGGATGTTCATAATGAAACCAAGGTGAAACTATCCTATTTAGAACATTGGTTAAAAGTTGTGGAATATGTTCAAGGGATTTATTCTAAAAATGGAGTGGACAGAAATCAAAAAATAATTTCAAACATCATCACTTGATTTGAGGAACACCATAATTTAAACATACTAAGGGCTCAATCTAAGGAGGAAGTCAGGGCTACCCACTTCTCTCTTAACATTGAAAGTGCCCCTAGCCTTGACGACTTCCCCAAATATTTTTTCATGTTCTACATTGATTTTTTGGAACATTAGGTGACTCAAGATATTTGGGAGTTCAATATTCACTTCTCAATGCCAAATGAGGATAATGAAAACTTCATTGTCTTAATATAAAAGAAAGAGAATGTGTTTTACATCGAGGATTATGGACCATTTTAACTTGATAACACGATTCCTCAAGTCATTTTCATGATCCTTATGAATATGATAAGGGAGATTATGAAGAAAAATATGTCAATGAACCAATTTGGTTTCATCCCTAGATGAAGTATTCAACACTATTTGTATGCAACACCGGAAGGAGTAAACTTGTTGAGGAGACCAACAACTGATGGAAACTTTTCCTTCAAAGTGGATATATCGAAATCTTTTGATAAACTGAAATGGGTCTTTCTTTTTGACATCCATCAAAGTTATGGTTTCTCAAAGGAAGTAATCAATCTTATTAATAACAAAATTAATCTAAAAAACAGTTCCTTATTAATATTGGGGCACTGAGATTTTTTTCCAGTGCACTAGGGGTGTGAGGCAGGGTGATCCTATGTCATGGTTTCTCTTTTGCATTGTTGATGATTATCGGAGAAAATGTATCAATGATTTTTCTCGACATATAATTTATAATAAAATAAAATAGGGTAGGTAAAATCTGGTCCCTTCAAATATTTTATATGCGGATGATATACTCTTGTTTTGTCCGGACTGAAAAAAGACCATTGCTTTTACCAAGGGGATATTTTCCCATTATAAGGAGGATGTTGGGCAGGTCATAAGTTGGGATAAATCTTTCATTTCCTTTGGTTATGGTTTGGGCATCAACAAACAAAACATGATAACCAAGAGACTTGGAATTGAGGGGGACTCACTTCTGTTTAATTAAATTGGAGTGCATTTATTTCCTGGAAAGGTAAAAAGGAAATACCTTGAATGCATATGGATAAGAATTATCAACCAAATGGACGAATGGAAAAGAAAAATCATGTCCCAGGCTGCAAGTGTGTTCCTGGTTAACTATGTGATCACTTCTATGTTTGTCTACTCTTTCTCAATCTGTAAAGGGCCCAGGGGTCATGTGAGGAGATTCATGGAATGAATAAAAATTTTATATGGACTTGTAATGTTCGTCAGAGGAAGCTGGTCAATCTTGCATGGTCTAGGTGAGTTAAACCAATCAAAATGGGAGGCATTGGAATCAAAGATCTCAAGATTCATAATGATGGAATGATTGGGTTATTCATTTGGTATCTTATATCGAGAGATAATTCTCCTGATTTCATGATTAAGTGATTCACAGGGTGACTCTTCAGTGGATACCAATTTCACCTCACATCATATTTCTGGACATCTCTTAAGTAATCCTTCAAGAAGATCACTCCGGACACCATGTTGATTGTTAGTAGGGACTCAAAACATAACATATGGACTGTTGTAAGGAAAGATACACCTTTGCATGATGTCATTGGTATTCTTATAGAAGACACTCTCATGTCAATTGCAAGCATTCTATCACTGATTTCCATGTTTGACTGCATTCCTCATCTAATCAATCTGGACATTCAGAATTATAACATTATGGACTATGATACTATCATATGGAAACACAATCAACATAAGAATTTTAATGAAAAAGATTTTTACAAACATGAATGTGGTGCTTCTAATCAACCACCAGTGTGGCGAATTTTGTTTAATAACTATTTCATTTAGCCCCCATGGTTTGTGTTACTCTAGAAAATCATGAAAGGAAGGCTACTCACTCTAGATTGAATTAAAATGGATATATTTAATGTGGCCTCCATTTTTTTGTCTCTTCCAGCATGCTGGAGAGGGAATAAATCATTTTTTCATTGCATGTATCTTTCCTCATACACTTTTGAAATACATTGGAATGATTTTTCATATGGAATTTTACAAGAACAATCAGGCTGGAGAGTGCGTGGAGGCACATTTTAAGGCCTATTATAGTGATCAGGTTCTCCACCTGCTACATGCAGCAGCAACGGCGGAGGTATATCACATCTAGATTGCCCGCAATCAGCTGTTGTTCAATGAAATGAAGCCTTATATTCACGTGAGTATGATGGCACTACACAAGGAGGTCTATGTCGTATCAGCTGTGAAACCTAGACTTATATTTAACATGATCTGAGAGTTGATCATTCTTAGATTGTTGGGTGTTGCAGGTCGGATTAGAAAACATAGAATAGTTAAATACATTCTGTGGATTCCTATAATTTCATCATGGATAAAAGATAATGTAGTTGGAGATACCATAGGAATTCCAGGCCCCTCAGGATGTGGTGGTGTCTTTATTACTCATCATGGATTCATCATGGGGTGTTTTTATCACTCCACTGGAATTAAAAAGGCATATGAAGCTGAGTTATTGTCCATGATATATGAAAATTATTATGCTACTCGGTACAACTAGTCACCATTGTGGCTTGAATATAACAATATGGTTGTTGTGAAATCTTTAAAGGCAAGGACATGAGATGTACCATGGATAATTATACCTCTTTGGGTTGAGTGTCTCAATAAGAGAACTCCTCTTAATTTGGAAGTCTCTGTCTCATATCAAAGAAGCAAATCATGTGGTAGATGTGTTGTCCATGAAGGCTATTAGTGAGACGGGTAAGTTTTGGTCTTTTATAATTCCTAATTTATGTGAAGCAATGGTTAATGTTGATATGTGTGGAGTGATTCACTCTCAGATATGTAATAACCCCTTGTAACTCAGACCCCCATTTTATATTTCTTTATTTATTATATATTTTTATGGGTCTAGCTTTCGTCGGCTACCATGATTTCATGCTATTTAATTGATGGAATACTTTGATAAATAAAATTAACATACTAATATGTATAGATCGAATAATAATAAATGTATATTATCAAAATGTTTTATCATAACATGGTTAATACCTTATGAAAAATAAACTCAATATTAAATAGACATGTAAAGGATAAAATAGTAAATCATAATATATTATAAATAAAATCCCTCATCATAATGTTTTTCATAAAAATCCTTCTATTACATGAATATGATTGAAATTACATAACTAATTATTTGATAGAACATTATCTTGACACTAAATGTTTCAAGGAGTTCTTATGAATGTTTATGTATCATTAATATTTATACATCAATATGAGATGTAGTTTTTATAAATTTTGTAACATCATAAAATCTTATATAATCCCAGGATAGGGTTTTTTATTTGGGAGTACACTAAAAAAATCAAGGAGATTAAATCCCACATTTGCAGTAAAGGTTCTACTTAAATACCTTTGAATAATATACTAATCCCTAACCTGGGTTACTAAAATGGGAATATGAATCATTTTCAATGGTATTTTTATATAATGGGCCATTCTGAGTGCAATGGTGTGGGTCATTGAGACATCATAAAATAGATGGAGACATTATAAGAATAAAATTATTTTGTCTCATATTGATGGTAATCATAATAAAACTAAAATATACATTTAATTTTTACAAGAATAATGGAAATAAATTCAATGAATCATTAAAATCATTCATTAACATAGTGTATTCCCTTAATAATCCAAATTAATTGATAAGGGATAATTGTTTATGCAATGAATTATTATCATAAAATCTATACTATATATTGGTATTCATTATTCTAGTTCATCCACTACAACATATAAGTAATAGAAAAAAACAATCCCATAAGATATTTTTATGTAATTCGTCCTAGGTATATTTTATTATAGCATCATATATTTCATGATATTTGATGATATGAAATATGGTAATTAATTCATAAACAATAATTCTTCATCCCTATTTCAGTGATAAATAGAAGGAAATGATAGAAATAAATAAGATTGTAAAATTTGATATATTAGTGTAAATTGTAAAAAAGGAATCTACCTTGTGATTATAGATTCTAAATTCATTGGTATATTGGGGCTTCCATATGGAAAATAAATTGACCATTAATCTTATTTTATTATCATTACCACCAATATAACGCTAATTTCTATATGACTGGGTAAACAAATGGATATTTCTCTTACGAATAATAGTATCATAATTGAAATAGAGGATAATGATTAGTAAAAAAATTTATTCAATAACATTGAAGAAAAATTGATTTAAATGGTTGATGATACCTTGGATAATATAACATTGACTGATCATTATTAGTGTCCATCAAATAGGCAATGGATACATAAGAAGATGAATAAACATGAGGATATCGTCTTCTTTTGTGGAATGAAAGGATATTGTAAAATAAATTTCAATGTATATAAAAATAAAATAATGAAATCCACTTTAGATATATTCATAAAGTTTATATTCACAACATGTTTATAGAAACATAATAAAATGACCATTCTTGATGTATTTTTATACCAGAAATGACAATGAATAGAAAGGGTATTGAGTGAACTCAAATGAGCTAAGAATTAGTGATTCTATTGTAATATTGGGGGATCTCATTTCATCTGATTTTCTAGTAAGTATTGAATAAAATTTGTAATGAGTGTTACCAAACATTTATCATAGTGTCTTACTGGATAGAATAATTCATTAATTCAAATTTTGAAATCAATGCAGTTATTTAATTTCATTGTAACATATAGTTTCAAAAACACTTAAACAATCAATTTCCATTACAATGAAGGATGAATCTAAATATTAGACTCATACATAGTTATAGAAGGAAATTTTTTAGTAAAATTATAAGTCATTATATATGAATTATAATATTTAATGTATTTTTAGGAAAAACTCTTATGTATGGAGAATAATTTTAATTTCGACTAAGAAATATTTAGATATAATGATATTTATGTTCCGATGAATCTGATAAATATCAGAAGTTGTGGCAGAATCAATTGTTCTCTTTTTACATGTTTTAATACATTCCAAAATGTAACTTGTATAAACTGTTAAAATTTATTACCTTATAAAATATTAATAAATTACAATGAATGATAATGTATTAAATAACTCCATTCACATGTTATTGACAATGTTCGACCATAGTGTGAGAAATTACCACCATTCCATAGACCCTCCAATGGGTTAATGGAAATCCATTATTACGTTGAAGTGAATAAAATATTCACCGAATACCATTAGAAACCATCTATATACTGAGAGGAATTATTATACTAAAATTCATGGGTTTAAAATGTTTTATTATAAAACAATTGAGACAAAAAATAATAAATAATTTTTTAAAACTGTTTCATAAATACTCAGTCTAAATCCTCATACCAATTTAGTTGGATCTAATTTTCTCAATCTGAAGAGTTTGGTTCTGATTCTCTCAATACGATGTGTCTGGATCTAATTCTCTCAATACGATGAGTCTGGATCTGACTCTCATAATATGATGAGTATGGATCCAATTATCTTAATATTATGGAATTAGTACTATGAAATCATTCTCAGTCAATTGAACTGAAACTAAGCTCAAATTCTCAATACAATCCTTCTTAATTTGATCGACATAATAAGATCATCTCAACATGATAAATTAAATATGATCATATCAATATGATCTTAAACAATACTATAGACTGAATATGATAATATCATTAAGACCACGCTCAATATAGTAAATAATTATTTATCTTTCTGATCCTCCTCACGAGATCTCTATCTAATAATTACTTTCACATGATTTCTTCTGCTCTCAGCCTTTTCCACTTGATTGAATGTTTTTTTACAATGAATAAATAATAAAATAATTTATTTATACTCGAATTATAAAAATGTTTTAAAACATGAAATATTTCTACTCTTCCTCAAATTTACAGAAATTTGAGAATCTCTTGCTGTTAATCATCAATTTTTACATCTTTAATCCTCCTTAAATTTCTCCTAGAATTATGTGAAATTGAATTTCACAATTTTGCACTTCAACTCTTCATATAACTACTATATTTTACCATTTAAGACTTATTTGTAATCAATTATTAATGAATAAGTTTCCATCTCAGTGATTATGAAATATGTATCCTTTATTATGATTACGAATTCTATTTTCTTATCATCTAATTACAAATTTAGTTTCCCTCTATGTTATTGTGAATTCAGTTTCGTTATTAGTGATTTTGAATAATGTATCCTTATATGCACATTATGATTTTTATTTATTTATAATCTCATTTGGAATTTTTTTCTTTATCTTAATCTTGTTGGAGTCCTCATAATTATGGAATTATCATTAGGATGGATTTATCATTTTATTTTAAATACCATTATAACAGAATATCTCAACATCAACATTGAAATTACATAATCTTCATCTTCTTAAAACATTATATCATATGGAAATGATCTTCCCAAACATTATTCCTCCAATTTTTTTATTCATCATGATAATATCCTAATTACAATTATATTTTCATTATGATATAATTTCTCCTTATGATTGAATTCTCCACTCTACAATTTTAATTGTATTGAAACATATCCACCATTTCTTCAAATTTTTATCAAGAACGCATTCTTGGTTTGTGAGTACTTCTTGATGAGAAAAGCATCATTTGATTTTGTTTTGAATGTTTTAATGCTTCCAAACACCAAAATTCACTTCCTTCAACAAAACTCTTCTACATCAACAAAACTTCATCATATAAAAACATTTGTATTGATATGATTAATGAAATGTAAAAGATCAAACAATCAATAGTTTCTACCTCAAATTCTTATGGATCAATTGATATAAATCCAATGCAAAGGAATATGATACTATGATTCCGATGAATCATTATTACGATTGATATTTACCTGACTGTTGAATAAAAAATATATTCTCTTTCAAAAGGGTATGGTGTCAAAAAATAAAAAAAATATAGTAATTTTTTTTTCATAATGTTTATTCAATATCATATTATGGATTTGTTGATAACCTATGTAAAAGACTTTTCCCACAATAAGAAATTTTACAGAAGACAAATTTTAAAAAAAAATCTCATGTTTTTAAATTTTATAAAAAAATTATATTTATAAAAATAAAACGTACATACATCACACTACTTGATAGAGTAATGTTTTTGAAGGGATCCCATCCCTTGGTGGAAATAATTTTTTACATCCATTTAAATATAACTCTCCGTCACTTTGCGTTTTCTCTCACTTTTCATTTTATATCCATAATTTTATGATATCCACACCTTTGGATTCATTTATGAATGATATGTTCAAAACATTTTACAATGTAAAATAGTGTTAATTACCTTCCTCCTTTTCCATTTTGATCCAATAATGTGGTAGTTTCTTTAGAATGAGGTTTAAGAAGACACGGGGGGAGGATAAAGATGAATTTTCTGACTCAATTACATAAACCATTTTTTCAGAATTTCATTTTTAAAGATATCAGCAATATGATATTATGTTAAAAATTATTAAAACAAAACATCTCCATCAACCACTTTGACTTTAATAAAGTGGAACATTATATCAATATGATTATATCGTTAATTTTCTATAGGATTCATAGAATTCTCATTTACAATCTTATTATAATAATTTATCTTCAATGGTTTTGAAACGGTGAATTTCAAATCATATGGCTAAACATTGATCCACAATATTTGACTATAGGCCTGAGTAGTTATAACATATAAATATTGATATGTTCTCAAAGTTAGTAAACATTGCTTCATACTATGTCAAATCACTACACATTCACCCAAGAAATATATTACACCTAAGGATGATATTCAATCATTAAATTCTTCATCACAATAAGCATTTTTATAAAAACTAAACTTCATATCAATTTTTTTTAGTATAATAACCCTTGTGAAGTTGTTCCTTTGATGTATCTCAATGTACACATTACTTCCTATCATATTCTGAATGTCATTATAATGTATTGTTCTTCCAGTTTCATCTTTAGTCATATTTTTTATAACTGAAATAAGAGTAGAAGCCTTTTTAGATTATTTATTCCCAAACTTATTTAACAATTCCCTATCATAGTTTTCTTGTGAACAAAAAAATTTTATATTTATTTTTAGCATGAAATCCAATAAATAATGATAATTCTACCAACATTGACATTTCAATATTATTCTTTATTTCATCAATTTTTTTTTCAAAATTCTTCTCTATCCCGAGAAAAAATTATATCATCCACATTAAAAATTACAATTATATATCTATAGTCCACGTTAGTCACATATAATTTAATATCAATATTTACTTCAGAGAAATTTTATATTCACAAATAATGTTTAATTTTAGAATACCAATCACGTAGAACTTTTTTCATCACATATTATGGTTTCTTCAATTTAAAAACAATTTTTTAAACATCATAAATTTGAAACCGACATGTTTTTTCAATGTAATCTTCTTCATCAATTTCATCATTTAAGAAAGATAAATTCCCATTCATTTGATGAACATTGTAATTATGCTATATTAACAGTAAATGATATATTTTAATAGTTTCTAATCATACAACTGTGGATAAGTTTTCTTCAAAATCCTCTCCTTGCACTACAGAATTTACTTTTAAAAACAACCATAGATTTTTTTCGGAAACATCACCTTGTTAATTTTACTTGTTTATATAAAGCCACTTGATTCTCATTAAATATTAATTTATAATCTATGAAATAGGTTCCCATGTTTCATTCTTCTCGATCATATCCAACTCTTCATTAATTACATCTACCCATTGTTCGTTGTAAATAGTTTAAAAAACTGAGTCCTGTTAAACTTTTGAGATAAGTGATGTTTGATTATCTAATATCAACATTATTCTGGTTTAATCAAAAACATTCTAATTACCAATAATGATTTTCAATACACCATATTTTTAGAATGTAGGTAATTTATAATTATTATCCAAGAAGAAATTTCCCCATTACATGATTATTCTAAAGCATGCGAATGATGTTTTGAATTACTTTTACAATTTTTGTAATCCTCATGTTTATTTTCCTCAAAAATCTCAAAAAAAAATTAATAAATATTATTATTTTCAATTACAATCAAATAACCTAAGCCCACAGTTTTTTAAATGGTTTTCGCATCATTTATATCTTCTTCCATTGGGTGAATTACACATAAAATATCCTACCTCATCTTTATCATCATACTTTCCCAAATCTGGATTTATTATTTTGATCAACCATGAGAATCAAAAAACATTAACATAT
The DNA here is from genome assembly GCA_963277665.1 of Viscum album. Taxonomy (NCBI): domain Eukaryota; kingdom Viridiplantae; phylum Streptophyta; class Magnoliopsida; order Santalales; family Viscaceae; genus Viscum; species Viscum album. The sequence goes on along the minus strand of OY728128.1, from coordinate 60,416,594 downwards.
TTTGATAAAAAATTTATCTTATTCAACATTTTATAAGGATTCATGTTGGTTTCCACTCTCGAAATTGTATATTTTGAACAAGTACAACAATACTAACAACATCTATATAGTTGAACATTGAATGTTTGTATTATTCTAATGTGATTTTTAAATTTCCATGAAATGTTTATTCCTTATTTCTTCTACTCAACTTTTTTTGGAGTATCATTAGTACTATAGTGATTTTATACACCATTATTTCATAGAAAAATATCAAATATATTATTTGTGAATTTAGTGCCATTATATTTTTTCATTTTATTATAGAATCACTGAATTTATTCTCAACATTTATTTTAAATAAATTTATGATTTCAATAGCCAATTAATTGTTCTTAATAAACATGATATTTGAAATCCAAGTGTAATCATCAATAAAAGTGATAATGTTGAAGTAAATAATTTTTATTGGTATTTCATCGGCCCACATAAATTGAAATGAATAATATCATGTATTTTAGATGATTTAATGTGAAATATTTCCTGATTTTTCATCTTCCCTTTTTAAAAAGTTACAGAAACATATTCTTCAATTATATTCAGTTATGGATGTTTTCCAATGACATAAACATTATAAATCATGTTCATAGTTTTCTATTAATGGTTCCCAAGTCTATAATGCCACAATTTGTTTTCATCTTCTCCACTATAGTAATAGGAGATATTGAAATTTACAATTTGGATAATATTCCCAGTGGTTCATAATCCCTTTTAACAAATTTTACATCATTCAAACATTGGGGATACAGAAATATTTTATAAAAATAACTTGTTTTACATAATCACAAAGTTGACTTACAATATTTAAGTAATTTTTTATCCCATAAACAAATAATACTTCCTTATATTTCAAATTTTCTTCATCTATATCATCCATTCTGATATCTCTTGTTATAAGGATCAATCATTACCAAGGGTATCTACTCCTCCATCATGACATAGAACATGGTTCAAGAATTTTATATCACCTGTCATATTTTAAGAGAAACCACTATAATGAATACATGGTTAGTTATTTTTTACATTCTTTCAATTAAATGTCATAAACATAAGCTTTTTACTCAACATTTATCTTTTCAGATTTCTTCTCTTTTCTACCATAATAATGATGTTCTAGAATTAGTCTCATAAATCATTCTATATGATTACCAGCCTATTAAAATCTTCTAAAAACATCTTCTTCAAATTCTAAATTGATATTTCTTTATAATGTTTCTAACATCGTGAGAATTAAATTTTTTAATTTATGTAATATAGGAATGTAAGTTATTTTACATCCAATATTTCTACCACATTTCCTATTTATTAATCATGTTAGAGGTAATTTAAGCCCAAAATTATCTTTAATGTTCCCATACATTACACTATAGCAACATTATCCATCAAATCATGACATCCTATTTAATAAGGATATTTCAATAAAGAATCAAAATTGAGGTTGTTAAATTATTTATACTCTAACATACTCATAATATGAACCATATTTTCTCTTTATTGTGTTTTAAAAATTTTTAGATTTGTTTGAATTCATATATCCTATCTCTAACCATGATTTCCCAATACATATTGTTAAACATGAAATGATAAAAGAATTAAATGAAACATTATTTCTAGTAATAGAATATTTCATATATTTCTAAAATTGATCATTTTCATCATCCTTAAATGAATCATATTTAACATTCAAATCATTGTTGGTTTTTTCAATCTTGTTCCCCCAGGTAAATTTATTCTTATGAATTTTTCATTGAATAATGTTAACTAATTCTTCATTAACTTGAATCTTTTTTCAATGATCTGCAATCATCATTCCCTATAAAATATTCTTTGTTTTTAAATAAAATATCTTAAGTGCACTAATCATCCTACTTGATGAACTTATTTTCATCAATCATCAAATTTTATAGAATTATTCTTCAATACTATAATTTATTTATTAAGAGTTGTGTTTTTCTGAAGACATAAAACACTTTCTATTGTATATTGATACTATTTACATTTTTTTCACCATGATCTTCAGTATATGAGGAATATTTTGTTTTATCAACTATTACAATGAATGATTTCAATTGTTCAGAAAATTTATCTTCATAATAATTAATCTCATTTGAGTTTATATCATCATTCATAAAATATATACTTCTATTGTTTCAAAAAAAACATCTTTCTGTATCTATTAGAATACATTTCTTCTTCTTCATTCGTGATCCACTCCTTCAATCATGGTTTTTCACCAGAATCATCTTGATATTCTCAAATATTCTTGTTGGGGAAATTCATAGCAATGGGTCGGATTCCACCACACTAAAAACATTTGAGGGGAATTTTACCCCATACATTCCTCTTCCTCTTAGACAGTTCCTGGATATTTGAGGCAAGAAATTTACATTTAACTCATCATCATCTATATCGTCCTATACACTAGGATCAGCTTTTTCAATATCATGAAATTTTATTATTCTAATAGAATCAAGAGAAATATAATTTTTAATCTTCTTTGGGAACATGTGTGATTTCCTTTTTTTATAAGTAAAAATAAATTTAGGCAATTAATAAATTAGATGAATCCACTTTATCTTATAAAGAATAAATTTAAGAATAAAACATATCCAAAAATATTATCGAATTTTTTTCACAAGTATATAATCTTCAAGGAAATCTCTAAATCTTATAATGTATTAAACATTTTCATTTCCTCTAGTGAAGTTTTTATAAATTGTTTCTTCATCTGGAAATATGATATCATCATACATACTATGCCATATTTGTATGTTTTCTTCCTCAACCTTTGTATTATCATTAAAAAAAATGTTCTATCGTATCCCACATGTTTTTGATGTTATCAGGCCCATCACATTATGATAAAAATTTTCCACCAATTTCACTATAAAAGAATTTATACCATTTCCACCATTGTCAATAATTATTATATATAAAAATGTTTTTGGTGCATCTTTACCTATTTTGTGGAAACCCAGCAGAATCCTCATCAACATATTCTATACTACGTGATAGGAGATAATGTATAATCCTATTTTTTTATCGATAATATATTTTTTTATCAAACATTAGAATTATTCTATTGTTGGTAGATTTGATATTATCCATGAGAAATAATAAACAAAGGAACCTTAAATTTGATAACAAATGATGTTCCAATGGATTGAACAACATGTAATAAGGTTGTGTGGGGTTGAATGAGTTGTTCACTTTTTATAAGATTCAATACTTTTCAAACATAACCCTTGAAACTAGTAATGATTTATTTCCATATCAACTTTTTTAAAATACTCATGAATGATATGTTATGAAATCATGTAAATCGCAAATGGTTTGGCCTCAATGTGAGAACCTAAATACTTACCATTTATATTCGTATGGGTCTATGGAAATACACAATTATTAAGAAGTGAATAAGACTTCTGAGAACTCCCATTAGACATCTATTATCATTTGATATGAAATATTTTACTAAATCTTGTTTGTTTATAGTATTTTCTTATAAAATAAAATATCCAAACAATACAATAATTTTTTTTTGAAAATTACTCCATAATAGATCAGCCTCATTCCTCAGTACAATTTGGATGGATATGGTTTTCTCCATCTGATATGTATGGGTCAAACTCGGTCAATTTGATGAGTCTTGATTGGATTATCTAAATATGATTCCTCCGAATTTGATTCTCACAATATGATGGACTCAATAAAATGAAACCATTCTCAATATAAAAATAATAAAACTCTTCTCTAAATATTAATATGATCATTATCAGTTTGAATGACTCAATATGATCTTTTAAATCCAATTGATTTAATAATATCATGTCATTACGATGTTGCTCAATCTGATCAACTGAATATGATCTTCTTAATATAATCGTGCTCAATATGACAAACAAACATTCATATATCTAATGCTCCTCATGATATATTTATCTAACAATGACATTTACTTTATGTATTCTATGCTACACCTTTTCCAGTTACATGAATGTTTTATTTTACAATCAAGGAATGATCTGAGAAAATATTTATAAGCGACAAAGAGAACAACTGATAGAAACATGAAAACATTCCCTGCATCCCTAAATATGAAAAAATTAAAAATCCCACACATTATAAATTCAATTTTGATTTATTCAATTGTCTATTTACCTATTTGAGATTTATTATAAATTTAATTTCAGGTTTGACCTATTCAACACATTATTATACATTCAGATTTTTTGAGTTTTCTTCTAAATCATCACATTTCGAATTTGTTTCATTCGTAATGATTATGAATTTTTTATCATTCGTAGTTTTTTTAATTATATTACCTTCTCATGTCATTACTTATTCTGTTAGATTCTTAAGGATTATGAATTATTTTTTTTCTTTTTGATTTAGAATTCAATATCTTCCACACCTCATTAAGAATATCCATTATTTCTCATCACATAATGAAATTTGTTTTTAATTTCATCTTGTTGGAATCCTCACAATTTTGTAATTATAATTAAAATGGAATTATCATTAGAATTTAATTGCTATTATGATGGAATCTTCATACTTCATCTTTTAAATTCTTCATACATCATCTACATAAAACATTCAAAAGATGAAATCAAATCTTTTAAAACATTATTCCATTGGCGGATTTCATAATATTGAAGCAATCCCCATTATGATGAAATTATTATGACAATATAATTTTTCATTATGATAGAATTAGTCACCGTAAAATTTTGAATTTCCTAAAACCTCTCCAATATTTATTAAAAATATTTTATCATGAAATTTTTCTCTATTTGTGAGAACATCGTAATTATCAAATAATCATATGATTTTGAATAGAGAGTTTTAAAACAGTATAACTTATAAATTCAATTTCTTTAACAAAAATATTATTTGTCACTATGACATCATCACTCAGAATGTTTTTCATTTTTTAGTTTAGTCCAATGGAAAAAATACAACAATAAATAATTTCTTCCTCCATTTTTTCAGGATCCAATTACCTAAACTCGATACATATGAATAAAATAATGTCAATTCAACGAGTCTTTATTACAGATCCTATGGTTCAAACTCATAAATAAAAAAAGAATTATTTTTCAATGAATTTAGTTGCTGACAAGTTAAAAATAATGTTAATAGTATTTTTCACAATATTTCTTCAGATATTCTACAAAACATACAAATTTAGATCACATGGGTTGCCTAAAGTATTCCAAAGGAAAAAGAAATATAACTTCCTATAAATCATGATATTCCTTTACGAAATGTTAGAGATTCATGGTGAAATTAATTAATGAACATGGAAATGACAGTTGAATCTATGAGTTAGATTGTTAGTGAACAACTTATTTTAGTAACTAATGATTACATATATTGAGTAATGATATTCCAAAACTCGCATTTCATTGTATACATGTATTTAAAATTTTGTATTAAAAGGGAGAAAAATTACGATATATACCAATATTGAAAAATTTAAATCATGTCAGTTTTGATATAAAAAGTATATATTACGACACAATGACAAGTGTTGGTTTCAATTTTTTTTTCTAAAAGTCATATTTACCTAAAAATGAACATTTAAAACTAGGGGTATCTTAGTTATTTATACTGTAGATACTATGTATATCAGAATCCAATCAAGGAAAAAACATCGAAATCATTTAAAAAATCTTCCAAATAGAACCTGAAAAAAACCCAATATAAAATATAAATAATTCAAAAAAACTAATTAATTAATTCCAAAAATGAGTACAGATATATAAAAAAACACATATATTAATTCACATCAAATCATCTGACATTATGTGTCATAAATATAAGAAAAAATTTAAAGGATGAATCTCTCTCTCATCACAACCAATATGAATTATTGTTAAAAATACCAATTCATAAAGGATGAAATATATTAAAAACATCTTTGAATGCTCCATATACCATAGAATGCATTATAATTAATAGTAAAAATATTTATAGTCATATGCATAACAAAAATAGATTCATACATTATGAAATTTTTTAAATTAAAATATTTATTGTTTCTAACAATCATATGCATATTTTTTTCTATATGGACATACATTCCATATTGGAGAAAGAAAATTGACATGCCTACAGAGATGAAATTGGGATTAATGTATGATGAATTTTCATTTTTAAAAGGTCATTACCATCTAACTTTTCATTATAATATTTTTTAAAAATACCACCTTGGTACCTCATCCATACCGATCTTGAGAATGGGGGTGAAAACCTAAGACATTCATAAGTTAGGAAAAAAATTTGATTGTCAAATTTTTAAACCACCTTTTCTAAAATGTAGTTTTCCCAAGGTGGTGTCCTTATTATAGTTACATTTAAACATGGAAATAATCGATCCTAACATAAAACAAAATTCCCCTAGATGTGATCCAGGATTGAAAGATATATTTCAATTCCAAATAATAACAATAAATATATAAATAAAAAATAATTTTTATCTGGATGATGTTTTCAATTGAATACATACTAAAGAATTATATGATGGTTGCATGCTATATAAGAAAAAAAAGAATACATTGCAAGGAAGTAAAAAAATGTACACAATATTTTGTTTCTAAATTATAATTACAATATATAATTTTATCATATTATATTATTCAATTGTGGAGAATATATTATTTACAAAAATACATCGAGTCTGGATATTCATCAGGGCTTCTCTATGAGTGATCCATCTCAATGTGAATATAGGAATCATACCATGGTATATATTCATATACTCTATATTAACTATTGGAGTTTTTTGGGATGTATGATTCATGATTGTTTTCTTACACAATTATCCTAGTTTAGGGATTATCATCATTGAAATGAAGATTAATGATTATTCTATGATCCATGTATATTAAATATTTGATACATGTATCACATAGTAATGATGTGATTTTCCATGGATATATTGAATTCAAATGGATTCTTTCATTGTGAAATATATAGGAATTCAACATGAATTATGTATTGGGAGACAATTTCCTTATAAAAATTATTGTCTTAAAGTTATATTATATCATTTGGGATTAAGTATAGTCTCCACTTTCCCTTTTTATTCTATACATTATTTAAAATTCTTTTACATTATTTTCTATATATGGATTATATTGGATTCCATTCATCGATTTTTGGATGATTTTGATCATTGTCCTATGAAGTTTGAATTGTTGTTATATAAGATGTGCCTCTTTATCTTTTATTCTTTTAATATTAATTATCTAATTATCAATAGTTATTAATGTGGGGTTCCATTAGTTATCTCATTTCATGATTGTAGATGTAATGGGGCATTTAGGTTGTTAGGTATTGCATTGCTTCTTTTTAATTTTTATATTTTTCATTATTTATTTATCGAAAACAATTTATTGTATTTCTTATTGTTTTAGTTAGGATATGAAATTAAAAATTTATAATTATTTTATTATATAAATAATATTTATATATCATGGTCATAATTAAATGAATGAGTGTCAATAATTATCCAAAAATGGAAAAGAAATTAACATTAGTTAATTATTAGTAGAGACTATTTTCAGGTATACATTATATTTTTTCATTTTTTTCCATCATTTCATTATCTTGTTACGTGTTTTTAGAATAACTTGTTTTTATGTTATTTTTATTATTTATGTGTTCTCTATTTTTTATTTATAATGTTTATAATTAGTTTTGAATATATATAATTATAAAAAAGAGGAAATATTGGAAATTAAAAATATTTATGTCTAAATTTTAGTAAAACAGTAATTATTTAATGAGGAATCATGTTTAATTGGATTGATGACTATTGTTTATGGATAAAAATATCTTTTAGATATAATATTATTTGTATCATGTTATTGTCATATATCAACTTTTTTAATTAGAGGATGATTATTTAGATTGTGTGTTTCCTTCCTTGGTATTAAAATAATTAAATATATAAATAAATAGTAGAATATGAAATTGAAATAGTATAAATTCTATTTCTGAAAATTGGTGACTAGTATCTTCTGTTAATTTAAATATATATAGAAAGAATATGTTCATGGATAACTATAAATAAATTAATGGAAAAACATTCGAAACTAGAAATGTGATAATGAATAAAGAAATGGGAATTAAAATATTATTTTCTCACTATTTTGATAGGATAGGTTGGGATGATATACATTTTAGTAATAAAAACATTAAATGTTGTGGAAGAGGTTGTTTTTTAGAAGTAGTTATTGATTATGAGGTAGTCATTTTGGGTTTTTATAATGTATTTTGGGTATAGAACCTTAGGAATTTGGTTGTTTTATGTTTTATAACTCTTTAAATATAGTTTATTATTTATTTCTCACTAAATCTCATGTTGTAAATCATACTTATTTCCATATTGTCTAGAATTATGGGGATTTCCCTCGAATCCACATGGTATATGAAATGAATGGTTGATTACTCTATCTTCCCTACTCTATAATTTAGACTACTATATACTTTAATTGTTTAGGGTTTATATATATATGGAGCTAAAATGGATCAAGAGTGGTTGGTAAAATAATTTTTCACCATCCCCCATTTAAATTAAAAATTCCAAAAAAAAACATTATTCACTTTAAATAATATTTATTTACATAGTAAAAACATATGAAAAATCAATATTTAGAGGAACATACAATATTTACCAAATAATACTACAATTATTACATTTAATTAAAATATATTTAAATTAGTTAATTTTATTCAAATTATAATTCATAATATTTCAAATTATTTTCCATTACTATAAATCCCTAATAAAATCATAATAATTACTGACATTCGATACTACAAGATCCATTTGGTACTGACAAAAAAAATAATGGTCTATACCTTACATTAATATTTTTAAATGAATCCATATGTTAATCACTGAATAAATGATAAATATGTTTAATCTAGAATGATATTAATAGGCACAATATCATATAAGATCTATGATATATAGAAATTTGAATCAAGAAAAATAATTAACAGATTATATAAATATGAAACTGTTATTAGGATATTTATCATAATATTAAATATAAAAATATATTTTATATACTTGTCAAATAAATAAAAAATGATTAAAGGGGAATTTTTTGGAAACAATTATCCATTTTTATTTAACTATTACCTTGGATATAGAAGAAATTAAACCTGTCTTGGAAGATTAGGATGACAAGGAACACATATTTTCAAAATTTATGTGACTCTAAATTAATGTGTTGAATAATTATAATATAAAAGGAAAAAATACCATATATATATAATATATATATATATAACCATGATATTTAACTCCATTATATTATTTGGTTTCATGAAATTATTTTATAGAAATTAGTTTATATTATTAGATAACAGAGCCTCTTATGAAGTGTTAATTATCTCCATCATGAGTCACAAAAAAATCCACAAACTAAACATGATAATTTCTAGAAAACAACCATAAAATAATTTGAATTTAATTATTATTAAATGGTAAAAAAATCTATTATTTTTCATCATAAATTAGTGTAGTTTAATACACATGTCTGTTGTTTATATATAGTTCAATTTATTAATCTAAAGAAAAACATTTCTATAGTTTGAATGATTTAATTTTTTTCAATTGAGTTTTCATTTAAATGTTGAAAAAAAAAAATTGAAAAAAAATTCCCTTAAAAGTAATAATATTTTACACATATAAAAAACAAAATTAATGTTGTTATATTGAGAAACTCATCACTAAAGAAGCCCCCTAGAGGGATTGTTATGAAAAAAAATCAAATGAAAAAATACACAATATTAGTTCTTGTAAAAAATATTAGTAACAAGTATAAGTAACAAGAATTCATTTTTTAAATCCTTTAATAGAAGCATGAAAAATACTTTTCCTTGTTTTAGTAGCACGCATGAAATATATCATCTGCAAAATCAAAACTAATTCCACCAGAAAAGTAGGATTATCCATGAAACATAAAAAATCCCATAATGTGAGAGAACCATAGAATAATATACAAATCTAATAATTCCCACATCATTCACACACATACCATGACAACCCACATCCACCACAACAATCACATGATCACATGAATTATAAAAATAAATACTTATATCGATGAAAAGTTAAATAAACCAAGGATAACCAACAAAATTTGAATATAAATATAATTAAAAAAATCCATGAGTACCATTACATACACCTATTTAATAAATATATAAAAATAACTCCCTAAATATTATGGTTAGTTTCTCATACTAAGAAATATATGAAATTTATTCATATATGAAGATATAGAGGATTTTAACTAAATAGATTGTTGTTTAAGAAAAACCAAATAGAAAAAATATAATGATAGATCAGTATTATTGGGAATAAAATGGAATCCACTAATAGGGCTTGCTATATGATTTAGAATTGGGGAGGAATATACTGCATAACTTTATTTTCACAGAACATTATACCAACGGGTTTTTAAAAACACTAGGATAACATATTAATACATATGATTTTAAATACCCAAATATATATCCTTGACTATACAAATTGTTATTTAAATTCATTGGTATAGTTAACACATATACCACACCTTTATAATAGTTTTCTATAACCATTTGTTTAGCCCAAACTCTAACATGATATACTAATAGCTTTAGAAATATTTTTCTATAGAGGGACATATACCAATGGTTTTAAAAAGCATTAGATAAGTCCATTGGTTTATGATCATCCTCCACTTGTGATTAAACAAAATTTTTATCTTTAGTTCACATCAATATATTGTAATTTAAAGGGTTTTTTACAATTAAAAAAAATAGTGTTTTATGACATGACAATTGAATATATGGTGAATCAGTGGAAAGTCATATGTTGAATTGTTCAGGTATCAATTACTAAATATCAAAAATTAAAAAATAATCATTTTTCTATGATTTAATATAAATAATATATATTTTCCTTTTTTAAACTTGGCATATGTTTTTAAAATATTAATATCTATGAAATCATTTATTTAGTCATTTAGAGCACACTGAACTGCATATGCACAAGTTATATACTTATATATGTGAAATATAATAAAATTGTAGGTTTTACATGACATCAATTAATGAATGGTGATTTTCTATTTTTTTACTATTGTAAAAACGTTTTAGTGTTTTAAAATAATAAAATTTCCTTCATGGGAATAATGATAATAAATTACATATATTTATCTAATGTCACTTCCAATATTTCATAAATTAATATATTTTCATTATAATATTATATAATATCTATTTGAAACATTATTTCTTTTACTCTAGGTGAATGTTTTTAATATATATGTGTCATTTTTTCGTTAAAATGCATGTTATATAGTAAAAAAAATCATATAATTTCATATTGTTTTTTAAAATTTAGGATAATGATCCTTTTTTCATTTGTGAACAATGGGATTTGTTGTGAGTTGATCCAACACACGATGTGTTTGATATGACATGAAGTATGTGTTTCCAATATAAAAGTGTAAATTTACTTTAAAATTATTGGTAAATAGACAAAATAGAACAAACATGTTCTTATTATTTTCAAAATCTATAAAAATATTCCATAATTAATTCTTGATGTGTAAGAATCAGCCACACATTAACTCAAAGCATGATATGTTCAATGAGAATTAAAATATTCCTTTTTAATATAAATTTTTAATTTTACTTTTAAAAACCTATCACATATGAAATATTGTGAAAATAATATTTGATTGTTTCAATATTTATTTCATGAATATATAATTAAATTTTAATATGTGCAAACTGGCTACTCATAGATCTGACACATTATTTGGTTGGTATGACATGAAGTTCATTTTTCCAATATAAAATTTTCATTTTTCTTATAAATTACTATCACATGAAAGATGTTGTGGAAATGATATTGGATATTTTTAATAATTTTTAAATGATCCATAAATATTTTGATTTGTAGTAATAAATCACTCATCAATCATAGACATTATGTCGTTGGTAGGACTCGAATTGTATGTTCTCAAAATAAAAGTGTTATTATATAAAAACTTCATGTCACACTTCCAAAACTAAGAAAAAAATATTGATATTTAACATGTTTTTATAAAATTATCCATAACTAATATCTAAAATAAATGAATTGACTTGACATTGATCCAACAAAAGATGTTGATAATATGCCTTGAATTGAATGTTTTTAATATAATGATTAATTTTATATAAAGATGCGTGTAACTTTGTGTAAATTGAGAAAATGATATCATTTTCTTCATATTGACCAATATAATCACGTTATTAAAAAATTCAAGTCTTTTAAAATTGCTTATTAAATCATGGATTTATTTTATAATTTACCTCAGCAGGATGAGCTATAAGACATGAAATTTCCTTAGGGATTGTTCCCCCCATCTTTCGAAATATAGAAACTACTGAATGTTATATTACCAACAACCATTGATTCCTTGATTTCCTATAGGATCCATGTTATTTTATATTTTATTTCTACCAAAAAAATTCTCTCTATGCCTATAATTGAATGAAAATACATAAACCCCTACTAGGTTTAAAAGTAAATGATTTTGATGCCCGACCCAACACTAAATACTTCATTATTATAGGAAACATCATCCTGTAAACACACCTAGGATCCTATATAACTAAAGTAATATAATTGATTTATTATAGGAAATTGATGATGATTTTGAAGGTTTCACAAACTACGATTCTATAATTATAAAATCTTAATACAACAATATTAAGAATGATTTTTTAAATTTATCCGATCATCATAATATTATATAATTAATAAAAAATTTCATAAATATTTTATGTTATTTTAGTAAAATAAAAACATAATAATAAAAAATAAATTATAATAAAAAAGACATAAACCAAATTTAGTTTGATAAAAAACATGGATCAGATTGTGTAAATTGAGAAAATTAGTACTATTTGATCAGATAAAAATCCACATTTAATTGTTTGTTAGGATTTTTTGTGTCATATTTGTTTCATTATTTCTAGTTTTAGTTATTTAATAATATTATATAGTAATTAAAAGTAAAAAATCCAATTTATATGGTATTATCAATAAAAAAAACATCCATCTAGATTCTTATAGACAATAAGATATTTTTCTATTCATCCAACATAGTGTCCTAATTCATTGGACTTAAAATATTTTCAGGATAGAAAAAAACACTAACTAATAATAAAATAATAAAAATAAAAATAGATAAATTACCAGACTGATTTTTCTTTTTCTCAAAAACCATTAACATCATAAAAAGATAATTAATTGACATAACTATTCAAAAATATTTTTTACAAATTTACATTAAAAAAATTAACATCAATAAAAATTAAAATTTCATTATGGTTATTTTATATAGATAATATAGAATATCTAATATAATCTGGAGATAATTCTCTAAAAAAATTAGAAAACATATTATAATGACCATGAGAAATTTTTTCGGGGTGTTTAATATACATTTATTGAGATCATAAAATGTGTCATAAAACTCATTCCAAAATCAACATTTAAAATATATCAATCTATTTAGCAATTTTTTATGGTCAACCGGTGTGAAATAGAGTCATGAAAGACAAAATTAATTAAAAAATAGAAATAAAAAACATATAACATTATATAATTATTGAAAATTTTCAACATATAATTTATGTTAGTTTGAAATAAATTTTAAATTAATTTTATAATTAATTTTTTATCCAATGAATACTTTGTACATGTTTAGGGAATATTACTTCAATAATTATAATTAATGAGAATGATCATCAAACAATAAGAGTGATTCTAGAAAATTTGTTTTTTATTCAAGAATCATCGCTACTAGGCACCAAAAGCTCAAAAAGTAGAACGATAATCTTATAGTTATTTAGTTCCTATATATCAGGTGTGTTCATATTTATTTAAGATCAATTGATATATTTACCTATTTTATACCCAAATTTAAAAATTAATGAATGATATATTCTTTTTAATATTATCATGTAGACAAGTAAAATGTAACTCCACAATATTACCAATATAAAAGGGGTAACCAATAACTCAAAAATTTGAGTGGAATTTGGTGGAGGGATACCAACAACATCTTGGGAAACATATGGCATTTTATAAGTCTCTTATAATATGAAATCACATGTATTAACTAATGAATAATTCAGTTTTAGCACCCCAAATTTCATATACATTTCAACTAATTCAAAAAATTTATGGATACATAGTGGTTGTGTTTTGTTTTAGAAGGTCGTGATAGGTTTTTTTTCAATTTTTTAAGGATTTTTCTGGAGGTGCACATTTTTATAATGTTTATATTAACTAGTGCATGACCTCCTAGAAACAATTTTAAAGATGGTAGTGGGAATTGGGAAGTTATAGAGTTGGCAGATGGTTTGGACAAATCATGAGGATGCTTATGAGAATCCTTTCAACATGAAATATTGGGACACACATGGTCAGAACATATTTTTTCAACTGTATGATAGAATCATACAATTGGTTTTCATAAGGATGTACACACTAAATGGTATCTATAAGGTCTTCCAAAACATGAGGCTGAACTATGCTATGTAATGTTGGCCCTCAAAAATTAGTGGACAAATTTTTATTTATTAACAATAGGCCTCGCTTTTCCCATAATTATCCAATAAAATGAAATCATTTTACTCCCAATGAATTCGAGACAATTCTATTCAGTGTAATGGCGATCCATATACATATTAATGTGGGTTGGAGGATTGTATTAATTAGTACGTACTCTTACTTCTATATCCTTCTTAGATATATTATCTTACAATTTCATTGATGTTTAGACATAAAATTATGATTATAGATCATTTTTTGTTGATTGATACTGGATTATACCAGGATGAATCATTTTTGGAATGTTGGATCGAATGGAAATTCATGACCAGATCAAGAGAATCATCATTATATTCTTAACATTATTAAATGATTGGTTGGTATGTGGGTTCTCAATCTACAATACTAGATTTGAACAGTATGGATCATTTTGATGTAAATGTTTTCATGAAAATATAATTTTATCCTACGTGATTATTATTGGAAAACTAATTATTGATGGTTTTGAGAAATTATGGAAATTAGATGGTATTGTGAAAATCCTATTATAGGATTATTTAAAATGGAAATTATTTTATTGTGGTTGTTATTTTATTTGAAAAATAATCGTTGAAACCATATAAATAAAGAGAGGTTTTTTGAAATTGATTGCACTGGATTTTGGAATTCATGGTCAGTATAGGTTATTTTTCATTAATTGAGATTTTGTGGAAGGGGAATGTGCTATTGGGGAAACTAGTATTGGTTACCCTCTGAAAACATGGAAGTTGAATGATAGACTACTAATATGTATGTAACTTTCTCCTTGGTGTAAATTAATGGATGTGTGGATGTGTGGAATCAAATCATGGGAATTCCATATATAATGACATGTGTTTAATGTATAATCTTACTTCATTCCATGGAATGTATTATTTTTTAAAAAATAATTTTTTTAATTAAATCTATTTTATAAAATGTGAATGAAATTTTTTTCCATGTGCAGTGAGTTTGGATGTCATTTGGGAATCACTACTGAGTTTCAAATCACCCTATACTTCTGTGTTACTTTTCAATTCTAGATGTCATCTATAATGAAATGTGTGAGGATGTGGTATCATACTTCTTTAGTGATTCTTCATGGTACAATTTCCATGTCCTAACGAGTTAGATCTTGGAGTTGGATCGAGGATTCATGTTATATGTCTTTGGGGACTTTGGGTTTTGTTTACTTTTGTATTCATTAGTTATGTCCCCTAGTTTCCACTTGTACACTTATATGATTTTTTTGTTTCTTATGGTGATTGTATTTTATAATCATGAATCATATAGATGATTATTGGTGATATTTGGGTTGGATGTTTATCAATAAATGTAAAAATGATTCCCCATATGTTCATGATGTCTCATCAAATTTATTTCAATCCATTGGTGTCCTTAGGTTCTCATATAAGAACTATTACATCGTCATATCTTCCCAAGATAATGGAAAATGGAAGGGATGTTACAAATTAATTTATCTTTTTATATCCCTGAATTACAAATGGAATCAATATATTCAATCCTTGGGTATCATCTGTTTTTAGTCTTGCAGTTGGAAATTTTATCAGTCATTACAAGTTCGTATATTTCAATGGATGATAACAAGGAATAAGATTGTCAAAACATGAAATTTTTAGTATTAAAAGTATTATCTTAACCATTTATTCTGAACATGAGGTTTCCAGGTTTTTTTGTATACAAGTGTTTTAAGATAAATCTATTTGATTTTTCACATCATTATCATGGGATTAGTTGATGAGAGTTACGTAACATTCATTGAAAGCATGAATTATTTATTGGATTTTACTTTTCTTTATTTGGTTAATGATTTATGGTTGTGGTAAGATGTAACTAATTTTTTTGAAAGTGTTGATTTCTTTTCAAATTGTGATATTTTGAAATTTATTGGCAATGGTATATCGAAAAGGTTTAAAATGATTTATTGTGAATAAAAAATGTTGTGGAATGAATTGAAATGGTAAATATAAATTATTGATCATTTAGTATCTAATGATTGATACAAAATGGCGTTTCATTTTTTAATACATAACAACACCAAGTAGGCATCATATTATCCCATAAAAAGAGGATGCGTAAAATAATATTACAACTAAGCCACGGGTGAACCAATAATTGGTTGGATGTATTATCTAGGATTTTTAGGTGGGTAATAAAGGGAAAATATTAATTAACCAAGACCAGTGGTTCATTATATTCATATTGAAAAGAATCATCCATATATCATTCAAGGTGACTATGATAAAAAAATCAAGGTTTTTCTAAATAGGATCAATCTAATATTTAATTACAGTAGGATAACAGTCAATATGAAATTTAATTTGGAAATGTTTATTTTGGAGGATATAACACACTTGTAGTTTAAAATAGTAGTTCAGTGTAAATTGGTTCAAGGAATATCATGGGATAATTTTGATAAATTATTCAAAAAAATTATCCTTATGTGTTAAGAATTACTACAAAAATGGAATTTATCATTTGGTGGTTATAAAATATCACTGTAACTAAGTACATGATAATTTTTTTGAATTTTTACTTCATTCAATATAAGTGATTCTAAGTGATTCCCTTAAGGAATGAATTTTACTGTTATAGTTGAAATTATTAATTCATTGAAATAGATTATTTATATATAAAGTATATTACACAAAATATTCAATGGAATGACAATGGATGAAAGAAAAATCTTTTGAAACATAGCCAGGGGAATAATGTTTATTCTTTTGGGAACATCAATGAACTACATTGTTGGGAAAAAGAGGTGGACGAAAACCTATTCAAAAGAGGTGGTATATATTATAATAAGAGTGTTTTATTATTAAACTGGCCTATTATACCAAAAAATAGGAATGGATTCTGTTTATGTGTTTCACTAGATCATATGGAGAGAGATGGTATGAAACTATCTAGAGCATGTCACAATTTAAACCATATGGGACATCTCTAGTTATATTACTATAGTGATACATGTGTGGGTGCTGGAGATATATATCATGGTTCTGAGGCATCATATACTTCGATAGGATCAGTGAAAAAAAATTTATATTTTTAGAAGAATTGATAAATCCATGTTTATTATATGAACTCCCCGATTCCTCAACTAGAGATATATCCAAAGGTTAATAAAGGGAAACGAACTTCGAAAAACATTGTATATAGCTCAGCTTGATATCATAGGTGATCAATTGGGACCTTTAATAGTGAGATGTAATATTATTTTTTATTATTCCCAAATTCTTATAAGTGATTATTTGAACATTTCACATTAATTTATATCTTTTTGTGTTGTTTATAGGATGGTTTCACATGTTTATATGATGTACTCTATTTTTAAACTCTAATATAATTTGGGACCACAAAAGTATCATGACATGAAATGTGATGTTTGTTTGATAAATATCAATGGGAATGATTTGGTATGCGATTTATCTGTGATAAAGAAGTGTGACTATGAATTGTTTCTAGGAATGTACTGGCTAAATAATATTGAGACCCATATAGAGTGTTACACTTAGCAAGTGAGTTCCAAATATGAGGATGGTGTAAGGAGTCTCATTGAATTTCCTTATACTTTATTAGGGGTTTCATCTAATAGAATCATTGAGTTTACAATCGTTATCCCACAGGGGACCAATCCCATTACATATTCACATTACATTATGGAACCCACAATATTATAGGAATTGATGGATTAGTTGGATCAGTTGGAATGTAAATGTTTAATTTGAATGAGTATGTCTACATAGGAAATATCAATTTAATTATGAAGCAAGAATTAACTTATAGTACATGTGTTGATTATCTTAAAATTAACACCTCTATGGTAATGAATCAATATCAATGTTCCCACATAGATGATCCATTTGATCAATTGAGGGGATATGAGTGGTTCTATAATATGGACTTACATTCAGTACATATCCATCTATGGTTATGAATGATGATATTCCAAATAAATTTTTTATAAGAATATATTGAAATGATGAGTTCTTTTCATTTCCTTTTTGTCTTATGAATACACAATCCATATTTATAAATTAGATGAATCAAAAATAAAACGTGTATATGTATTTCTTTGTGGCATTTTTTATGGATGATATAATGGTTTATATATGGGAGAAGAAGGAGCATGATAAATAGTTGACTATAGTGTGGGGTATATTACAGGAGTATTTTATAAAGGAACGTTATCAATTAGTGTATCCTAGATTCCGTGTAGCAATTCATTATCCATGTCATTTCTAAAAAAATATTTTTAATAGATTGAAAAATGAATTAATCTTCTATAACATAGAAACAACCAATAAATTAATTTGATATATATTTTATCCATGGCTTAGTGATATACTAATGATGTTTTGAATATGAATTTTCATGTTTGGAATCATCAATGACAAAATTGAAGAGGAAATGCATTACATTTCAATATGACGAGGAATTAATGAAATATTTTTAAGGGCTAAAGTTTAGACTTATATAATCACCATTCGATACATTTCTAGAATATTTTTACGTATTTGTAGAATATGATGATGTAATAGAATATGGGTTGGGATGTGTTCTCATTAAGGGACACCATGTGACAAAATATTGTTTACAACTATTACATATATATGAGAATAACTACCCAATACAAAATTTTGAATTAGCTATTGTAGTCCATGCTTCGAATACATGGAATCATTATCTTTATTTGTGGGAAATTTATGATTTCTATGTATCATATGTGTTTTTAAATTTTTTTTTCAAAAATTTATATTTGAAGATAATAAATTAAAGATGGGTGGAATACCATCAAATATTTGACTATTACCTGATGTACACACAGTGTAAAGGAAATTTAGTTGAAGATTCATGTAGTAAAATTTCATATAATCAAGATTTATAAATATTCTTCAATCTAGTTGAATCTAAATTCTATTATAAAATATGTGATCCTCAATTATACCAACTATGATGATATAATAGTTTTCTATCTAGTGTCAAAATTTCTCTATTTTGTTGAGAATGATAAAAAGGATTAGATATCAAAATCTAGATTTTTTATTAGATCCAAACACAATGGTGGGGAGGCTACTGAGGGATATATTATGGATGGAAGTTTAGTTTTGATGACTATAGATAGGATAATGGTACCTTCAGGATTTCAGGAAAATATTCTTAGTGCCTAAAAAAATTTTAAATGGGAAATTAATCGATGAGTTAAAAATATTTATAGAGCGAGAATGAAATGTATTTATGGTTGTAATGAAAAGGGAAATAGAATAGTTTGTTTCATTATGGATCACCAATCATAAAAGACATGGTTGAATAGAAGTTACAATAGGTCATGTTGTAGTATTAACTGATTCCAATATGGAAATGGGATAATATAACCATCGGTTTTTGGGTAAATTAACTAAGGATTTATCGCAAATAGATTACATACATTTGATAGTTGAATGAAATTAAACATTATATCATTTGTACATACATTGTAAAACTAATTAGATGGAGGAATTTTTCATAAATATAATATGAGAAGTTGTAAATATTCATTTCTTTCTAGCCTATATTTTATCTAACTGAGTCCCAAAGATTATGTATTGTTTTTGAATATCCATAATCCAATACCTTGAGAAATAGTTAACTATGATTATAACATATCATCATCAAATTTATGGTAAGTATGAATGGAAAATGCCAAAAAATTTTGACTTTTATCGGGGATTGTGTAATCTAGTTTGGGTTCTCATTATAGAAACCATCACTATTCATAGATTTACATTTGATAACTTTTTCAGAATAGATAAAAAAAATAGATGAAAAAATATCACATTACTCTAATGCCAATGGAAATGTGGAACAAAAATCATCTCACTTAGTGAATGGAATTCAATGTTTCCCACCATGATATCCCCATTTTATTCATATATAAATACATATATTCTTAACAAGGTAACAAAGTTATCATATTTATATAGATTGAATGATTGAAGGTATGATGTATATAATAAGTGAATAAGTTTAAATACATCATAAATATATTATAAATCATATAAAAACATATTGTCTATCATAATTCACATCCATGAGAGGTGGTAATGTTAAAATGTAAAACATCATAGCATGAGGAGGTTGTTCTCTATAATGAAAAATGGATTGTTTGTTACCCATTAGATATATGTGGGTGGAAGTGAAGTTATAATACTTAAGCAAATTTTTGTTTATATTTAGAATATTTTGGACATTATGTGTGAATGGAATAATAATAATTGAGAAGGTGGAGAATGAAAATAAAATAAATGAACTTGAGGAAGTATGTTGCGTCTTTTTTGGTTAAATAATTTTTTTTGCAACAAATAAATTCCATGTATTGTTTTACGACCAAAGAGATGCATCAAATATTGAGATATTGATGAATTTAACTGTATTTGAATGATATTGGTAGAATGTAAATGGTTTTATATGTTTTATGAGGTGGTAGTGGTGGTCACCTTTTATAAGGGAGGGAGGGGAAATAATTGTGTTATTTGATGTTAGGTAAGGTGTACCAATGTTTTTATAAAAAAACCATAAAAACAAAACAAAATAAATAATTTATGCATTATGGATGAATCATTCCATAAAATTGGATTTGTTAAAGATTATAGGTCATTTATTCCCTTATGATTAAGGGCCACTCATCTCTTAAGCTTAGTTTTAGCTTAATCATTGTAATTTATCCTAATCCTTATCACTAATAGTTTTTTCAAAAATTAACTTGATATTAATATAGTATAAATAAAATAATGATTAAACCCCTATATTGAAATTTTTTTGAAATTAAATTAAAAATTTTAGATAAAGGATTTTTATGTCTAATATCACAAATGCGGCAAGAAAAAGAGTTTTTAATGTAAGTATGGTCGAATGATCATTAATATTATTTTAAATAAATTCATTATAAAAATGAATCCAATGATATGAATTAGATTAATACTTGTTTAAATTATCTATTGTCAAATTAAAACCAATTTAATGTATAATTTTACTATATAAATAAATTATTTGAAAATGCTATTTTTAATTAAAAATCAATATTTTTTCACAATTAATCCAAAAATTATGTGTATCCAAAAAATAAAATAAATCTCCCTAATCTAATTTTAACATTATGAATTAAAAAATAATTTTTATTTTATTTAATTTCATTTATAAAAGTCTCTAAAAATAATTTTATTATTTTTCAGAGGATGTAAAAAATACATATTTTACCAAAATAATATTTTTAAATATAAAAATACAGGAGCCTATTTTGTATTTTTCATTATAAAAATTATAAAAATTATTTGGAAAATAGTTATTATAGTTCATATTACAAAATCTAAATATTTTTATTCATTCCTTATGCACTACACCATACTAATATTTAAGTATACCATACTAATATTTAATTTTCATGATCATTTAAATATTGTTACATAATTTTCATGATAATTTAAACATTAAAGTTTGAATTAAATTTTATAAGTAGATTCTCACCCATTTTCATTCTTTGGACCGACTTCACCATAATCTATTTCTCTAAAAATGAAGGTGAATTTATCAATAATGAAGAACTAACAGATCCTGATATCTATGATAAGTCATCCCATATTTCATTAGTCACCATTTGAAAAAAAATTCTTAGAATAAGTTTTACAATATTAATAGTTCTCTATGTGGGGTGATAATACATAAATCTCACAAAAATCTTCGGATTTTTAACATAATAATTTAATAAAAGGTTAACCATATATACCCTATGAAAGATAAAAATCAAAAAAATATTGTCCCTAGATTAGCTAAATATCGATCACATATATATCATAATTGTAGCGCTTTGTTGTTACATTCCAAACAAGTGAACAACATCAATGTATATTCTCTTCAAATAAGATAATAACATGAATTACCATAAATATTTTTTGAAGAGATGCATGTTTCTTTATTGCAAATATTATTGGTTATATTCCTAGAATCCAAGTCATTGAAAGAATAATTTATAATGAAAAATACCACTTAGTGATCAAATAATTTATCATTTGTGAGATGATATATAGAATACAATTTACATAATTCAAATCAAATATATCTTAATCGAATCTAAACACAATTGTATGAACATCTTGACCACATTAAGGGTTACTTTACATTATTTCATAATATCACATTTCCATTAAAAAATTCAATAGAACATTATTATAATGATAATAATTATTGAATATATATAAATAAAACCTCTAAAAATAATCCTCATAAAATTTGTGTTTCATAAAACATAATATTGTAATTCCAAAAAAATATACAATTCGTTCATCCAACCTTTTTATCAAACCATTAGTTAGGCATTATCAACATATTCCATCATACTGATTTCCTAGAATATGGTACACCAATAATGTATTATAGTTCATCAACTTCAATCTAATCATGATTCTTTTGTTTAATGTAAACAAAACTTGAAGAACATTACATACCATTCACATGTCATTTTACTTCTCCTTATCTTTAGAATTATGTCCAATAAATGATGACATTACTCTAATTTTATTCATGATATTTCCAAATACGAAAAATATTTTAGCCATTTATCTTTATTACACATCTAAAAAATTCTATTATATGCTAGATCCTTCTATTTTACACTGTTGAATAAAACTGAAATGTGAAGGGTGTGAAGCACATTTCATAGAAGAAAACCACATAACGAAAAAAATTACTTATATGATTTCTAATTTGGGGAATCTACTGATTTAAACTATGAAACCTTTTTTATAAAATTTGTTATTCAATGTCATCTTGTACATAAATATTTCCTTGTGGTTCATAAATATCAGTCGATTTTCCAAATCATATCTCTCGAGAGTGTCAAACAAGGTGTACATCCTGTATGATTATCGCGTACATGGTTCTGTTGATTCAGTTCAAACACATATTATTAGAATTTATACCTCTAGTTAAATATACTCCATATCCATATGAACATGTATTGTCAAAGAATGGAATTATTTCCTGTAAAACACTCACTTTATCCTTTAACAAGATTCCATCACATTTTCTAACACATTTCCACATTCGTATTCTTATGCTTAAAGACCTTCATATACATATATATATATATATATATATATATACTCCATGGGATATCACTAATGTTTTATCCTCATATTTTCTAAAGGTTAAATAAATATTTTCTCTGATAAAAACAATATATACTCTCTATTTTGATACATTAATATTAAATAAATTTTTCAAAATACATAAAACACTATACAAACAAGATGCCGTAAGACTGTATTAGTCTTTTTAATTTAAAAAAATTGAATTTTTTTCCCTAAATATATGAATGAACTTAAATGTTTCTCACAATGATCTCCCCCTAGGTAATAATACATAAAAATAGTTCTTCATAACCAAGAGAAAGGAAACGTAATATGGGGAGCCCGAATTATCTGTAAGGATAAATAAAAGAAATAAATGACTATAACAAGAACAGAATGATACAATTAAAAATTCATAGCATTCTATGATCAAATCCTACACATCAAATATCATAAACATGATTCATTGAATAATTATTGGTAGATAAAAGGACATGAATCGCATGTTTATTAAGACTATAATCCATGAAATAAAAAATGTGGAATGTGACATGGAATTTGTGTCATACACATATGAATTGAAAATATAATGTCATGTATTCCTACGAATTCCATTATTACATGTGATTCACATGATATAAATGGTATACCAACATTGGGATTGGGATAATAACCCTTGTACCCTCATATTTTTGGGCATGTGATAAATTGTAAATACTCTCTTAATTTCAGTATTAGGCTACAAACTGTGTTCCCTATAACTATTATATTTGTTTCTAGAAATTGTTTACCTGCATACATTCATGCTTGAGATACAAACCGGGTACACTTTGATCTCATATAAAACATATCATTCCCTAGTTAAATGGATGAAGATATAGGTCCCACGGATCCCATAATAAAATTATACCTTCTTTTTTACAATATCAACAAATCATAACCTTTGAAATGAAATGGGTATAATTAAAATATCATCAAATAATATCCCATGGATAATGCATATGTTTACTAATCATATAATTAAGGAATAATATATAAATTGATTTGGGTTTTGAAATAATATAACTTGTGGAAGAGTAACAGGTGTCATAAGAATCATTCCGTGACCAATATATGATCTACGAAAGAAAATGAATTGAACTTTACAAAAATTTCCTTGAAGGGAATTAGTAACATCAATAGATATCATCTCATATGGAAAATAATATTGAAATATATGTTAAAATTTCTTCTTGAGAAAAATATCATTTCCAATTTAAAATGAAATAATTATAATTTAATACTTTTGTGAAATCCATATCATTTAAAATACATTAAACACATATAAAGAATGTATGAAAATGTTTTGATAAAAAATTACATGAAAAATTATAACCGAATATTGAACATGTTTTAATATAATTTTTTAAAAAAATACCTTGAAAACATATAAAATAATCATTGAAATTAATGAAATAATTTCAATTGAAAATAATCGTATGGAATCATATAAAAGTGGCTTTGAAAATCATTTAAAATTATTTTGAAACACAATTAATTCTTGAAAATCAATCTCATTGAAAAAAATCTATAAAAAACGAATTTCAAGAATGTATATAAAATAATTATATTAAAAAAATTATTTTTAATAATGTAACAGATGATTCAATGGAATGAAAGTTATGATATCGGGTAAATAAAAACATGTCAAACATTGTTTTGTTGCAATAAAGAGTTTAGAACAGTTCCTCAATCCGAAAACGAGAAGAATATTCCATCAAAAACCCAAATTATTTTAAATTGGAATAAAATGTGTAATAATTTATTATAATTATAATAGGAGAATAATATGATATTATTGGAATGTTTCTTTTTGAAAATATTTTTTCGATCGAAGTCAAATTTCTGAACGGAGAGAGATATAATGTCAAACAACCATAAAAACACATTCCCTTTCATATTATGTACCAAAGACATCAAAATATGTTAAAATTTCATAGAAATAACATGAATAAGTAGAGTGTAAGAGAAATCATGATATTTATGGAGGCCTTTATCATAATACTTCGTTTGTGGGAGAATAATCATAAACAAATTTGATAAACATTGAGATAATAGCTTTAAGCTATTACAAAATTTTTAAAATTGAATCATAATAAACTATAAAGAATAAAATTACATGAAAATTATCATATCATTAGAATTAATATATTCATGATCTACCATGTAAAACTCATTATATAGGCCGCCTGGAAAAAATAGTTGGATAATAACACATGAATCATAAAAAAGGAAAATTGTGACAAAATTATGTTACTGATTTGGTAAAATTTTATCCATAAAATAAAATGAAAAAAAAATCAATGGTTATGTAAATACCCTAGAATTTTTGTATATTAATGATAGAATATATTCTTGGAAATTTTATATACTAAAAAAATTAAATGAGTGTTGGATAAGTTCTGTAAGTTATGGAGTTAAAAAGTGTGACTAAATTCCCTTATCTTGTGTATTGGCATTCATAGTACAAGTAAAAACCTATATTATAATAATTATATGTTCATTATAAATTAATCATAGAACCATTTATATACATATTATAACATTCAATATTTTATTATGACTTTTTATTGGGCAATTATTAATAATTCCTTAATAAAGTCACCTTTTATGTTATAACCCTTATATTTATCGTAAGGGGTTTGATATTGTTTTTTTGATCCTATTAAATAATTAATGATTTAATTATTACTAGAAATAATAAATTACTTATTTTTCATATATATTCAAAATAAAATAATTTATAATAATCTATAAAAGATTTATATGTGAAATGTAGTACATTGTTCAATGCTACGGTAGGTTGTATGTATTAGTGAACATTATTTCCATTTTCTATGTGTATTGAATGATGTAATGTAAATGAAATATATATTTATATTTATATAGTATCATTATAGTAGAATTATTATTTCACATATATAATATATGCTTACCAAAGCCATCGATAATACATTCCTTGTAATGTGTGATTGAATCACATCACATTGGGGAGGTGGTAGTCCACACTTCTACTTACAATGTTATCATATTTACACAAAATGGATGGAATGAAGGTATACATTATAAAATAAATAAATGAGATTAAATAAATCATAAATATCACAAATAGCATATCAAAATAGGTTTTACATAATAATTTCCATTGATAATAGTTGGTAAAGGTAAAAACAACATCGTTTCGTGGGGTTTTAGTTCACCGTACATAAGAAAGTTATGTTCATTAAAAATTAGATGGAAGATAGATTATGTTTAGGTGGTAACCATTACATAATAAAATCATAATATATTAAGGATAATTTTGATATTAATTTTTAATGCAATTATAATAATTTTTGTGGTGGAGTGAGAAAATAAAAGAAAGGATACTGAGAAAGAATGTTACCTGTTCTTTGGGTAACACCATTTAGTTTCCACCACTACGATTCCTTGGATGACATTCTAACCAATTAGAGGTAGAAATGAGTATGAGAAAAATGTTGGTAATTTTATCAGGAATAACTAGGTGGAAAATATGGTGTATTATATTTTTGAATAATGGGTAGAGGTGGTGTCCTTTTATAAGGGAGGGAGGGGACACACCAGACATTCTTCAGAACTAGTCCAATTTAGAATTGATTTTTCCTAAAAAATGTCATAATAATAGAAAATAAAAAATCAAGAATGGAATTTTTATGTAAAAATATTTCTAAAAAATGTGGTTTGGAGAGGTGGATAGATCATTTGGACCCTTATTTTTATGGTTTATTATATTATTAAGCTTTATTTTACCTTAAGCACTTTAATTAATGTTAATGAAATGCAATAATATTTTTTATCAAACATTTAGCTGATATTATTAGAATATAAATATAATGTTTATTAACACTATGATTGTACATTTTTTCAAAATAAAATCACAATAGAGACTTAAGTAACATTAATTCTAATCTCACAAATGTGGCGATAATTCTTGTTTTTAAAGAGAGAATGTTCAAATGTTCATTAAGATTTTATATCTAAGTTCTACATAAAAATGACTTCAGTGGCATGAATTTGATTAATAAATTTATAATGAATCTATTGTGTATTTTAAAAAAATCTTTAAATAAAATTTAACTATATAATTAAATTAGACGAAAATGATTTTTTAATTAAAATTTAGTGTCTTCATTATTCATACAAAAATGATGTTTCTTAGAAAATTCCAAAAATTTAAAACTAAAATAATTATGAATATATGAATAAAAAATGTAATTTTATTTTATCAAACAAAATTTCTAATATTTTAAAAAAATAATTTTAATCTTTTGGATATAAGGATATAAAAAAGATGTACATATTAGGAATACTATTTTTAAACATATAAATACATTAGAAAAATATATAATTTTAATTATAAAAATTATAAATAAAATTTAAATTTTTTATTAATATTAATATTAAAAAATATAATTACTAGTGTATAATTATCTATTTGAAATACTAATACAAATAAAATTAGGTTTTGTAGAATCTCAGTGTTGCGTGACACACAATCCAAATATGTGTTGCGGGTATCGCAAGCCATATCATTTTTGTATGTATAGAAAGGCTAGAATTTGTTGTGTATTATAAAAAAATCATCATTGGATTATTATATAATGAAATATTTACATCATGTAGAAAAAAAGAAATAACAATCTGTTTCGTATAAAAAAAATCTATATTTAGTGTTCTGTTAAATGAAAAATATAAAAATGATTAAATTCATTATGAAAATATCTTTTTAAAAAATGGTGTCTTATACTCATGGGAGGATAACATAATATTTGTTGAGTTCTGATAAATAAAATTTTTCAAGACACTATACATATCAATCTATTGGAATCATCATATTTTTTTCGTTGTTGGTGTTCACTATATTTGGTGGAAACTGGTGGGACAAAACTAGTTGGACGAGCCTTGTTCGAGAGAAATAAAAATCATTTAGTTGTACACAAAGAGTATAGAGATGACTCAATGTCATTAGAAATAGTATTTGTATAATCATCAATTTTTATTTTCATTTGATATGAGTGATCACATGTTCTTGATAATATCTTTGTGGTTTGCGCATCATCATTTCAGTAAGAAGATAAAGTTATCTTCTCGATGCACATACTATTTTGAAAAATAAAAACAACTTGGTGTGGTGGAATATTTGTTATCTCTTCCACTATGATTCATTTCAATGAATAATGCATTTCTTTTAACTCAATGGAATAAATATCATCATGATCCTAACCATGTTATTAAGTTGGATGACGTTGAACTATAGCCAAATGATATCATGATTCATGTTTATATAAAGATTGTGGATAGGTAAGATATTGTCTTTCATGGGAAAAAATTTAGTATATGGTGGGTTTTAAGGTATCATAGACATATTCATGATAAAACGTCGGATATTTAAAGGTAACGATAGAGAAATGACCCTAAAAAATCCATGCCAATAAGGGATTTCTACATTACAAGAATGAAAAATAAAAAATGTTAGGATAATGTAGTACCCAAGCCTTTTTTACATGACAATTTATTTTATTTATTATAGATAAAAGGTGTTTGGTTAATGATAATTTATGAATTGATTGGATTTTACACATGTTAGATTCTTTTAGTAAGGTTCATAGTTTAATAAATGTTACATGAAATCGCTATTGTCCTCCATGAAATTGTGCATGAGAATGCTTTGGGTAATAAGAAGGTGCATAGTTGGTGCATGGTTTAGATTAATCGTACAGATTCTTGGGAGAAACATTACATCATGAAATAGTTGTAAACAAACATTAGGCACATTAATTGTCTAAATGTGAGATAAAACCTTGTGATGGGCTGAATTTAGGAAATAATAACCACAAGGGTGGTGCATGTTTAAAAAAACATCCAGCCAAATCATGAGGCATACAGTATGCCTAATTAAAATAGTGGATCTAATTTAATTTAATTCTTTTCTAACATTGGTCTTCTATTAATTTATGAGTAACATGAATTATTTTTTATCCTAATGATGGTATATTATTCTTTTTCTCCTAGGGGTGATCATAGGAATATAATTATTCGTTAGTGTTATGTATTCATCAGTAAGTGTTCATTCATTATTTTTTGTTTTATATATATTCCCCTCTACTCTCTTGGAACCATATATAAAATCCATTGGCGATTTATCATTTTTATATCATAAATTTTAAGTGATATTATGATGAATCCATTTTTGATATAGGGAAGGAAATGTTGTTTTTCTTCAGATCTAGAGAATCAAAATGTTGTTATTCATTTTCTCCAATGTTTGTGAGTTAGGTGGAATCTCTTGAGACACCATTTGATTATAACATTAGGTCTTATTTTGAAATAAATTTTTTTCCTTAAATGAATTTCCAATTTTTCTGTAATTTTTTTTAGAAACTAATTTAGTGATATTTTTTTAAGATTCTATAAATTTGATTGTTATATAAAAAATACATTTTTTGGCCAATTTTAAAAAAGAGATATTAAAATTATTGTTTTTATTTGTTATATTTAAAATGGTAGTAAAATATTTTTTAGAAATAATTTTTTTATTTAAAATTATTTAACATGTATTTTGGAATATATTATCGGAGTGGATTTATTTATATTAGACTTTACCAAATGGAAGTGTTAGGTTCGATTGGGAAACTAGTATTCATTATCTTTTGATGAGTTGGTAGATTGATGATAGGGAAAACATGATTATTGAATTATCATCAGAGAATGAATGTGTGGATGTTTGGAATCATGTATTTGGAATGAAAACTGGAATGAAAAATGTTTTAAAGGATTGATTTATTCAATAGCATGTACTTTTATTATGATTTGATATAAAATAGTTTTCACTAATTTAATTGTTTTATATAAATGTGAAAATATTTTTTTTCCTTGTGGCGTGTGTTGGGATGTTATTGGGGATATCTTACAAAGTTTAAACTCACCCCATACAAGGACACTATTATGCATTTTTTGATGTCATCAATGACAACATGGTTAAGGGAAATTTATGTTTGTTATTTAGTGATGCTTCATGATATCATTTGAATTGATTATAGAGTTTGATTATAGAGGAGGTTGGGATTTTCTGGTGGGTTTCATTGGGTGTCTTTGGGTTATATTTTCCATTGATTACTTTGGTTACGTCACTTGGTTTCTTCCTATACATTGATATGTTTATTGTTTTGGAAATGTGCAGTGGTATTTTGTATTGATGTATCATATAATGATTTGTTTGGTTATTTCATCATTGTATTGGATGTTTATCATTATATAATAACTCATTCCTGATTTTTTTTGATGCACTTGGAATATCTTTACAGGCTTTGGATACATGGGGATGTCACTTATGGCCTAGTCACACTACCCTATATTCCCATGACAATTGGTCAGGGGAGAGATGTTACAGTTGTGGTGGTGTGCATTTATATGTTTATTTTATAAGAAATAATGATTTTTATTCATGGAATTCCATTATTTTAAATGTCTTAGAACATATTAAACGCATATGAAATTTGAATTATGTGATTTATAAAAAAGAAATATGGAACAACATATTTATAAATATTAAGCACTTATAAATAAAAATTATATTATAATTTCATTTGTAATTTATACATTCAATTATCATTATCTTTATAAAATTAATTATTAACAACCACTATAGTTGAAATTAAATTATTTTCAAATATATTGGATGTTCGATTATTTATATATTTTTTGGAAAAAAAAAATCAATGATTTTGAATGATTATGTTCACTGTCACAATGTATCCATTGACATCCAAATAACATATCATTCATGACCATTTATTTTAATTTAATAATTACACTCCAAACATCATGTATTAAATTATCTATATAATAAAACATATTCAAATGTGACTCCAAGATAAATTCATCACAGTCTTCATAGTTATCAGTTTGGATCAAGTCATTGATGTTTACATAATTAAATTGTAACACATATTTTATTATACCCTATCAATATTGATAAACATGAATGTGAATAAGATAGATGAATTTAACAATTAGAGTTTAATTCATTTATAAAATCATATTTTCCTAGTATACCACCATTCCAAGTGTAAATTAAATAGTACTTTGTGTTTTATAAAATTCATCATGATAAATTGTATGAAATGTGGAGCCAAGAATTTTGTTGGCATCAAATGTCTTAGATAGTCTCAGATGAACTCATGTTAATTAATCCCAATCCAATGATATTTTTGATAAACTCTCACCAAAAGTTATCTAGAATATCATATATACAACATTACATTTAAAACCGACAAAATAACTACATGTATATCATATGAATATCAGTATATCCTTATATAATGGGTAAACCATTCATAAATATCCTTGTTAATATATTTTAATTATTCCAGTTCATTTTGAGGTTAATCCTTCAGTTTTCTCTATATTTCACATCTCAATTATTCAATAAATGGAACTGGAATAAGACTATTGAGTAACACATATCTATGTACTTGTAGTAACATTAATATAGTTAGTGTAAAATTTGACTCATTTTTAACTAGTCATTCAGTAGTTATAAATAATGATGTTATTTTTTTAGAATTAGAATTAATATGGATTTCAATAACACATCAAACATGATTGAATTTAGTATCAAACACATCAAATACCATGATACGAAGGTCGAACACACTTCGTATATATAAAAATAAAAAATATAGTCTTATGATTGAAATTTTTTCCCCACAAATACATTCAAATGACCTAAATACCAGATAAAAATATGAAAAATATTATAAAACATTAAATAATGATTTGATAAAAATGAAATTTAAATAAATTAATTTTAATATACCTCTCAATTTGATACATCGATTGATAGTTTACTGGTGCAAAAAAATATCATTAATATCTATATGAATAGTAAAAAATCAATTATGTGAAAAATAAAGGGGGAAATAACATCACCAAATGAAATTGTACCAAAAAATAAATTCATGATGATTATAAAAGTCATTTTTATTTATAGTTTTTTTCAGAAATTCTATGAAAAATTTAAAAAAATTTGATTAGAACTCTAATTACATTTTTAGTTATAAAATTACATAATTACAAGGATTATAAATTCTCCTTTAAAATATATGAATTATAAATATTCATTCCAGGAAATAATCAGTATTTTATGTCACCACACAATGAAATATTACATTAATATCCATCTGGAAATTCTATATTCATTAAATTACAAAGTATTACTTATTTATCCATATTTTTCATTGTAAAAATAGAAAAATGACACTTTGTATTATAATTTTTTAAAAAATAATTATATTTATTTAATGATTAAAAATATTTATTGGAGTCAAGGAGATCTTTATATTTAAAATACTTGTTAACCAATGTGAAATTTACATATTCACATATTCTATTCTAAGAATTAATGTGTTCATGATTAAGACATTTCAAATTTAACTTATTAAAAGAATATTGAAATATATACTCCGTTTATTCCACTATTTCATTATAGTAGTATCATTATAATTATTATTTTTATTCTAAAATGATGTAAAGGTGTAGTTGAGTGGCTAAGACTGAGGGGTCCTAATGTGGCGGAGAACAATGAAATCAACTCGAATCAAGTTGACCCCCTTATGTTTAATGAGAGAAATGTTGAAATGGAAAGTAACAATAACAACATGATCCACCAGGGAAGCCAGGTGGTCCGCCACATTGTTCCCCTCTGGTCAGGTGTGGGTGAAGGTGATATTAGTGGTTAGGAGAGATCTAAATTTATTTATGGTGTTGGATATCAACCAAAAGGGGGACGTTTTCCATTCAAGTAACTGAGGATGGTGATGGAATCAGTTTCCAGGTGAGATATGCAGACATTCTAATGGTTTCAAAGAGTGTGTCCAGTACAGACAACATTAACGTCCACATGGATGTGATTTTGACTACCCAATTGTGCCTTGAATGCACTATTTTATACTATTAGGTAATCATTGGGGTTAAAAAATTAAAATCTTGAAAAGACAAACATGTATGAGGTTTCTAACTAGATAAGCATCCGGGTATAAGAATTTCATGAATTATCCACATTAATGAATCATGGTACTCAATTAGTTTTATCAT
The DNA here is from genome assembly GCA_963277665.1 of Viscum album. Lineage (NCBI taxonomy): Eukaryota > Viridiplantae > Streptophyta > Magnoliopsida > Santalales > Viscaceae > Viscum > Viscum album. The sequence continues at coordinate 60,382,637 of OY728128.1, read as the reverse complement.
TGAATCGCCAATTGTTTCCATGTTGTCACCTCAAAAATCCTGAAATTAATAGACTATAGGTTTAAAGAATACATCATTGTAATTTCGAGGTATTTTATTTTAAATAATAATAAGAAAAATAATTATGGAAGAATTGATCATACAAATCCATTGAGGTATATTACATTGGATAAAAACAACTATCATAATTCTATAATTAGTTCTTAATTTATAATATAGCATACAACTATCTGATGTAAATCCCAAACAAACATTTATTGGATCCAAAGAGAAATCGATATATAGTGAATCAAAAAACATCCACGACAATGAATCCATTAGTTGTTTTATCAATCCATCATTTTAACTATACTACAAATGCCACTTAATGTTGTTTGTAGTACTAGAAACCATTTATAATATTTTTAAGCATGTTATTAGAGTAATTTTAAACAATACCTCTATCATGGATTTTTTCTGTCTTCTTCCCAAATTTTCATTTAAGTGTATTATCATTAAATCTCATTGAATTCCATTTAATTATATAATAACTTTTTTTAATTCCTTATCAGACTATTATATATAATAATGATAACAATATTTATACAAATCTTGTATACTATTATAATGAGTTCTATGTTTATTGATTAATTTCTTCAACAAATATAATGATGTAGGAGTATTAGGATAAATAAATACATAATAATCAAACTCCAAAATCATGGACCCAATTTTTTAAATAATTCTACATAGATAAATTATATGATAAATTTTAAACAAAAAAAAACATTTATTCAATGTAACACACATCATACAATTCATGTTTTATATCATTAACTAATGTTTAAAACTCATTGTTTTGGTCACAACCATTTGAGAATAATCAACCTAGTTGGGAACAACCTAATGTTCCAAGTATATATTTAAATCAGTTTCATTGGATTATCTATATAAAAATTCATTATTTATCAGGATTCAATAAAATTCTCCATTGATGGGTAACATTGTGTTTCATGGAGAAGACAATTCATTTTTTCAATTTTAATAACCTTCATTTTATCATACAAAATCTACATATATATCTACCATGAAACTATTTTAATATCATTTTATGGAATAATTTCACTGTTTTTAAACATCACATGAAATTAAAGACAGTATGTGGTCATTTTTATTATAATGTTTATTATGCTATTATGGTTTGCATCACAATCTCCATTAATTGGATAATGAATTGATATTATGAACTAATCATATTTTATTTATGATTAAAATAATTGACCTTTAATTTAAAATAAACAAAAATGTAGTTTGACATTAAAATTTCACATAGATTCTTGAACTTCCTTATTGTGGTATTTGACTGATGTCATTCATAAAATGTAACCATCTATTATAAATCAATATTATTTCATGTTTCATAGTGGTTCACATGAGTTTCATCTTTTAGTTAACTTTGTATAATCTATTTATATATATAGAGACTAAAATATTTTTCAAATATTACTTATAGATGAATTATCTTCCATTATGAAAATGAAACTATTGTAGGAATAATTCCCTTCTTATTTGATCATATTTTCCCCTTCATTCCATATTTTCCATTAACGCAAATGTTCTCCCATATAACCGGAAGCCAAATTATGAGCTCTCTACTAATACCTGAATATTTATATTTTTCATTTATAAAGTATTTTTTGGTAACTCTATTATGAATTTAAATTTAAATAATGTTATTTTAAATGTTTAATTTTTTTAATCCATTAAATTCAAAGGTTTTATCTTACAGTCACTATTAATTTTTTATAACCATCATTTCATTCCAATGATCTAATATTGATTATTAATTAAATTTAAATGTTTTCAATGTGTTTTAGATTCTATTTAAAAATATACTACATTTAAACTTAAGTTTATCATCTTATTTTATCCAAGTATTATAACATTTCCTATAAGACTCTTTTTTTCCACCATTTTAATATATATCAACAATATATTTAATTAGTTGTCAATTATTTTGATGAATTTCCATATAAATTTTCTTATAAAATCATTATTTTAGGTTATCTAGTTTTACCGGTCATATTTTTATATTATTAATGAAAATTCTTGTTATACCATCTAGAATTGTTGTGAAACTCATATTCTAATTTATTGATTTATTATGGAATACATGTGTCTCTATGAGGATGGATTGGGTCCAATATCTCTTTCTAATGGACTATTTAACATTTAATTTCTCTTTAGGTAAATATATTGAACGCGAAAATGATTAAAATTAGGTTTATTAAAAATATTAATGTAAATCACAATGAATATTTTCTATAAATAACATTTTTCTCGGAATCATTAAATAATAGATACGGTCACATGATTAACATGAACATGATGAAAATTATCTACAATAAAAGATTGTTTATGAACTTCTTTTAAATGAGATACATTGAAAAAATGTGTGACAACACAATATGGTTAGCTATGTACAGAATCATATAAATAAATAAAATTATTCTTATTTCAGGAATTTATGTTATAAGATTTTGTATGATTCCATGGAACATGCTTCTTATGTCATGTTTTACACACACTATTTCCGTTATATAGGTTGTTGTTTTGAGATTAAATTCCCTTCATTTATAACCCATGGAAAATTATTTTTGTAATATGTTATTTTAAATAAGATATTTATTTTCATTTCATGTTGGTTATAATTATTATGATTTAACCTTTTATAAAATGTTAATGCTTTTCTTACAATGTTGAAAATTCAATCTCACCCATTTCTTATGATTTATTTTCGTATGGTTATGAAGATATTAATTATCTATGGGATGTATGGTGTAATAATAGAAGAGTTCTATTGTGAAGAAATACTCCCATATATTGCTTATGTAGGTAGAGCAAAAAGGAACCGAACATTTGGGTCCTCATGTTCTGAGATTGTATTTAAGATGTATAATCAAAAACCTGAAATGAATTTATTAATTTTGTTATGTGTATTGTAGTACCTCGAGCCTCATTTTATATGTATTTACAATAACATAGATCCATTTGGCATAAAGATCATACCCTTATACATGAGAGGCTATCATCTTATATGGAGGATCTATGATAGAATGGAGGGGGGAAATATACCCTCATGATCCTAGTTAAGAATATTGGTATAAAAAGTTGATAAAAAGTTTACGAGGAATTGAAAATAAGGATGAAAAAAAGATAAGTCACACAACTATAAATGAAAGACTGGTATAAATTATATCCAATGTCATATAAAAAATGATGATCCTATCATGGGGATGTATAAAAGGGAAAATACATGATAATGTATGGGGGATGACACATAAAAAATTATATAATAAACAAAAAAATACCCAAGTTATCTCTAATAGAATCATGAGCATAAAAGAGATCCTCTTTTATCATTCCCCATCCATGAAAAATATTCCAGGCATGTAGAATTTGACCTTTCCATTTTTTCCTATCATTAACCTTAATGTATTTTCAGGTTCCAATCGAAATCCCGAACAAGATGTTCGGTATACTATTTAGTATAAAACTATTAGTGACTATACAAAATACAATCAATTATCATATATTGTAATGGTGTGTGAGTATAATATGAAATAAAATATTAACATAAGATACACAATTCAGTTCTCTAAGAACGTGCTATAATAAGTAGTCTTTAAATGTAAACAAAACTATATAATAGAGTAAATCATCAACCTATTAAAACTCCCACGTATCACGTATCAAGTATAAATGGCTTATGTTTCATAATGTTGTGTGATAACTACAAGTGGAATAACACAAGGCCATTGAAAATGGAATCCTCATGAAGTCCACATTGAACTTCCATAGAAATATATTTGTAATATTTACCCATATGGGATTTTAACCAATTGACCATGGCTATGGAATCAACATTTATTCCATAAAGGACATCTAGAAAAATATATACAGAATATTATAGAGTCCATGGAGCATGGCCAATGTGATAGATGCATGCTAGATCCTAAGGAACAGTCCAATGAATCCAATATAAAATATGTATGTTATTGTTCAATTCCATTATGTGATACCATAAATCGGTGTCATGTTGTGTCATCCAATATTAATTTAGTATATAAATATTCATGGGACAATTAATTTGTCAATTACCTTCTTCAATTTAATTTATATTATATATTTCATAATTCATTTCACGTACAAGTGATAAGGAATCTGGCCATGTTGGTGTCCAATCGTACAATCAAGTCAAATAATAAAATTATATAGTGGATCTAGGGGCCATGTAAGTCTCTATTCCCTATATCAATTGGATCTATAACATCAAATTCTCAAATCATGACACATAACTATTCATAAAACAAATTATTGTATAATTTTCTCCAGAACTCCCATTTATTTCAATTAATTATTCATATTATTCAAAATAATAATGTTCTATTTGTGGTAGTTAACATTATTATATTCATTGAATTTATATATGGAACAATAAAAAATTAATGAGCCTAACACAACCATATTTAGGAAATAATAAAATAGGGATCCCTTCTATAAGGGGGTTCAAGTTGAGGTTTATAACATCTAAACATGTTTAAGGGTGTAATTTCATGTTTATATGATTGTTTAAACAACCAATTTAATTATTTTTTAAATTCAGGATAAATTAATAGAATTGTTGACATTTTCAGAAATGGAAAAATATTATAAACACCCATTTTTTATTTTAAATGTATAAACCACCTCCATTAAATGAGTAGTACTCTCCTCATCCATTATCAATTATTAGTGTGGATAAAAACATGAGAACTTTACCAAATAGAAATATATCCAAATAATAAGGATTATTATTTGGAAAATATTTATCATTACATATTTATATAGAATAATATAAATGAAGGAATAATATTATAGAGGCTAGTGGTTTAGATCCCACATGACTGGAAACTAGCGATTCTATGCAGGGATGAAGAAGTTATTCCAAAGCCTAGGGTATCAAATTTTGGTATATCAAATATAGGGGAGTAGTTGTGTAAAATAGAAGATAAGGGATGAATAAATATTAAGAATAATGAAGTGAAAAGGGTAAATTCATTCTCTAAAAGAGTCGTAAGGTTTGGATATATGGATTGGATAGACATTATGGTTGCCATGTAGGTTTATTTTATAAGTGGATCTAAGTGCGTGGAACGGGTTCCTACATTGGAGAAAACATGTGTAACTCATAGGACCCTCTAAATACCTTTGTAGACCCCTATATGATTTTACTAAACCATATGGACTCAGATTCTCAATTTTTATAAAACAATGTGGCCCAAATTTTTTCTCCAGATGTTAGTGCTCCAGGAACCAAAAAATAAATGATTCACCTAGAACACTCATCGTTCACTTGTACGCATTCCAATGAATGACATGAATGATTTAAAAGATTTTAATTGACTCATACCTATTGATAATATCATGGATATTACAATATCAACTCTATAAAACCAATCATAATTGATATTACCTTATGAGTGTTACCGAACATCATCTAAGAATAACTCCAGCTATAGGGGATGTAAATGTTAAAACACCCTGAGAATTTTTTATTAATTTTTTTCAAATTCATTTATTCATTATTATATTTTTCATTTCAAAAAACCTGTAATGTATTTGTCAAACCACTAAGTTGGAATAATATACATTCAATGTGAATTTAATCATTCACTAAATGAAATATAAAAGTTATATTCAGTGATATGGATCACTGATGTATGATTATGTTTCAAGCAATACTAACATTCCATTATGGATTGCGTAACATGAAAGATTAATTATTAATAAACAATAATATATTATTAACAAATAGTAATAATATATCCCATATCTATTAAATAAGATTTTATAAATACTTTTAGCTATATTTTTTAAATATATTTTTTCCATTAATATAAATCAAATTAATTAGATACATATATTAGGTATTTATCGGTGAAGATTTATTTTTTAATGAAAAGTGAAAAATACGGTATTTTAGATCAAAATTTCATTTTCATATAATGTATTTATATTGTTATATTTCATTTTAAAATGTTCTAAATGTATTATCAGAGAATATTTTATTCATCTAATCCAATTTAGGTCATAAAAAACATTTTCACATTATAATTGAAAAAACAATAGAAAAAGATTGACCATTTTTACTTTGAAATCCTACATTTTTCATCCCTTATACAATATTATATTAAAAATAATTTCTACCAAATATTTGATTTGAATATAAGAAAATGGATTCAAAATTTGGAATTAGAATAAATTAAAATTTCTAATAAGGTAAACATATATTTTGACCAAAAATATTAGTGAATTTAATTAAATTTAATTACAATGATGAATGTCAAATTATTCCTAATATAGATCTAAACCATAAAATTAAGGACCAAAACAACATATACACAAGTCTGAAATTAAATTGGATGGAAATACTTCAACCTTATACTCAGTTTTCTCTTATTTTTACCATTATCTATCCACTTTCAATAAAAAACATTTTTGTGGTTTCTTTCCTCTAAAATATTACAAGAGTGGAACTCCTCCTTCCTTATAAAAGGACTCATATACTCCCACATACTCAAACCTCTCAAGATACAATGGCACAAGAAAATTAAACCATAATATATCATCAAAATACCTCACGTCCATCATTAATACTACATTGGGAATAAATCCTTCCATGGATTCACTTTGGGTGAAATCCAAAAGAATTACACGATTAAGAGGTAACCAACTACCTCAAACTCCTTTAATTTATTTTCCTTCCCCACTCCAATGATTATTATTATTCCAATATTATATAACAAAAACCATATCCAAAATATTTTATTATTATGTTATAATATGGTTTCAACCTACACTAACACACAGTTCCATCTATTGTGGGATTAACGTACTATTTAAGTGTACAACGAACTACCGCCTAACTAATCAATTGTTTTTCCATTTTCCTTTACCACCTTTAGTGGTGTAAATTATGTTGTAAAATATATTTATATTTGTTATCTATTATATTTATTATTTTATTCATCTTATTTAATTCTTTTACAACACATATCTTAATAATTTCCATTTTTAATAAGATACTTTTGTTTGAGGATGTGTGGACTACCTCCCACTCATTGTGATGTGATTCATTCACACGATACATAAAACATATTATGAATGGTATTAGTGAATATATATTATATATATAATCTAGTAATGATAATATAATAATGATATATTTATATGTGTGTGTGTGTGTGCGTGTGTTCGTGGATTTTAATTTCTTTCATTAAACTGACAGTTATATAGAAATTATGTTCATTTGTATGTATAGCTTACCATCTCCAAGAACGGTGTATTCTGTTTGATACTTATATAATATAAGAATTATAATATGAAATATTTAATGAATATTACATAAATTTAAATAATATTTTAAATTATGGAAATCATTATTTAAATATAATGACCAAATATATATGAAATTAAGACATAGGCATAAAAAAAGTGGATATTACACATTGTTAACCCCTAACGTAGAATTATTAACTAGTGGGTAATATAATGACATAATAAAAAAATATTTATTGTTAGTTATAATAATATGGTTCATTGATATATATATATATATATATATATATATATATATATATATATTTGTTAAATAGGTGGTTCGAACATGTATGGAGTGAGTCAAGACTTACGGTAATCGAATTTGATCATGCTACTTATTTCCATGAGATGCTTGTCTTATTCCCTACCCATATCTTTTGTGTCATGCATATAATTTCCATTTACGTATTATATTCCAATTATATATAAGTCTATTTTCCTAAATAACAATTTCATTATATTTCTATCATGGGGTTTAAGATTCAAAAGTCAACGAATTAGAAATGTAATTTTTTTTCACAATTTTCATTCTTTGTGAAACATCCCAAGTAATAATCCTATATTTTTATATGAGGTTTATATACATGATTTGATATGTTATATCATGTATCTATTTTATTTAATAATATTTTACACTTCATTTGATTTAATTTTCACACATTGCGAGTATTTTTCATGTATACCATGTTATAAGAGTTTATTGAAACAATCTCATCATATTTTGAGATTCTTTATTATAGTGTGTTCTTAGATGAAATATACTGATTCTTATATCAGGAATACTCTTTAATTTTACAATGCTATTTTTACTGATGATATATTCTTTTATTGGTAGCATTTCCCATTGTTTGTTACATATTATAGTTAATAATGTTTTTTTAAATAATGTCTGACTTTACCTCACCCATCAATCAGAAATATGATTTTATTCTAAACTATGCCATATCAAAGGATTAAAAAATGTTATTTTATTATCCATTGATAATTAAAATACATATCAACCCATGTTTGGTTATATAAATTGTTTTTATGAAGTATCTTTTTATCATTTTTCGATCGAGTCACATTTCGAAAAAAATTATATTGTAAAAGGAATGTTTGGAATTTTCAGGTTTATTTACATTTATGACTGATATCCAATTGATGCTTCATTTAAATGATTATAAATTTATTTTCATATAAAAATTATATTTTAATAAAAATTTTAAATTCATTGTTTCAATGTAATTTCGATGAAAATATTTTTTAAAAGTATTTCATGTTCTTTTATACGTTTTCAATGAAAACAGTTTGGAAAAATTTTCAAGCTTCTTTTCTAGATTTTCATTTAAAATAGATATTTAAAATTTTTATTATTTATAAATATGTTTTATTCGTAATAAAAGTAATCTCAATATCATTTATGTTTTTAAAAAATCATTCTTCAAGTAATAATTAATATTTTCTTCATGAAATGTTATTAAATGATATTTTTAAATTATTTACCATATAGGATGACATCTATGGTTGTTACTAATGCCTTTATGGGGAAATGATTCAATTTTTCCTATAATAATATTTATTTAAAGGATTTATGATTTTATGGAATGATTTTACTGAAACCCTCTTATCTTTCACATGTTATATGATTTTGAATCCCAATTCTTTCCATTGGTAATGTTTAGAATTAAATCATTATGATACCTATATATTTTTTCATAGGTTTATTATGATTGTAGGTTTATAAAATCCATTTCATTTAATGGGTTATGATATGATTGATTATGATATTGTGGAAATTGTTTTAGTAGATTCAAAATGATATGGGTGGGACTTACATATTGATCCAATTAATTATGTAATGATTTATATCTCATGAGATAGACTTGCATAGAATAGGAAATTAACACGGTTCAATATTACATGGTTAGAATGAGAAATGATCTCGGTTCAGTAATACATGGATGGAAGGGGGAGTGAACTCAGTTAAATAATACAAGATACAATGTATAGTCAACCCAATTCATTAAATGACTTTTAGAAATAATATTTTCCTGGTAGAAATGCCATACCTATTGTGGAAATCATATTATTATCCTATATTCTTTCCAAAATTAAATGTATTATCATTGTGTTATGATTTCATAGATTATGTTCTTCACATTCTTATGATTTATGTCCAATAATATGTTAATATTTATGTCATGATTATTCCATATGATCTATGATATGTAGGGTATGATCATTAATTTTTTTGATCATGTTCATATATACAGAATCTCAGGTATATTCATACATGTCTCCATTGTTATCCCTTAATGAGTATGTCATATAACCCTTCTGGGTTTTCTATCCCTATCATTGAAGATATGTGTTAGGTATGACATGCCTAAAAAGGTTTCTAGTCAGGATAGACCTAGTGGGAGATAATTTAGATCAATTTTGTATTGATTTATTTTTCTAGTATTCCCAAGGTACCAAACTAATACATTCTTTAGGTGATTGTTTGTATAATGTTTTAAGTATTCACAAAATGTAATGTAATATTATTTTATATCATGGTCGGGACATTATAATTGTCATTATATAAAATTTTTAGTTAAACATTTGAAACTATAGAGAGAAAACCCTGGTGAGTTCCCTTAGAATATTTCTAATGATATGCATAGAGATGTCTCTATGGATTAGTATAATTATCAACAAGTGAATGTGGAAGTGGCACATATTTATATAGGTGTATAAACTCTGACATGATATCCTGGACATGACTGGTGGTAATCTTGTACACGACAATATGCCTTAATACATAAGTATTTTGACACTACAGGGGGATATTATTTTGCAATTCACAATATAATAACAATCCATTATAAAGGATTTGAATAAAATATGACTATGAATAAACATGGATTGACCTATTATGTCATATATTAATGAAGGTTCCATGATTTAGAAATCATATAAGTATTTAGTTACATGAATATTTTGTCTTCTGTAAGATAAGTAATGATCACACTATGATTCTAATTTTAGTTAATGGTGGTAAGTGGAAGGAACTAGATTAACATTTAATGTAATACATGAATTTATAAGGAGAATTTAGGTGGGTTGTTCTCTGGAGTTTATGATTTTGTTTTCATGCCAATTCTGTTTTCACAGAACACGATTAACAATGTCTACCATAACAAAATATTAGACTCACTAATTAATATATGGAATGAGTTTTATGATAGTTGAGGTAATAGAGACCATAGAGGATTGATGATTGAGTTTCCATATTGTCAAGAATTTGTAAAGAATCACCCGAGTGAAAGACCTAGAGGGAAAAAAATATGTTTGGATTGTGGAAAAAAAGACACCATGTAAGTGAAAGGAAGGAAAAAATGTAGGGTTCAGTTAACAAACTCGACAAGAACATTGAACTCCATAGGTATCCATTTATGGTTAATTTTTTATGTATAGAATAAATGGTCATTATGAAACTCAATTTCTAATGAGGTAATATATTAATGAGTATTTGCGAAGTGGTGTGAGAAATGGTTACATTGAAGATTATGGTGTGTCAATATATGAAATGTGATTGGAATGAGATATTATATAATATGATGTGGTATCCTTGTAAATTGAATATGGATGATGTTGAATAATAATAGTTTTTAGGTAGTTGGACTTTAGAATTATTTTATATGAAAGGAGAAATATATAAGTATTGTCACCTTTATGTCTTTTCGCTAACGACATACAAGAATTCAATTAATGAATTTGATTGAATAGAAATGTGATTTAATGGAAAGGTGTTGTCCAAGGAAAATTCAAGATTAAGATGAAGATAATTATTAAAATTTTCTAAATGTTTTGAAAATTTTTATTCTATAATGATATTCTGGATATATTTAAATTGGATGGTATTGATTACCTTGTAAATAATTAAGGTCAAGTTGACAATTTGTTCATAATATTTTGGATGTATTTAAAAACATTTTGGATTTATGGAATTAATCAAGAAATTTACGGAATAAGGAATAAGTCATGTTTTCAAGAATTTTTTATTACAATTCAAGTTATTAAATTTTTTCTAGAGATTTTATGATGAGGGTATACATGTGTTTGTATGTGATAACAATGGGATACATTCAGATATACATTGGAGTTAATTTTATTCTAATTTCTAACTTTCTTTATAATGATTTGTATTTTCGTCATTAAAAATGGTTATAAGGGTTACCATTCAGGAAAAGATTATTTTAAACATCATATAATGTATTTATGCACTGATTTATAACTAAGATCCTTAGTTAAGAGAAAATATAGTGATTATATTTATTTAACACATGTTAATCTTTTTTATTTTGGAAATTATATAATAATTGTTTTAGAAAAGGACATCATGTATTATGGGTGACAACTAATCATTTCCAACGAGGTTGTAGGTCTTGAAACCATGATCGAAGGATGATAATAATTTCATTCCTACCACTTTACAACTTTATTTCCAAGTTGATATGTTATTTTTTATTAATTATTAATTATGAACCACTATAGACACATTTTAGGTTTGAAATTTACATCACTAAAAATATTTATTTTTATAAATATTAATGGGAAAATAGTTAATATTTTCAATCTACTATGTGAATTATGATTCTCTAAATGTCTATTTTATTGGTTATGGAATCCAAGCCAATTTTCAGATATCTACTATATGATGTAATGTATAAATTAGAAATTGATAAAATCAAAAAAAAAGAATGATTTTTTTAAAATGAATAGATCTTGAATGAAAATTACATTATATTCTTATTCAATAAAATAATTACTCTATGATATGAAAAAGGTATAAAAAATCAAAATTCCTTAATTTTCATTTGAGTTAATGGACTTTTACATCATAAAAAATTTATGAATTTGTGGCCTTCAAATTTTTGGTGATAAATTAATTGAATTTTGATTCATAAACTCAATCACTCCCAATAAATAATTGTGCTTCTCCGTAGAGTACATATTTTATCATCCCACATGTGTTCTCACCTCAGTAAACCTTGGTATGAGTGACTTTGGGTAACTATTATGTTTCAGCTTTCCTTTTTAAAATGGATGTATTATTGTTCATTTTAATGATGTTGGTTTCTATGAAAATAAATCTCAAGTATTAATCATTTAAATTCCTAAAAAATTGAGGAATAAATTACATTTATTGTGGATTGAATATAAAAACATTATATTTGTGAAAGAATTTTCAGGAATTAATTTAATATATTTTATATTTTTCATTTCACAAAACTCTGATAATAGTTATTAAAGCACTATGGCATATTGTGTTATCTGAAATTCCAATTTAATTGTGAAATACACACAATATATTGTTTATATTTATCTCAATATAAAATTTAGGTAAAATTACTTTTCATTCAAGGCATAATTTCCGCGGTGGCTAACTTACCATGCAAGAAAAAGTATTAATGAAAAATAATATATTATTAAAAAAAATATAAAAATATATCCCACCCGAAGTAAAATTAGATTTCATAAATATTATTTAAGAACATATGTAAATATATTGTTTTAATAAAATATAAAATCATATAATTTGTTAAAATTATTTATAAATGAATATAATAACAAATTGAAAATAAATGGAGTATTTTTATAGAAAAATATTATTATTATCACATTGATGGTTTAATCCTAATTAATTAAATTAATTAAATTTTTGAAATAATAAATTAATATATTTTTTAGATATCTAGGTAAATATTTTTTATATTCATCTATTATATTTTATAGTCATGAGATCAGAACAAACAAAAATTTACACATAAAACCCTATATTTTTATTATGGAAGTTTAACCACCTTTTATTGGAGAAAATGTATAAAATATAATTTTGGGAACATTTATAAATCATAAATTTGAAAATAAAAAACATCATATAATTTTAATATCAAATATCAGGTTTGGGTGAATTTTTTTTATTTTTCTATGATGTTTTATTTTTTTATGAATAGTGAAAATATTATATTTCATGTCAAAACAGATTTTTATTCTAATTTATATATATGGTTAATTGAAATTTTAAAATTGTTGAAAAGATTAATTATATAATATTTTTATCAATTAATCAAATTTATATCCTTTTAATTAATTTTAGTTTGAAATCGAATATATAAAACATAAAAAACAATTGAACATTTTTTACTTTATAAACTCCAATTGTTTTCCTCTATATGGTACTGCATTTAAATTAATTAGTTCCATTTATATTATTGGAATATGAAAAAATGGAGTCAATATTTAGAAATAGAATAATTTCTAATTTCTTAAAAGGTCAGCATAGTTTTGTCTAAAATCATTAGTGAAAGTAATTAAAATTAATTGCAACGATTAAAGTTAAATTTAGCATAATAAAGGACTAATCCATAACCATATTTCCCAAAAAGAACTTTTAAAACGTAAAAAGTCCATTTTCATGTATTATTTAGACCTTATCCTACATTTTATATAATTTATAACCTTATTGATCAATATTCAATAAAAAAAGTATAGTGGGGTTTCTTCCTTTTAAACAATTATAAGAGTTGAAATCCTCCATTATAAAAGGACTCCATTAATCCAAATTCGTCACACCTATAAATCCACTTCTTCTCAACTAAACTGTTCAAAATTAGATTCTCTAAAATCTCTTAGTTAATCCTTTATAACTAATTTTCTTATAAATGCAACCACATAAGCACTTTGTTGTAATGAAAATAAAGATACTCGATTAAGAGGTAACACTATCCCTCAAACTCTTTTCTTGTATTTATTTCCCATTAAATTATAAATTATTATTCCATTAATGTATAATAAAACATATATAATGATATACTAGGATTTGTTTAATTATATGTTTTTACGTACGCATATATGGACAACCATCTATTGGGTTATTAACATATTTTTTATATGTACGACGAACTGCTACCTCTATAAACGACGATTCTAAAATTTTCCATTACCACCATTAATCATGGAAATTATGATGAAAAATATGCTTATATATTTTATATATAATTTTTATTATGTAATTAATCATATGTAATTCTTGTACAACACTTATCTTTATACATTTCACTTTGTTTTAACACAATAATTTTGTTTGAGGAAGTGAGGACAACAACCCCCTCAATGCGATGTGATTAATTTATAAAAAACATGTAATGTATTAAGGATGGGTTTAGTGAATATATATGGCATATATTATATAATAAATATATCTTTATAGTGATATATATATATATGTCTTTTAATGTCTCTATTTCAACACTCCAATTAAACTGAAATAACGTTTAGGCTTACGTAAGGATTACTATCTCAATGAATGGTCTATTTTTCAATACATCTATATTCTCTGGATTATTACCATACACATGTAATGAATATAAATTATATTTAAATCATATTTTACATTCTATATGTCATTATATAAATATCATGACCAAATATCTACCAAATTCCAATACATGTGAAAACCCAATTAGATATTAAGCCGTGTGAATCCTTAACATAATATTGTTATAAAATAAGAAGTAAAATTAAATATTCATACCATATATGGTATTATATATAATAACATGTTTTTTGATATATTGATAATATATTTATATTTTTATACAGGTTTTTTACAAGTACAAAGAGTGTGTAGACATTGTGTGAGGGAATTTTTCTTCACTCCATATTTTCCTAAAATAAGGGCCTTATTCACCACTCACTTATTTTATGTGGTATATATAATGAAAATTAACGTATTATAGACGTAGTATACTTAAATATACACATATTTAAATTAAAATTTATGATGTTTCTATCATTGAGGCTGATCTTCAAATGTTACCAAATCATTAATGTAATTTTTATATCAACTTGCCTACACTGAGACTCGTGCCTTTTTATGAACCAATAATTTTATATGTTGTCTTCATAAAACATTTGACATGTTATATAATGAATAAACATAAATTCATGTCATTTTATGCATAATTTGATATCATTTTCTTATATGGGGTGTATGGTTCATAATTTCCATGTCATAAGACTTTATTTACAATATCTCGTCACTTTTTGAGATTGATTATTATTATAATTCTTTGATTAAATGTAATGATAGATATATCAGGACACTGGAGAATTTCATTTTCATCTAGTTATTAATGATACAATCATTTATTAAAAACATTTTCCCACTCATTGGTACAAAAACAGTTAGGAATGTGTTTCTTTATAAAGTCTTACTTTACCACTCTCTTTAGTCAGAAATTTTTGTTTAATCCAAACAATATCATCTAAACGTATTCAAAAAATGATCTATTGTTCTCCTATGATATATAATTGTCCTTTTAACATATTTTTTACAATATTAAAGAAATTAATAATGAATTTTTCTTCGTATTCTGGTGGAGGAACAATTATAAACATTTTAAGGTGTAAAAGGAATGTGTCCCTTGTTTGGGATTATCTATTGTTAAGAACAACATTACCTTGTGGCTTCTATTACTAAATTTAAATTTTATTTCAATGAAAAAAATAACAATATCATCCAAATATTCTATAAATTCAGTGTTTAATAGTATTTTAAAAGAAATAAATCATTTTAAATCATTTTCATGACATTTTATATTTTTTTAATGATAATGGGTTTCAAACTATTCTCATTATTCTTTTATTGGTATTTATGTAAAATGGTTGTCAATTTTTTTTCTGATTTCTGTATAATTTTTATTCCCATGAAAATGGTTTTTAAAAGTTTATATGTTTTTAAAAATCCATTTTCAAAGAAGAACAAAAAATTTCTTCAAGAAATGTTTCCAAAATATATTTCCAAACTATTCCCCTTATAAGTTGACATTCATTGTTGTTACTCCTAAAATATTTGGGAAATGATTCAATGTTTTCATACATATTTTCTCTCTAAATGAACTAAGGAATGATGTAATGAATATTATGAAACCCATTTCACTTTCACAAGTTATATTATTTTGGAAACTATCTTTTTTTCATGGGTTATGTTTTTGATAAAATGATTGTGAAACCTGTATCTTTTTCCCCTTAGTTTTATATGATTTCAAGTTTATGAAACTCATTTTATTACATGGGTTATGAATGATTATATATTAATATATAGCACATATTTTTATGATTTCATTATGAGATTGTTGAGACCAATATCTCCCTCCAATACATTAGGTAATTATTTATATATCATGATATTGACATGAGTGTGATTAGAAATAATATTGTTTCAGTATTATAGGGATGAAACCTAAATAAAATTGTGTCAACAATACATGACGGGAATGAGAAGTAAACATGGTTCGGTAATATTTGGATAGAATGTTAAGTAAAAATGGCTTATTAATGGAGTTTGTCCACTAAAATTGTATTGTAAAAAATACCTCAACTATAATGGAAATCACATTATATGATTTTTTCATTCCATAATTCCATTTCTTCTTCCTATTATATGATTTCATGATTTACGTTCTTATTTTCATTATGATTCATTCCATTTTAACATCTAATCATTTTATCTTGATTCATATCATTGATCTATGAACTGCAGCGTATGATCTACAAATGCATGGAAAACATTATCATACTAATATACTCATTATTATGCTAAGATGTCTCCAATATTTTCCCCTACCATGCTTCTCAATTCACACTTTTTTGTTTTTTTTTTCATTTTTATGATGATTTGTATTAGGTATGATGTCTCTACGATGGTTTAAAATAATGAATAACCTAGTTGGGGAAAATATAGATCAATTATGTTCATGTTTTTATGATTCTAGGTTTCCAAAGGCACTAAAGTCATAGAGTCATTGGGAGTATGATTGCATTCTATTCTAAATATTCTGAAAAAGTGATGTAATGTTAATGTATTTCATGCAATGTTCATTTTAAATCAGCCTCTATTTCCCTGGTCTTATTATAAGAATGAATATGCTCTGATTACACCAAAACTAGTAGAATATACCTACCATAGAGAGACGACTCCCTCTCATCAATGTTATATATTGGATGTTACTCAAATGTTCCATCATCCTCTAACTCAACCATATCATATTAAAGAATAAAAGACATGTATGAATATTAACACTGAAGATAATGTATATGGAAGAAATCCAGTACGGTTTGATACATTTGAGGTAACTATAACTAAATGGTTGTTGACCAAACAATCTCAAAAATAACATCGGGCCTAATATAATGAGGTGATACATTCAATTGTTCTCGAATCTGTCCATTCACTATTATATCTAAAACATTATTCAAAAAATCATACCCCAAATTTAACATTATTGGTTAGTTGTATGGACTGAATATAAAACATATTTATAGACTGATCTTCAGCAATATGCTTCATAAAAAACTCATCTGCACTTATGTCAGCTAAATGTGACTTGGTCCCAGTAGCGTTGCCTCTCCTTCATCTAACAATCATTGAGGTGAACGGATAAACCTAACATATAATGGAACATTTGGATACATCTGTAAATGTACATGAAATTTGTTATTGTATGAGAACATGACAAGGAGTAAGTGTTTTTTAAATGAATAAAAAAATCACTGGCTTATGCATGAAACATTTCATCTATCACTTCTAACATGTTCTTGTACTGGTCATCTATATGTAGGTGATAGGATATACATAATAGTACTTGTAAACCTAGTTCCCCCTGCAATACCTACCAAAAAATTTCCCTAAAACATTCATATATATTGAATACAATATTACATGGAACTCTATAAAGGTATATTATAACTATAACATATATACTTCATGGTACATACATATAAATGATCTATCTGATAGATAAGGAGTGGGTGAATAATGTTAACCTATCA
The DNA here is from genome assembly GCA_963277665.1 of Viscum album. Classification (NCBI taxonomy): domain Eukaryota; kingdom Viridiplantae; phylum Streptophyta; class Magnoliopsida; order Santalales; family Viscaceae; genus Viscum; species Viscum album. The sequence continues at coordinate 60,364,373 of OY728128.1, read as the reverse complement.
ATAATCTATCCTATAACATTACAAATTATTGGTGACTGAGTAATTCACATCCCAAAATACCTGGTATTATAATCCCATTTCCACTAGGTAATGGGAAATTGTTGAAAAATACCAACTGGTTATTGGTGTTCTACCATCAGTTGCTAATAAGTGGAACATTGGGTAATGAAACTAACTATATCCCATTTCATACTAGGCCCAAATAGTAATGGTAAAAATCATGGTACTTCCTCATAAGGGTTGGATATAGTTCTTAATAATATGTATGAAACTTTGAAATAAATTCCTCTCTAGTGTATGTGGGATCCCATAAACATATATGAATTTCAAATACATTTTCATCATCAACTATCTAGATATGATGTAGATCTCCACATGAAATTCTATCTCATTGGACCAAGCTATCGTTATCTGAAATCTGGCACTCTTCACTCAATCTAATTGTAAAGAGGTCATGACTGAAGATGTTTTTACAAAAAAACCCATTGTTCTCTATGAGAACTATATGCATCTCATAAAATAGCTCATCAATAGAAAATATCTTCTGGCCTCCTAGACGGAATGTGTCTCATTCTTCCAGTTAATAGAATCAACAACAAAATTCTATTTATGTTTTCTATAATCATGCCCAAATTAAAATTAATTTTTTTATTCAACCCATAAAATTTTCATCAGATTCACATCACACAGTATAAATAATTACAAGATTTTTTTGTCTATGTACAGAATATATTCTCTATCAATATATAATCCCTCTAATAATAACAGGAGTGAACCACTGCTAATATCATGAGATCACGTGTTTGGTAATTTTTCTCATGAGGCCTCAACTAGAGAGACTTTTATGCCATGAACTAATATCCCAGTATCAAAACTGATCCAAAACTTATATCTATTTCATCTCAAAAAACCATATAGAATTTACTAGGATCATTTAAAATCAGGTTTGGAGTGGATGATAATATCCCATTAATCACTATAATTTCCTTCTCAGATGCTTCATCGAAAGTAAACATGAAAATTTTCTTAATATTTCCCATTAGTGGTCTTGCAAGACATTAGTAATCCTACAAAAAGATAATTTATATCAAGACATCCCCATGAAATATTTAATATCAATGAAATTCATGGGATGATCCTATAAAACTCCTACTCTTTCTGTCTCATGGTCAACTGATGAACCTATCTCTAAGATAATGTGAACATGTTAGTTGAACTTATTGATAATAAAGTTAAATTTGGTGAGAATGACATATAGGATGGTTTCTATTAGTGTTCTCAAAATTATATCAATTTGTTGGGAAAGACGGTGTCATGTTTGTGAGTACATAATGATGTTGATTAGGAAAATACAAACAATGGATTCTGATTCAGTACGAAAACCAGATTCGTCAAATCCATGAGTACACTTTGCATGTTCTTAAGAATGAATGCTACGTACAAATACTCATAGAAGACATAGCTTTAATGGAATTCTATATAAGTTACATCAGATGGTGTTACCGAAAACCTAATGGAATCCTGGACTAAAATATATCCTCTATAAAAATATCACCCCTTAGAGCTATTATAACTTTTTATCTCTAGATTGTAGAGGATACTAATTACTATACCTATGTTATTTCTGCAAATGGAAATCTGCAAAAAACCATATGATATCATCCACCATTTTGGAGAGAAATAATTTTGAAAATCTAGGGGGTATATTTGGCCCCCTAAAACCCGGACCTTCAAATTCGTACAGCCACTTATTGAGAAAATATAACTTAGTAAAAGAAATGTTGTAAAGATTAATGTATATCAGAGATTACTTTAAAACATACTTGATAAAAAATTATACCTCTCTATCCAAAGGTATCCCAGAGTAGTCAACATTAAATACATCCTTTAAATTAATTAATACTTAATTTGAATCATTATAAACAATTCCATGATAAAATATAGTGTTAATCAAACTGGGCCATCACGATACACATCCCATGGTTCTCAGGTGTATCCTAAAATTCATGTACATATGATTCACCCTTTTGAATATAACTAACTACCACTATTTATGTGAACAAAACCATATAATGATATATTAACTCAAAATAATTATAGGAACCAAATATGACATACTTTGAATGATGTAAAAAAACTATCAGATTGAGGAAAAATTGTTTAATAGAAAATTATACATGACTATCCTAAAGGGGAAATTAATTCATGGGAGTAAAATCTCTGCTCAATCACCCAATGGATTAGCATGTCACATCTCACTACAAAGTTACACTATCTCATGGCTATGACTATCCATAATTACCATATATATAATTGAATGATGTGTTCCAGTATGAAAAATACTATAATAGATGATACTAATATAATAAATTTAATCATAGAAGGATAAGAAATAACCTCCTTAGGGTTTGGATTTTCTACATATATCAATTTATATATATAAACACATGATATATCCTAACACCCATGGGATGGCTCGCTCAGCTGGTATAATAAAAAATCTGTCTGAATCCCTCATCCATGACCACCTCCTCAGGCTATATGGTTGGTTGTTATCTAGCTCACCCGCTAAGCTGCAGATGTTGATTAGGATATTGGAGGTCGACATGGTGTGGATAAATTTCAATTTTAAATAGTTGTAAATTTATTATAAAAGCTCATTATATGTTGGATCCCACCATAGGCCCTAGACTCAACTGGAGTTCTATTACACTAGGGATTCTTATGATCCTACGTAGCACACTTTTGAAACATAACATTACTAATCAGTCACATGATATTACTACTGACTACTCCTAATGAAAACTCAAATTTTTACCTCTTGTTTTTGATCATATTAGTTATAGGTCTAGGATCCAAAATTCAATGTCTCCCACCCACAACATCCCTTGTGTTACTCATTGAAATCATGACCTAGTTTATTATCAAATTTATGGTGGTAATATGAAATAGGTTAACCTATGATTCTATGTAATTGTTGAGACTATCCCCAGATTATATTGAAATGTATAACTCAACACTTGGAAGGTTCAATGAAAAAATCTACATTTCCATAAAATTAGTGGAGTAGCCAATAACTAATAAAGCAACCCAAACCATGTGAAAAAACTCTAACCCCAATCATTACTTATAATTATAGGAAAAAAATTATTATAGATGGATATATATATGTCACTCCAAAACGTAGCCTTATACTAATCATCCTGATTCAACACATCTCACAATCTATTATATAAATTGAACAACTTGTTAGATGAAAGTATGACCCTTATTTTGGGAGGTGTCTTTAGATTATAAAAAATATACAGTGTTCCCTCCATTAATGAGTCCATAGAATGTGGATAAAAATCTACTAAAAATGTGTTTGGATACTATTAACAACACTATCAGGTAAAATATTCAACATTTGGTTTAGGTCGTGAGGCTCCCTTCATAGTCTACGTGATCCATAAGGATCTTTATACAAACTACACATCTCAGTCGTGGAGAAGCTTGAAAAATGTATATAGAGGTTTAACTAAGGGAGGTTACACTGGAGGATCAATTTAGACCACCAAAAGAGCATGGTCCTCACAACCCTCCTTGTGTTCAACTCATGGAAATCATATTTGGTATAACTCGAAATATTCTTGGACCATTCTTCCGAATATGCTTGATAATGATTTAATTCAAAGATATAAGTATAGGATAAGTACATAAATTTATCAATACGAGTCACACCACTTCACATGATCCCATGTCTAGGATTGGGAAGTATATTAGATTATATGGTTTGAAAGATACACCTACTACTTCTCACTATTGTGTTTAGTTCATGAGATCATTCTCCACATTACAATTGGGTTCTCAGCACATAGAGTGTCAACAAAATGTTATAATGGAAAACCCCATTGATGTTTCAATTGGAATCTCCAGTTGATGGTATCCATATCATTTAATTTTAATAAATCATTAGATTTTAGTCTTTTATGTATATAATTGTCTTGTCAGATGAGTCAACATTCCTAAATTTGAAATTAACAACATTTAAATGTTGCTATTTTCATGTCATGTAACTATGATAATAATATCACATATGACATTAAAATGTTAAAATTTCATAATTATAGATTGATTATATAGACCACTATTGACATTTTATATATTAATAAACCATATTAATTTAAATTGTTTTTATGTAATCATACACAACCGACATTTTGTCTCATTTAATCATATTCACATAGCTCAAACATGTGATATTTTGTTATTTATGGTCCCACCATCATGATATATGGTAAAAATCACGTTGTTTGATGAAAAGAGTTTATTTTACCAATTATATATATAATAAATTGTGAATAAATGTTACTTATATAAAATGTATAAAAACCAAGGCACTATAACTTATAAAATAATTTTAATATAGAAAAATATATATGGCATCAAATATGAATGACATATGTATATCTATGTTCCTACAACGATACATGAGTCACATACCTATATTCTCTAACATGCCATGAAAATATTGAAACCATAATAAAAATAAAAATTCCACATATCATTTTATTCACCCAATGGTCAAATCAATACCAATGTAACAGAGGAAAATATAGAACATAAATTTCCCATCCTAGGTAATTTTGATTTTCTCGATACATGGGAAAGCATCTCCCATGAAACGACTCATTACCAAAACCCGATACATTCCTCATATCATTTCAAATAGATAAAATGGTATGAAAAAATGAATATACATTGATAATACTTTTTACACCACATTCCTTTTTAACTAATCAGTAACCAAACCTGTGAGCCATATTTCTTCAATTGCACCTCCCCGTATGATATACCTACCGACTAATAGTGAGGGTATGTGATAGTGTATTGGGGAGACTGTACCCACATAATCCATGTTGAATATATTATTATCGTAAGGGGATAAATAGTTTATAATGATATAAATATTATTCATCCAAAAAATATACATCATCCATCTATAAATTACAAAATTTAATAATTGAAATCTAATTCCAGATATAAAAAAACCGGGTTAGGGAGATGTAAAAAGGGAAAATATGATTCAATGTGTAGGATCAGAAATATACAACATTATATCAAAAAAAATTATTGATGTTTTATTTTATTGTAATAAGAATATTATCATGATCCTCTACTCCTCTCCCCCATCATAGAATAATAACTATGGTGTCCAGATCTAGACCCTTCCAATTGTCCCTACCTATAATCATAAAATCTATCTGAGAACCAATTAGTGGCCAAAATATGGTGTTGTATATAATCAGTATTCCAACAACACCAATTTCATTAAAATTTCAAATATTTAATCATAAGTTTTAAAAATGTGAATATATAATATTCAATAAGTTTTAAATATAATTGATTTAATCAATTATATAAGATAATTATATAGTAATATGTTTGTAGGAGGAAAATAATTATGTACTATGAGAATGAATCATCCATTTCCTCTATTATTATATCAATTATCATGTTTCTACGTTATAAACTAAATAATAATATATCATACCTACAAGGGACTATATTAAGGGACACTGGCTATGGCATCAACATTGATTCTCTAATGTCAGTCCATAGTAAAATTGGTGAAATGTATAAAAAATTTGGATATGAATCTGTGACCCCTATACATTAAAAAATCATTGAGTGTACAATGTGATTCGATTGAAAATTCTATATTAAAAATTTTAAGCATCCAATTGATCATGTATGAGGCTTTACAATCGTAATAAATCCAAGTTAATATTCCAAGGCATCCAATATAAAATATATAAGTGGGTTATCAGTTCTATATAATGATTCCTCAGATAAATTTCATATAATTTAAACAATTATAACAATAGAAGGTAATGATTCAAGGGGCCATGTTTGTGTCCATTCCCAATAGAAATTGAATTCATGATATTTGATTCCCTACTCATGTCACATAAATATGCATAAACCAAGTGACTATCCAATTCATTCAACAACTCCAATTTCTTCCAATTCAATATTTCATTCATTCAAAAATGAAATGGTACTATAATGGGTTTTTTACCATTATAAATTCATTAAATATATAGACAAGTATCATTAATATTGGAGTAATCAACAGAACCTATAGTAGAATAATCATATCAATTGAACAAACTAATCACAAAGGTAGTTCAAGTTGAGTTTGAAAACCAACAACCTTGTGTAACAATGTAATAAGGATTTTAAATCATGTTTTAATTAAAAAAATAAAATATTAATTTATTTCTTGTTAAATTCCAATAATATGTGATGCATGACACTATGATAAGAAGGTATAAACACCTAAATTATAGAAAAAAGGTATAGACCACATACCTTTGATGGGTAATACTCTCCTCATTCATTATCATCCATTAATTTGTAATAAAATAGGATAAATAAATGATATACTAATGTACCATGAAAATTGATCATATTAGATATAAAATATTTATAATTTTATATGGATAGATAAATAATGGAAGAAATAGCATTAGAGAGGATATTCATACAGTTCAAATATGGTCAATGGTGTATGATTAAACGCTCGAGTGAAAAAAATCATCCAAATCCAGGGGCAAGAGAACACGAGATCTCTAATATGGGGGGGGGGATCTATGAAATGTATAAGATATGAGTGGATTATATTTTAAATTGAAATAAGGGGGATAAGGTTAAATATCACTTTAGAAAAAGGTTGTATGGTTTGGCTACATGGTTTGGACAATTTGTTTTCAAACTATAAAATCCAAATTTCTAAGTGGCACTAAGTGTGCATTATAGGTACGAGGCTTGTTGAAGTCTTATACAACATGTGTTCCCCTATATGGACCTTTTAATCAAAAACTACAATTTGTTTAAACAATGAAACCATGGGTTCATGGTTTCAACAATCCTTACAGCCCACCTATTTATTCAAAATGTTGTCAGTCATGGTTATAATATGCCCCAAAACCCCCAGAATTATCTATATTCCTTCGATCAGTTTCATATTGGTAAAATGAAATATTTAAAAAAACATTCAAACTTTTTATAACTTCTAAGAAGAGTATGGATGTTACATTTAGCATGGGTGGGTATAGTTGGTAACAAATGAGGTTTTGACAGTATTTGTGGTTATAATGCTATCAGTTAGAAGTACATTAATATTTTTAGTGGTCATTATGTATTTTCAGATTTATGTGGATCATAGTTTCAAAAGTATATATAGAGAATTATTATGTTTATAATGAGTATTTTATGTTTTTAGTGATTATGAATAATGATCATTTTTAATAAAACTATGGATATGATTATATATAGATAAACATACTAATGATTTTTTGAAGTATAAATTAATTGGTTCTCTAATAAATTACATCATTATTGAGATACTGAAAATTGGATACATTGGTGGATTAAATGAACCAGGGGTTCATCAACATGAAATGCATTGGGTGATAGTTGAATTGATCGTCACTCAAATTCTGAAAGACTAGACCTAAGTGTGAAAACATGGTTAGGAACTCCAAGGGGATATGATTTGGTCAATCACAATCTATTTATGAATGATTGTGTTGGATTTATGTCCTGATTAAATTATTGGATATTATCAATAATTGTATTGGAACCTCATTTAATGTAATGTCTATTTAATAGGAAGTATGAATGGAATAAATGAAGCTTAAATTAGAAAATACATGAATGTATTTTCGAATTATATTTATATAATCATTCAAATTGATTTTTATAAGCATTTTGGGTTTTTTTGTTGAAATATGTGAATAAAAATTAAGTACAGAATTTTTTTATCTAGATACAACAATTTTATGTTATAAATTAAGGAATAATTATTAAATGGTTGAGAATATTTTTATATTTCTTTAATAATGCAATATGTGAGATATCTAGTATTAACATATGTTGTGAGGATGATATCTTAATTGAAAATGTGTCTTGACACTCAAATAAATTATTTATTGAGGTGATATTTTCCAATGAAAATATGATATATTTAAATAGCCATTGACTATTATTATAAACATTTAAGGATCCTTCTTCAGTAGTTTTGAAATAATAGTTTACAAAAATATTAAATTGCATTGATAAAATTATGAAATGATTTTAAGGAATGGTTAAAATTTATAGATAACTATTTAAGAACTCATGTTTGAATGGGGGATAAATATTTTTATTATATGTTTGATGTCGATATAATAAAGAGTTGAGTGATTTTGAAATTAATAGTTGTGCATTATCAATACGATTTGGATTGATAATAATTCATCAATATTAAATTTATGTTATGGATTTTTTTTGGATTATTAGTTATTTTTTCAAGTTTTTAATTTAATGAAATTTTGAATAAATCAATTGCATAATTAAATATTGAATTAATTTATAGAATAACATGTGATTTTACTATAGTTTAATGACATGGAGACTTATGTAGTTTCTTTAATGGTGCACTCTAGTGAATATATGATTACAATATAGAAAATCATTATCATTTGTGGAAATATTGGTATGTTTAACTTGATAAAGATAATAAGATATATGTAACATTTAAAGATATATCTTAAAAAAGTGAAAATTAATATAACCATCAAATACATTAATTTATTAATAAAATAAAAAATTTTGTGGATGAAATTTATTTATGAAAGTACGATGTAATGAAATGAGATTTCAGAACCATTTAAATAATTTATATGTTCAATAACATGTGTTACAGATAACACCTAATGTAAATATGAAAACAATATAAGATAATGATTTGTAATAATGCTTTGATAAATCCTATATTACTAGAAATCAATGACTTATTCTAACCATTAGTGGATAATAATTGATATATTTTAATATTGGAATGGGTTTTCGTCAATAAAAGACATTTTAATTATAATATAATTATTAAAAAAGAAATTATAAATTATTTATTATAGATTTATTTTCTATATAAAAAATTTATTTTTTAAAATCATATTATAAAAATATACTTTGTAAAATTTTATATTTAAATATTATTATTTTCATTGAATGTGAAATATATAGGGATTTTTCACTACATATAAATGATTATGAAGATTAGAAATTATTTTTTGTGGTAACATATGAATCTAATGAATAAAACTATTCATTTTAAAATATTCTTTGAACTTATTAAACATATTTCTATCATTTTTAGATCTAAAGTAAAATATTTATTTAACAAAAATTGAATTCGGTTTTCTATTTTATTCAATATTTTTCAAAATGATATTTGGTTTTGGATTTAATAAAAATCATCATTAATATTATTTTATTTCTAATAAATAAAATTATGTCATTAAAATTAGTGAAAATTATAATATTTTTCTTATATATAAGTTTTAAGTTGAAAAAAATTATATTTTAATAAACTATTTATTTATGGTGTAGTGTACTTATTTTAAAATATTGTTTTCAAATATTTATAAATTTTATATGAAAACATTTTTTTTAAATTTTAAATTGCATGATTCAAATTAGTTAATTTTTGTTATTTTAAATCTTATCCTTTAAAATCTTGTACATGGTTTAGAAATTTATTACCAATGTAAAAGTAAATTAGGCTAAAAGATAAAAAGTTAGAAGAAAATTATTAATAATAATACTGGTTATATCTAAAATGCGGGTCTGAGTATAAATTTAGAAAAAAGAACACAATAATTCAACTTTTTTACATTTTTTAGCAATTAAAATGTGAATTGTAACATTACATTATTTTAAATGTGACACTTTCTTCCAAAAAAAATAATATTATTCAATGATAAAATGAAAACCCATAAGACAATTCAGGATTCACATTAATTTCATGTTTCCATTTGGATATATTCCGCATTTATCATACTATAACAACACTACTTATTAATTTTTCTATTCACAATTAGTTAGTGTTTGTTCTTCAATTCAAACGATAATTTAAAGAGAAAATTATTATCCCTGAGGTGGTTATCCAATTCTCTTTAGTGTTTCATTCATAATTTTTACTATACTATCATTATATAAATTCATTAATATAATTAATGCAACATATTTTGTATACTAAAACACATATATATAAATTAATCTACACATATTCATTTCATTTCATCTACTAGGAAAAACCAATACATAGATTGTGTGTGTATGGAGACAACTGCCTCCATGAAGCAATGTTGTTCATTTTTCATTACATCCATTGGAGACATATTATAAATATGATTTTAAAATATAAAATGGAATTTATTCAATTTCATATAGATCTCATAATATATGTTTTATATCATTTTAATTATATGAATGATACACAACACTTATAAAAATTTACCATCTTAAAAAAGGAAACATTGAGGAAAAAAATTTATTCATAATAAAAATTAAATTGAATCAAAATATTATCTCATTATTATTTATAATTAAGTTATATCACACTACAAAACCCTAAATGATATCATTATTCCATTGTAATAATGATACTTTAACTTAATCACTCCATATTTATCCATCAGTAATGGATTGATCTTGTTTGGGCCGGGTTGACCAACCATATGAAACTTTTATTAAATTATATAATGAAATATTATATAAATATATTTATTGGAATAACATTATAAAAAGATATAAATAAATATAATTTTTCTCAAAATAATACATTTATAATTTACAAAATATTTTGGAAAACACTTTTTTGTAGTTTAAAAATCACTGATAATTCCTCATCATTGATTTAATATTCTAGGTTAAATAATAAATTAATAATGATATGAAATTTAAAAAATATAAATAGTTGTAAACAACCACTCATAGTAACATTATTTATTTTTAAAATATAAACTATAGATGAATAATAGATACCAACACAAATCACACATAACTAGTAAAAACCATTTAAATTATAAACAACCAATGAAAAAATATAGTTGAAAATGAAATATAATATATATATATATATAACTATTATAAATAGGGATTATAATTTATAATAGCTATAAATATTGTTATTTTAAATTTAATTAATATTTTTAATATAATTAATCATTATTTTTGTTTAATGTTCAAAACGAATCAGGGTAGTGGTAACACTTTCATCACAAAATTTCATAATTTCGGAATAATTGTAATTAAAGTATGAAATCTATATTAAATGGTTTATAATATTCCAATTGTGTATATAGTATCATGAAATAACACTATTCATTATATTTTAACTTCAAATTAAATATAATTCTTTTCAAGGGGTATATATTAGAATATTTCTTATACCATGAGGGTTTCCATATAAATCTCCCTTCAGTGTGGCATGTTTTTTTAATATGAACATATATTCATTTTTATGTTGTAAAAACTACAAACCCATGAATTATAATAATTTAAAATAATATTAAAATGTAAAAGTGACATTTTTTCTCATTCTTCCACATCATGGGATATAAATGATTTCATCATTATCATATAAGGGACTATTGAAACTAAATCATATTTCATGAGTTATAATGTTTCTCATTTATAATTATAAACCTAATTATTTCTTTTCTCTTGTGACAATAATATTTACATTTTACTCTTTTTTTCAAAGGATGTTTTGGTTACTCTTCCATGGTGTTGATTTTCAATAAGGTTATTTCAAATGTTAAAAATGATTATCCATTCATTCAAAATTATTGGTTTTACCATCCACTTTTATTTATTTTCAAAAACCATAATCCCTTTCCAAGTATCTATTATTGAAAAATATTTTAATAATTTAACTTTTTAAAATATTTTTCACCATTTTTTTAATAAATTTAATTTTCATGGTGACAGTAACTTCTAGTTTTATTCGAACTATAAAATCATTTTATAAAACATATTTTATTCTTTCGACACAATTTTCTATTTTACATAAATGATTTATTTATGTGACTATTATATTGTTTAATAACCTTCTATATATTCTTAAAAATATATATTATTGAGGTGTTGTGTTTTTTATTTCAATTGTTTAAATTTTAGAGGAAAATCACTGTTATACAATTTGGAAATGTTGGAAAAACATTTTTTTAATTCCATGGGTTATTTATGATGTGATGAATTAAATAGATATATTTCCCATTATTTTTCATTATTTTTTTAATGATTTACTTTTTATGGGATATATATATTGAAATGATGATGGATGAGCTCTTATATATCCCCCCTATTAATTGGTTTTGGTTTTATACCTCATGTGGTAAAGATGTTGAATATGAACATGATGTGGATTAGTTAATTTAACTAGAGAAATAATAAACATGATGAAAATTAGATATATCCATCACATTAAACATAAAAATGATGCTCATTAACACAATTAATAATGAACCAAATGCGATATAGATTTATACTCCAAATTATGTGTGAACACGATGCATATTGTCTTTGTTCAAAAGAATGTTCTTGAACCCCATATGGTTACTTTTTTTATAAAAAAATTTAATACATATTATTTTTTCATTTCCATCATTCCATGTTATAATATATTGTTGTGTTCTATGGAACATGTTTATTATATCATGTTTTCCATTGACAGTTTCCATGGAATATGTTTTTCTTCTCATATTACAGTAACTTCCCTCATTACATATGGACAAATGTTATTGAGCCCTATTCCTTTTACTATGATATATATTCTATGATCATGGTTTCTCTCATTATTAGGATCTAACTATTGTTGACATGTTGATGGGGTTTTTCCCATACAAAGAACTCAATATGATCTATTTCTTATGTTTTATATTCCCTAGGTTATATAGATTTGTATTACTTGTTGGATGTATAAAAAGGTGTTTTATGGAGTTCTATTATAGATAAATATCCATATATTACCTATATTTATAGTAATTAGATACAATAAGACCCTTGTTCCTTGAGTAGTGAAGCCATTGAAGAGATGTATCAACTGAAACGTGGAAATAATGTAATATTTAGGTTATTTCTATCACCGTTCTTTATAATATTCACCTATAAAAAAATTCGCCATGTTATTGTTTAGATATTATGGTAGGGATGATTAAAAATTATATTATATGGATATTTTGTTGAGTGTTGGGGTATCTAGTCATATTTGGAAATTAGATACGTTTCACACATAAGAAATCAGTTTGTAAAAATTTTCACAATGTTTTGTGGTTAATGATGATAACGTATTGATTTGGACATTTATTTTTAATGTAACTTTTATTTTGTTTTTCATCAAATAATTATTCCAAATGTTTTCATCCTTCATTAATATATTTTTTCCTTCATCGATTCAACCATTTTTCATATTTAGTCTCCAATCAAGTCCGTTTTTTATTAACTATCAATTTTTTATTCAATTACATATTAACTATTTGGATTATTTTCATGTGCATGGGAGGGTTTTTAAGTTAATTTTAAATTTGGTTTTGGGTTAATAAAATTTTAAATAAACTAATATATGTGATCTTAAGTAAAAGGGATATTAATATTTAGAGTGTAAATTATTAGGCCAAGGATTTGGTTAGTCCTCATTCCAAAAATGACATGTCTAATCATTATTTATTTTATTCCAGTATACTTCATGTTCATATCATTATAAAAGCTTATTTATATAGTCATTAATAGTTATTATAAATATATTTTATTTTATTTAAATTAAATAAAATTATTATATTACTTTTTTATCCATGGTTTTTCTTCCACGGGATGTGTGACCTTTTTGGTTTGACATCATCCTAGTCACTTTCTAATGTTTATTATATAGTATTTGGAATGTGAAATATAGATTCTAAATATGATACACCATAGGATTAAATAATTTTTTTGGTGGATATGTGAAATTAGAACTATCTAAACAACTAGTGAAGCTAACTATTTACCAATCTATAGTCTTCTATATCCTATCTCACCATAACACAATAAAAAAATTATACAAATATAATAATATATAAATATGAATTTATAACAAAAATAGATAACACATAAATAAATCTCAACAAATCCAATATCTCGTACCTCCTAATTATTTTTTTAGTTCTCCCATCCCTTTGAATATAATCACACTAAGAATAATAAATCTCGAAAAAAAAACATACAAAAAAAGGAATCAACATACTAGATACCACAATATGATTCTATATATCAGATCAACAAACCACATTAGATAAAAAATCACTATATCCTAAAGTAAAAGTATGATAGAGTGCTCGTCAACAATTGATATCACATACATCCTAGAATATCATGGTGTTCCCAAAACCAAAAACATTATATTGGAATTATTATGTATACATAACATTGGTGGTCATATTGGTGAAATGAAAACATATGGTTAATATATATTTCCTTAAGAGATAAATTACTAGAGTCCACATCTCGTCCAAACACCTATACAACTACTTCCTAATTCATCTAAATAATGAAAACCATTTCTAAAAATAATAAAACAATATGAATACATAATAGGAACACAACAACAATAATAATTTTAAGAGTTTCACATAAGATTAAAAATATAAATTTATAATTTACTATCTATATAGATTTAATTTTAAATAGTAAATATAACAACTAATAATTTATTATAAACAATAGTACATTTTTCATAAAATTTATCATTCATCACTAATACAAATACTTTTTTATGTCGGTTTTTTGCCATTTAATGTCGGTTTTATGGAGACATTATTGCGAGCGATGTTAAAAATATTATTTTTTTCGATAGTTATTTAATAATTGACATTAAAAATGTGGTCTTATGATTTCTAATGTAGGTAATTAAGAAAATATGTAGAAGAACATTTAGAAATGGAATTAAAAATCCATTTTTTATGTTCGGTTTTTTAAAAACTAACGTTAAAAGGGATTTTTACATTGGTTCATTAAATTCAAATGTTTGAAGTCATTTTTAATATCGGTTTTTAAAAAACTGTTGTATAAAATTTTTACCATCTTGTAGATAATTTTCTATGATTTGATTTTATAGGTTGTAGAGATCAAACAGAGTTATGGATCCAAAGTTATGAACATCATATGTTTAATTTTTTTTAGGAAAGATTTAATGAGCCAAAGGTAGCGTCATCTTTGAAGGATTTAATGAATCCGTAGGAGTATATGTAGAATTACCTTAATATAAAAAATTTATCATCATTATAATAAAATTATAATCATTAAATTGTTTTTCAATTATGAAAAATACATAGAAAATATAAATAATGGAAAAATAATTAAAATAACATGAAGAGATCACGAAAAGAAGAAATTGTGGATTCACGTGGAATATAAAATAGGTTGAGATGGTGGAAGGATGTTCGTGGAGTGAAATGTTCATAAATTGGAATGTCAATTAAGAAAAAAAATCATAAAAACCATAAATCATAGATAAATGATTAAATATACCTTAAAGAGATTGCAGAAAGAATATATAATTTATTCACATTGATGATCAAACGAGTCGAGTTTGGGAAATGATAATGATTGAAATAAATAATCGTTAAATTAGGATATGTGTATAATGAAATCTTATAGTTGAGATGATAATAGATAATGTGGTATTAAAAAATTTAGATAGCAATTAGGAATTTCGATTTCATGATGTAAAAAACATGAAATTTTGCACTTGTGGGATTTAAAATTATCTTTCACATTAGTTTTATAATAACTATCATGAAAATATATTATACTTTTCACTTATTTTTCATGTTGGTTATTAAAAAACTGACATGAAAAATCAATCTTCATCACTTTTCACATTTGTTATTTAATAACCAATAGGAAAAATCGATTTTCAAAACATTTTCAGATTGGTAATTTAATAACTGATGTTAAAAGTAATTTTTCATTATGATTATTTAATAAAAGACTTAAAAAAGACTTAAAACGTTTATCTTATTTCCCAAGATTTAATTATACAGTTCAAGAATCTCAAATGGAGTTACAGATTAAATGTTATGGCCTTTAGAAGTTTGGCTTCACAAAGACTTTGATTAGAGATGATCAAATTCTGAAGGACAAAACATTTAATCTGTAACTCTGTTTGAGCTCCATGACCTATAAGATCGATGTTTTTGAAATGAAATATATTGTTTTTAAACAATTATCAACTCCGTTATTAAATTACTGTTATGAATAATACCGCTTAACATCAGTTATAAAATAAAAAACGTGAAAAAGTCTTGAAAATCGATATTTCAGGTCAGTTATATAATAAATGGCGTTAAAACGTGATGAAGATTAAATTTTCACATTGGGTTTTTAATAACAGACATGAAAAATAATTGAAAATATTAATATATTTTCATGAAAATGGATTTTTCAGGTCCGTTATTTAATAACCAATGTGAAAAATTGATGAACATTGATATTTCAAGTAAGTTATAAAATAAGTGACGAGAAAATTAAGATAAAATGATTTTTTCACATTGGTTCTTATAAAACAGACCTGAAAATTCAGAAAAAATATATTTTCACATCAGTTATATAATAAAAAACATGAAATATAAATTTTCAGAGATTTTCACGTCTGTTCGAAAAAATGACATGAAAAGAGGCGACGTTTAAAATAGTTTTTTTACCAGTTCATTTTTATTTATATATAATTAATTCCTCACATAAATTCATTTATTCAACACTTTAATAATTTTTTCAAACACCATTATTATATTTTATTAACAGTTTTATATTCATTATATAACCCATGATTTCTGTAATATGATTACAAATAAATTACCCCACCAAAAAATAAAAAATACCAATAACCAACACTATCAACACTATTACTTATATGATAATATAAGAAAATCTACACACTAGAGGAACATAATAAAACATAAACACCACGTCAATTAGAAAATAAAAAATCCATAAAAAAGATATTTCCCCATTAATACTACTAAATAAAATAATTACCAAAATGAGAAAAATAAAATAATTTTATCATAAAGTCATTATTCCATAGTGAAAATTATAACATTCATGACATATTTTCCACCTAGGTTATTTAGAAATGACATAAAAAATTATTTCCCCATTGGTTATGAAATAAATGTCACTACATAGGAATGATGTACATTTTCAAAAACTTTTATCGGATATCCAACATTGAAAATTCATTTAATCACACCGGTTAATAGATAACAGATTCAAAAGCTATTTTTACATCCTTTCTTGATAATACTATTGTGATAAATAGTTTTTTTTCAAATATTAGGTGTACCGATTTCCTTTTAATTAATTTTTATGATAATAGTAACTTTTATATCACAAGAGGGACCCTAAACCATTTTTTCTCTAATATATATATTTTAATCTCATTAATTTCACATTTCCACCATTTTCCATCCATAACATTCATCAACTACCACTTTCTCTCCCTATACAATATATATCCATTACCTCCAACTTCTCATTCATCCCCCATTCAGTATATATTTTTTGGGTCATTTTTTCATTAAGTGTCTCTTCCCCCATAATTATTTGTCCATCTATTTTTTACTTTTATTTTATCTTCTGATTATTCTGGAATATGATGTTTTTTTCAATTGATATATGATATCATTTTCCAATAAAATTAGTATTTATTAATATTTTTTGAATAATTTCTAAATTTTATTAATTATTAATATCATAATTTAAACATTATTTTTTATAATTAAATATAATTACAAATCACCTTTTAATTATGTATAAAATTCACAAAAACAATTAGTTTTAGATAATATCATTGTTAACTATTTTTTTAATATTTAATAAAATTTTTCTTCCTATTTATGTATTTTTTTTAAAATTTTGATATCCAGAAGAAATCATAATCCCTTTGAAAAAGATTAATATCTATTTAGTAATATTTTCTATTTGGATATGGATGGAATATTATTCACTTTTCCGTTATTTCAATATATCCTATAGATGTTCTTAATATATTAAACCATGGTATTTTTTATTTAAGAGGCATATATATAGTGATTTAATAAAATATGATTTTTTTTTCAATTTCTTGAATCCTATATTATTCATTTTCCTTATGACTGATAAAGAGTTTTTTACATTGTAGTGGAAAATCATCATACCTATGATCATTCAATTTTCTTTTTTTATCATTGTTATATTAATCTTGTTTCACTAATTTGTAATCCACTGTTTTTTTAGATGATTTATCTTCTTCTACAAAAAATATATTTCTCTTGTGCTGATTTTTGGCTGGGATAAACCTTTTATATGTCACCTAAATATGTGTATTGATATTTTCTTTTGTTCTTTTTTTCCTCTCTTTTTTACAGATTTCACCCCCAATATAATTTATGTTAATTCGAAAGAAATATTTTTATTATGGTTGACAAATATATGGAACCATTGGAAATCATTATATAAAGTGTGTTATAATTACTTCATAAAATACATTAATATTGTATTTTCAAGAAAATATTTGTGTCAATATTAAAATGATGACGAATTTTTTTGGATCATATATGCGTGAAATTTAAATGTTTCAATAATTTAAGAAGAATGATTGTCTGATTTCATGATTAGTGAATTAATTTATATCATGAATATATTTGTAAGTTAAAATGAACTAAATGTGGACTTTTTAAATTTTACAATCAAAATAGAATGAAACTTACTTGTTTATGTCAAATATATTATTATTTTTTTTGAAAAATTTAATTATATTTTTTTAATTAGGTTTTAAAAAAGTAAAATTGAAATTAAATTTCTAAATTCGATTACATATATTCAAATTGATATATTTTTTTTATATTTTATTTGTTTTTTAGTTTTATTATTGTATTGTGAACCATAGATGTGTATAGAAAAGGATTCAATGATATTTTGGTATTTTCGATATTAAATGATAAAAAAATGGTTTTTCTATCAATATAATCATGAATATTTTAACTATAAAGATGATAAATTCTAGAGATATCATTGATAATTTAATTTGAAATGGTTTTAATTCATGTTAATGACATTAAATTTGGCGTGGCGAGACTCTGAAAAATATAGATATATTGGTGATGATGACATTCAGGATATTATGTATAATAATATTGAAGTAATTATTAACTATATTCTATTGGAATATATTTGGAAGGAGAAGATAATTTAGAATCTATAAGGTGGTGTATAAATACTATTATATAATTATTTTATAGAATTTATAGTTTATTCATTGGTGAAAATACATAATAACTTGATGTTAAAAATGGATTGAGTGACTAGTGTTTTAATGAATTACAATAGCTGTTGAAAGATATATTTCCTATAGAAATGATATTGTTGAACAACATTATAATGAAACTAAGATAATATACCCAATGGGTTTTGGGTACTAGAAGATATATTCTTGTCTGAATGTTCTTGAACATTATAGGATGGAATACTAAGTTATGTTAGAGTGACCTAAATGAGGGACCTCGTGCTATAAGATGAAGTAAAAAACATTAAAATTTAGTAATTATAGAGTGTATTCATAAATAAATATGTAATCATCCTATGATACCTTTTTTAATAATTTTATTTGAAAACTATAATAATGAAAAAAAAATATTTCATATGTTTGAGGGGATATCAATGGGAAGTTATAATTATTTAAATAATAATCCATAGTTTAAAAATCATTGTCAATATTTTTCTAGAATTTTAATTGAATTTAATTATATGATATTTTAAATATGCGTAGATGGAATGAATCCATATCAAATACATATTAGGAAAATAGTTAATGGCCTATTTTATAGATAATTAGTAACTAATCTACAAAATTTTTAATGAGGTGAAGACATATCATCCTGGGTTTATTGATTTGTATGCCAAAATATCTTGGAAATGGTATTGTTGTTTCCTTGAATCCATTAATTTATTATTTTTAAAATAAATTGAGTGAAATAAATTACATTGTATCATTATTATAAAATTAAACATTCTCAAATAAAACCAATTACTTTTCAAAAAATATAATTTCTAGAATATGGGAACTTTTCTTAATAATGTTTTAATGGAAAAAGAGCATTTCAAATTTCTAGACAATGATCATAATATTTTCAATTGGAATAATTGGAGAAAAATGGTATATATGTATCATTGATGGGTTTTTTCTATTTATCATTATTATCATATATTGAAAATGTAATTAAACTACTCAAAATATATTGATATTTATCAAATACCATTTTCCACCAATAAATATTTTTAAAGGGTGGAAAACATTTTTGTCACAATTGAAAAGATACAAAAATTAGGTAATTATAGAAATATTTCAAAAATAGAATAAATATTTTTTAAACATTCGGATTAGTAAAATCCTGAGGCAAAAAATATTTGTAATCCATTTATAGAGCCCCTTTACCGAAACCCCTTTGTGGAACCCCCATGCAACTAACCCTTAGTCATTTGTAGTTTGATGTTTCATTTTATGCCCTCTGTCATAGTGAATAAATCACCATTAAGTCATCTTATATAGTCTTATCATTATTATTTAAATATGCGGGCACCCCTTTATAGTGCTCATATTAGGAAATCAGCTTTAGTGGGTCCCTAGGTTGATTCCCTATGTCGAATCCATTTTAAGAATATAATATGTGGGATTATGAAAAAGGAAAATGATATTCATCCATCCATTCATTCTATCTAGTCTATACTGAGGCTGATACACCCCCACATCCCTACTCAGGTTCATTTCCATGTTCTAGTCTTTACCCTCTACGTCGGTCCATCTACTATCGACACTAACCACAAAGAAAATATACGGTCCCACAACAATAATTTTTGTTAAGTTCTAGGAAATTTTATATTTTCGACTATAGATCCCTAAAATACAACCTTAATTACCATGAGTTGGTATTATCTTCAGTGATCTAGAAACAAGTACATTCTCCTAGGTGTAAACCCCAAATAATCAATGACATATAATGGTGTTGTCTCATTAAATGTGGTTGATCATAAAATATAATTTATATATATGAAACTATACATAAATAATATGTGATTAGAGGTCATTTATGACCATTCCTTATATATTATGAAGGGGAATCCATTATTAGACAATTCCAAAGATGTAATCCCAGACCGAACAAATTTATTTGTGCTTCGAATCCTAACAAAATGGGATTTGTAGGAAGAACCCCTGATATCAAAACCTAACACCTCAAATTCACCCTAATACTATTTGGGATATATTACCCTAATGTTCATACCCAACAAAAAGGATTATTTTCCTTTCAGGTCACCTTCATAACAATCTTTTTTGGATTACATTCCCAATAATACCACACCCACTCCTAGAAAACCACATCCCTTCGGGGTAATTTGGGCTACTTTAGAATGAGTCCCACACCATCAATTTCATGGAATATTCCACATAGTATTCCTCACTACATGATATAAAATATTTTTATAAACTATGTGAAAAAATATGATGTTTATTTTTAATATACCATGATTCCTTATGTGTTAAGTATAAGATGCCTCTTATAATTAGATGACCCAAAACAACCGACATGGGACACCTATTTTTTGTAATCCAAAAAAATCCATAAATAACAGTGAGTTGAGATAATCGTTATCTTTCTAGAAATATAGGCATCCAACTAGGTGTAATCCCAAGAAAGTGTTAAATTAACCTGATTCGACATTCTACTCATATTTCCATAATCATAGGGACACTCTGGTGTGTAATACCTCACTAATATTTAAATACCTATTAGTTGATATTATCCTAATGGTTCAATAAATATGGGATTCTATGTAGTTGTAATCCCCATCCAAATCATAAATCACCCTGATTCAAGATTCAATATATGGATCAAGACTCATCGGCACCCTCCTAAGTTTATGTTCTAACAACACCCAAAATTATCATGAGTTGATATTCTTCTCATCATTCAAAAAGCATTGGAATCATTCTAAGTGAAATCCCAAACCAAACCTTAAATCACCATCAGTAAAGAATCTCCTGATGGTTCAAGAATCATTGGAATCCTACTAGGTGTGACCCCATCCACACCCAAAAAAACAATGATATAAGAATATACACATGTTTCAAAAAACATGACAATCCTCCTAGGTGTATGACATAACAAAAAAATAAATCAACAAGAGTTGATATTATCCTCATTGTTCCAGAAACACTTTCATCCACTAAGAAGTATGCCCCCAACGAAAAATCTAATGTAATGTGACTGATAATAAATTATCTATTATTTACAACTCATAGAATGAATCACATGGGGTTAGATATCTTTGTTGATCATCCCTTCATAATTATGAATGTCCCTCAATTATAGAACTCCTACAATGGTGTAAAACACAAACCAAACGAAATATGAGATCTTTGATTCCCAACCAAATGGGATGGATTTGAAGCCTCCCTGAGGTTCAAACCGAAATATATAAATTCCACTTCTATTCTCTAGGTTATATCCATAATATGGTCATATCTAACAAATATATGAATTTAAATTTCTGTTCTCCTTTATCAAAATATTTATTTTGGTTACATTCTCTATATGATCATGCTCCTACCAGGATGAGCACATCACTTTGGGGTCCAATGTGACGCTTCAGCATAAGTCCCACACTAGCCTTGACTATGAACCTCTCTCTAAGATGTCATTCACACATGTTGTTAAACTAATTAGTATAGTCCTCATCACGTTACAATAAAAGGAGAGTTGTACATTGTTATGTGGAGCCAAAAAACATGGGTTTCGATTCCTTTCATAGGGATACATAGAAATCCCATATCATGAGTCAAATCTTAACTCCAAAACACTAATAACCTCCATAGATGGTAACATGCTTGTAATATGCCAATAATAAAAATATAGAACAAATCATTATAAAAATATTTTGAGAATATGGGGATCATATAATGTATATATGTGATAAAATTATTCATATTGTCTTCATCATATAATTATTTAATTATTAACTATTTCGAGACATGGATTGTGGAAGGATTCAGAAATATTTCATAAATATATAAGAGATTCTTGTAGTAAGAAATTGTTCCTTCTAAAAGGGGCCGATAAGCACGAACTTCCATATGCTCATCCTGTTTATTTTCTAAATGTATCATTGGAGAGATCCAAGTGTTTAACCTAATTTTTTATGAATATTGTTAGTTTCACTAGGCTACATACCCTGAGAGGGGGGTGAATCAGGGTATAATTGATTAAAACCACTTCCTATTTTGATATTGTATTACTATTAGACAAAACCCTCTTCCCTCTCCTTTCTGATGCAGTGTATGATCAAACATTAAAACATGCACGAGACACAAAGATTTTTACTTGGTTCACCATCACTGGGCTACGTCCAAGGAGCATACATCGGCAGTGTGCCGATGTACCAATTCCACTATAAGCGCACTGCTATTTACATGTTCTAAGCTACTCAATGTCCCTCCTCGTTTAAAACCACTCACAATTTGTGAACTCACTATGTTCTCAACTGAAGTGATCTCACTGCTTCATCAAAAGATCCACTCACAGTTTATAAACATGTAGGTCTCTTCATTTGCACGAAATAATGCATCCTCAACTGTTGATAGATGCTCTATTGAAGTCCAAATTTCATCCACTGATGAATAACCCATTTCCCCTGAACACTAGGCAATTCCTTTGGAAAAACCTTCACAAAGAACCCTACTTTGCGGGCCTCCCAATTTTTCGAAGCTCAAACAAGACTTCATGAAGCTCCTGCCTTTTCTCGAAGCACTCTCGCGAAGCACTACCACGAAGCTCAAGTAGTTGTAGAGCGACATCCATCGTTAAGCTCACTGAGCCAACGTGGAGCGCACAACTTTCGTGGAGCTAAAAATAGCTGTCGCGAAGCTCTTCTTTCGTGAAGCACATGGGCTACACGAACTACCTTCGCGAAACGAGAGTGAAAGATCTTCTTTCAAAATTATCTTATTCTCTTGAGGGGGTCAACCATTATTTATAGGCGATTCCACCGACCCTCCACCCATCCACACGATTTCAGTGCCACGTCATCGCCAATCACGGAGCTCTGAAATTTCCTCCGGAATTATCTCAAAATCGCGAAGCATCACGAAAATTTTCCGATCGCGGAGCTCGTCGTAATCGCGGAGCAACACCGTCAACATTCCTTCGTGCCTTCACTATGAAGCTCCCTCGCAAAGACCTTCACCGCCGCGATGCACTTCAACTCTGCCGTCCGTGAAGCTTGTTGTAACTGTGAAGAATCACCGCCATCAATCTTATAGTCTTTGTGAAATCTAAACTGAGATGCCTCTCTTCGTGAAATCCATGCCTTTTCCATATATAACTATAATCTTCAAGGAAATACACTTTTTGTAATTCTCACCGACCTCTAAATTTTTGACCCCAAAAATTTGGAAAACACTGGAAAACAACACCACATTGTACTGCTATTTTGTACCTCCTCAAGATCTTTCATTCCATTGTCATCATGCTTTGTCAACATGGATTGTCAATAACTTCTCTGGAATTCAACAATTCTCCAAGAAAAACCATCTTTGTCAACAAAAACAATCAACCAAAAAATATTACAAAGTTACCTTGAGCGATTTTTCCCATCAAAGATCCACATTGTTTCGATATGATCATGAGTGTCGAAGATGATTAGGAAATAATACATTAAATTATTATTTCAAGTTTTTAACTGCATATGGGTTAAATAATACATTTCAAGTTGATCCATCTGATATGCATTGGTCTATCATCGTAAAAGGAAAAAAATAATACATTAGTTTTGAAAAAAAGATGTAGATATTTATTTCTATGATACACCTACTTCTATGAAAATGATAATAAATAATAGTAATGACCAAAACGTGGACAATGGTTTTTCTGTATAAATGATCATGATGATGGAATTGGGGGGGGGGAATACCATTATAATGTCTTAATATTATAGATAACATATATGTTTTTCTTATTTACTTTTATAAATTTCATAATATGTGTAATATATTATTTATATTTTTTAATAAAAAAATATTATAAATTATAGGTAATTTTTTTTATTAAAGTCTATTTTTTGTTAACCGATACATAAAAAATCATTACCCATACAAAGTGTTTTAATTGTTATATTTTTGGGAAAAATAATTAATTTAAAATAATTATATCTAAAAAATTATAAAATGTATAATAGATTATATTACAGGAGTTTTACTTTTGGTGTAAAATATTTCTTAATACAATGGACATTTTTTTATTTATCATGCACCATTTTTGGAGAAAATCTACTCCATAATGAGGAATTACACTCTATATTCCCTAACAAATTTCATAAATAGTGGTTTGTTTATTATTATTTTTATTTGTTATATCATTTAAAAAAATATTCTATTTTTTATATAAAATTTTTATTTATTTTCTAATTTTTATTTCAGATAATATGTAATTATGGTTGATATAATTTTTTTTAAAATAAATTAACACGTATGAAAAAAATATCTTTTAGTTTACCTTTTGTTGGATCCTTTTTATTTTTTATTTAATATTATATGTAATATTTTGAATTTAATATTATTGTACTAATTTTTTTTTAATTTTATTTTTAGGATAATTGTATATAAAACATCTGATTCATCAAGTTATTCTATAGATGGCCATACACATATATTTAGGGGGAATATACAAATACATTGGATGAGGATCATCTTCATCCTTCATAACTTAAGATATCAACATATAAAGGGTAGAAGAGAGTTCAAGGGTTTGTAAATTGGGATCTACATATTAACAAAAAATCATATCTTCATGAATATGAGAATAGAGGATACCAGTATACATTAATTATAATGATAATTCTATGTGTCAAAATTTATGAAAATTTAATTTTTATTGTATTCTATTCTAAAGGTAAAATTAATATATTTATTTATTAATGTATATGTGTTGAATAAGTGAATTTATATCACCTATGGGATGTAATTTTGGTATTTTTATTTTTTATTATTTTACTTTTAAGAAATGTTTGAACTAATATTGACTTTACATTTTTTATTATATGAATTATGATAGACCTAATACTATAAGAGGAAAGAAGTAATGCATATGATTTGATGCTAGAAGATTGATGGTTTTTAAATCAACTATCACATTAGATTTTATTTTTTGGGATACGTGATATATATCAATTTCTAGATAAATATACATATATGTATTTATTTAGTTGTTAATAATAAGAAGAATTTTTTTGAATGGGAATTCATAAATTTCAGGACTCACGTTTATATTGATGAATTTTTTATTATCAATTTACTAAATGATAGTACTTATCATCAGGAGTTAAATTCCAAAAATGTGTACCATCATACATTACCTCATTGGGGTTATTTTGTACTAAAAGAAAAATAATAGCTGAAATTTTTTAAAAAATATGAGTGATGAGCATTTATGATCGGTAGAGGATGGACATCCTTCTCCACAGCCATACCTGAAAAAAGATGGAGGGTATCGAAGATAAAAAAGGTGAAATATCTTATTAAATAGTCAAGGGGTTTTCTCTGATGAATATAAGACGTTACTAAATTTATTTTGGAAATTTAATATAAATCTATAATTTACATATTGTGATTCCCTATTGATTTTTAAAATATTATATAGAAGAATCCCATGAGGCGAAGAGAACAAATGTGACCTTAATATCTGAGGGAAGGAATGATATTTTATCTATTTCATTGGGAGTGAAATAACACATGATTTATATACAACGATATCTGATATATGTATTTGTAAAATATGTGTTTATTTATTTTGAATCATCATCAATGGATGATGCTTATAAATGAAAATTCAAATAATTAGAAGAAAATCTATTTTATTATGGTGAGTTGATATAGGACATGATTAGAGCTTGGATAGAATTGATATATTTATACATGAAAATATTATTTCATATGTTGAGTTAGCTGCTCCTCCTCTTCCTCTAGATCCCATTAATCCACAACCTACTATATATCTAACTCCTACACCACCACCTCTTAAATGACCCATTTATTATGAGTTATATATCATGTATCCCTAAGATCATATTGTTTCATATGGTTTAATATATTATATTGGGTATTTTGTTCATAACCAATAGAAAGAGATAGATATGATGAAAGTCACCAAACGTGATATTATATATAGATAAAAAACAATACCATTTCTTGTAGATGGTGTCACTACATTTGGAAAAAGTATCAACCATATTGTAGGTGTACCATATAGACATATTTAAAAAATTAATATTGTGGTATGTGTAGAATATATCTCTATTACCTATATTTTTAAATTTTTTATTCATTTTAAAATTTAAATATTTATCAATTTTTTTTCTACTTAATATACTAAATTTAAATCTATACTGTATAGAAAACATAAATTATATGATTTACTTACTTCAGATAAATATTAATATGGACTTGATTGATTATCAATATATTCAAATTTATTGTTATATATATACATAATTATAGTGGATTATAATACATGTGTTAATGAAATGACTGTGAACTTTATTAAAGAAATATATCATTGATCTTTTAACTATAGATGAGTTATGAATTAATACAATGAATGTTTATTCCATGGAATTCAATTATCATATATCTTTTTTATATTAATTTAATAAAAAACAATACTTTGTCAATTTCTTTCTAATAAAATTCTTATATATCTTAATAATACATCATTATATTGATTTATTTACCAAGAATTTGTTAACCTATATTGGGGAAAATGAGTGATACAGAATGAATAATATATATTATAGAATGATTTTAATGAAATGAAATTTAGTGTTATAATATTAATTATCTTAAATGGTAAGGGGAATATATTCCATAATGTTTTATATCACATAACTAAATAACCCATGATTATATATATATTTTTTATATTAGTGTTCATTGAACATTTTGTTTTTTGTACATTGGGGAAAACACAAGACTAACCACTCCAAATACATGGTGATGTGAGAAATATTTTTATGAATATATTGAGCATGAATTATTGATTATATTTAAAAAATATTAATCATATGAAATACATATTATTTTAAAATATTTATTATGTATACATCAAATATAAAGTGATAAAAATAAAACAGAGATCAATTATTTATAATTAATGGTGAAATATCATATATAAATATTCATAGTTACTATTTTTTATAAATTTATTTTTTTAATTAGATAAATATTATTTATTTAGTGGTAATGGAATTTTGATTCTATGTTATATGATTTATGTTTGAAATAATTACTACCTTTTATCTTATAAAATTCTAGAAACTATGATTTTGTTATAAATTGTTCGTTTAATCATTTGTAGATTATTTTTAGAATGCATGATAAAATATTTAATTTTATTTTTTATATTTTTCAGGGACTCATCCTTATACCAGATATCATATATGTTAGATACAAGGATAATTGTTAGATTATTTCCAAGGTTTAATTAGGTTTTATTTTCCTTGTAATATACCATTTAATTTTAAAATATATTGATCTAATGATATTGTTTTTTGGTTTTTTATTGATTTTTTTTGTTTCGATTCCTTGGAAATATGGATGGGATCCTGGAAAATATTTGATTTAATTTTTTTCTTGTGAAATCAATTTTCATGTTTATTGTTTAATAACTGATTTGAAAAATTGACAATATAAATTTTACAATGGGTTTGTCCACACCCACATGATAATATATTTATTAAATCAGTTTTTATGAAAATTTTACATTGTTATTAGGTTTTCAAATCCATGTTTTATTAAATAGAATTGGAAATCCATTAATATATGTGCTTTTATGCTTGTTTATGAGATGTTTTTAAGGGATTTATCATGTCTGTTGTTTAAAAATCAATGTCATAATATATTTATAATGTAATTTTTCAAGATTTTTTATTTAATAAATGATGTTTAGAAATACCACTAAAAATGACACATTTATAACATCATTTAATATTAATTGACATGAAAATATTATTTACAAAATCTCTCTTAATAAAATCATGTGGAAACTAACATGAAATCAAATGAACCATTATGAAAACCCTTCTTTGTAGTTATGATTTAAAATAAAACAATATGAACAAAACAATTTTTAGTAATTTAAATATAACCATTTCATATTCATATGCCGATATATTATTTTACCTATTTAATATATATAATGATTCCCATCATAAAAAACAATTTTACAAATAGAAATAAAATTTTCAAAATATTATTAATCAAAATAGTCAATAATAATTGGTAATATGTAAATCATATTTTACCAACTCCAATCATCGATCAATTTAATAGTTTATCACTATTAAGTATTATTTCATCTAATTACCCAAATAGATGAAAATGAATTCCTAAATAACTAAAATTTATTAAAATGATATAGATACTTTTTGTTTCCTAACACAATATAATGGCTGATATAATGCATTATCAAAATATGATTCATAATAATCTAATATATGAATAACTATATGAGAAAATAACTCATTCAATATTAATATTAAATCATGTGGAACCACATTCCTATAGTGACAATAAATTTTCAACATGAATTACATAATTTAGTCTAATATATTCAAATGATGGGTCCTTTATTGGTGTAATTTAAAAAACACTATAATATGACATTATAGTTTCTATTTTATATTATTGTTGTGTTTGAGATGCATATTATTGTTGATATAAATATTTTTGTTGGCATATCCTTTTTAAATTTTCAGGGTTCTATTAAATTTATTTAATAAAAAATCATTTTTTAGGTCATTTGAGAAGTAGTATCTCCAATAATTACCCACATAAGATTTTTGATATATAAATTTTTCTATATCTGATATATTTTTACATGGAATTGTGTATGTTATTTGTTGTGGTATTGGGTCTTGGACTAATTGTTTTTATGTTATAGTTATTTTTCCCAATTTATTATGACTTTCTACTAGATAATATTATTTTTCCTCTTTACTGGATTATACAAACAATTTCTTCTCTTATCAATAATGATATGATAAATTAAAATTAGATAATATTATATAATGGAATAAATATAAATCCTAATACTGATGTCAACTTTCAATGGAATTTATCATTTATTTATTTTTGCATAAATGATCAATTTTGGAAATTACATTTAGAAATCCTTGATTATTAAATAATATTTTATATGTGTGATAATATCTAAAAAATGATAAATCTATCTTAATGGAATGCACTCTATTATATTGTAAAATCTTGTAATTCCATCAATAATTCTTAAAAATGTTATTTCTTGTTTATTTTAATTTGATGTATATTATTTTCATTATATAAGGTGTCAAAAAAGTTATGGATATTGTTCTCGGAGCATAGAATGGATCCTTTCATTCAAATTATATAACAATTTCCCCACAAACAATGTAATTATTTCTCTCCTTATATATACCATTTTTTTAATACATATAAAAACATAATTAATATTTTTTGTCTATAGTTTCCACCATCCATTGTAATAAATTCCTTCTTCCCAAAAAATTGATTCTATAGTTGGACATGAGAAATCATACTGTTAAACAACATTAATAGTCGATGATGATGTATATGATAAATTTCTAGTGATAAATAAAAAATGGAATAAATACATGATCATGACGCCAAATAACAATTAAAATTAATCATAATTTAAATAATGATGAAAATAATGAATGATAGTAGCATAAAATCGATGAACGTTCAATGAGGTCCCATAAAGGATCTAGGGGTGTCGATGTCAGCTAATATCAATTGTGTGGCCGATAGTAGATGTAATGATGGTGGTCATGACATGAATCATAGGAATAAATGCATTCTAAATCTAGAATTAATAATTACACATCATGTGTTATATTCCATGTGGTTCCATGATTTATATGTATTGAAAATACTGCATGGGGTGTTATGTTGAGCCATAAACCATGTATCACAATCCACAATACGTGAGTCTTTACAAGCTGTAGATGTGGAATATTAATCTACCCATACAAATAGTGTGGTTTAGAAAGTGGTATAATACAAGATGGAATGAACCTATATACATTATATACATAATTTAATGGTATGTAGGTCCCTAATATCATGAAACCTATAATAATAACATTATTAGTTTACATAACTCGGTCCATTCAAATACACATCATATGGAACATAACTAAGTGTATATTTATTGTATTGATATGATATGGAATAGAATTTACAATAAGTACATAATAGTATGGAATTGAAATACCGACAAATACTATATTTTACTAGAAATGATGTATTTGTGCACTCCAACTAATGTTTCTCTCAATAGATCCATCTTCATAATCACATTGGGATTACACACCATGTTTTTATGTTTTAAATGTTAGGTAGTATAATTTTTATGTTATTTTGAAAAAAATATCATTAAAATGGTTGAATAAGATTCATTAGTTTTCTATTATTATATATTTTGATATAGAATCCATTCATCCAAGTTGCATTTAGAGTAGGGGAGATTCTTATTCTATGTGATGGATATTTTGTTTACCAATTTTGTATTTTTTTCATCAGTATATAGGAATATCATTTAGTGATGATACATGGATGATAAAACCCATTCTTGTGTTCTATTTATTTTGTGTGGTTTAAAAAAATATATATTTTTTTGATTACCTCCTTACGGATTCAATCTTAAATTACCAACTTTCATGGTTTATGGGTCATCCATTTATGAATGGGATGATACCTCCATCAATTTTGATGATACATGATTCAACTATAATATAGATGTAGATATTATCACCCCAAATATGGTGTGTGGGTCACAAAAATTAATATATTAATGTTTTATAATGTGATAATCAATTTTTTATCAATAAAATATGGATTAGGTAACCCCCTCATCCATTAAATATTACTCGTAATGATGTGTGAGTCCTCTGTATTGTTTAATTCCCCCTCTAACAATATGTGCATCAATATGAAAAAAACATCCACTATTATCATTTTTGTGAGGTATTATAGTAGACATGATGTTTTTTTGGATTTTAAAATTAGTAATAAGACATATAGTTAGGAAACCAAGATAAGTAATTTTTATTCATTAGATACACTTGGTCTCCTTGGTTTCTCATGAGTTTTGATGTTTTTATGAATATCTATGAAGATTTATAACTCATTATTTTCATTAGTTTCATGGACACTAAGAATATCTAATACCTATATGATACTCCGAGTTTTCCCTTACTCTATGTTTTAAACTTTCTCATGAATTATTTGATTTTTTTAGGGTGTCATACCATGTTTATTTATACTCTGTAATGCTTGATCTATATCAATACATATAACTCCAAAAAAGATGATCCATAGATTGGTGGTGAAACTTTTCAACATGGTGATGGTGGAGATAGTGGATCTAGAGATAGGTAGTGTATAATGGTTCACAATTGAGATAGTTGTTACTATTATTCGCTACCATGGATTCATTTTATAATTTAAGGATTTTACTAAGACACATTTCAACTTCGTTCAAATATATTATTCGATTTTATGCTTCCAATTAAGAATTTCCTATGGAATTGTTCTGGGTTTTGGTTATCCCAAGAATCTATTCATGTATTTTTAATTTGATTTTATATATATTGTTATTATTTGGTATTTGTAATTTGTGTTTATGTTACATGTTGATATATGTTAAGTCCTATGATAAACCATATGACCTGTTTTTTCTAACAACTATACCGTATATTAACGGTCGATATTGGGATGGAGAAATACTCATATCATAGGTTTATATGGGGCCTCAATGGGGATGGTTATGATGGATTAATATTAAATAATTTCATTTCCTAAGGATTATGTTTGGGGGATATTTCTTAGGATGTTATGTTTGGGAATATAGAGATATAATGAAAATGGGGTCACGATTTTCATTATTATACTAGAGATCCTAATATAGATATAATGGATGAAATATCATTTCACTACAGTTTTCATAAAATTTTTATCGACTAATAACTTTAATGAATCATTTTTGTTGTATAATTCAATTAGTATTAGAATCTTACAACAGTTAACCATGATGATCCTTTCCCTTTACTGTTGCATCCCCCATATATAGTCTTGTTATTGAGAATTCACACTATATAATAGAGATTTCCACTTACAGATAACCATACTATATTTTTATGTAGGGTTAAAAAAATATTGGTCATGAAAAAAGGAAAAAAAATATTTATTATGTATCGACATGTAACACCAATCTCAAACAACCCAAGAAATATATTTCCTAAAATCTCTTTAGTATGTTGCAGAACACACATCCCCAAGTCTCAATGAACTATAATATAATATAACATAATTACCTTGACTATAAATTGTTTGGTGTGAATAATACTAACTAAATTATGAAAATTATTATTATTAATTTATTTTAAATAAAATAATAAAATTTTAAATTTGTTGTAAATACTTAATGAGAAACTATAGTTTTTCTGAAAGACAGTTTTGTCGCTCATTTTGGAATAAAATTAAAATTTATTTTTACAAATTTTAAAAAATTCCCTTGATTATATTTTTTAAATCTATGAAAATTTAATATAAAAATTATCTTTGGCTGATTTTATTCATATTTTTATGAAAAGTTTTATTTTTAAATAGATATTGAAAAGTACTAGTTTTTATTAAACACCAACTTTTCTTATATGTAATTAACATTTTTTAATAATAATAAATCTAGTTTCAAATTAAAATTAATTCAATCATGTAATTACTTAACATATTAAAATCATTAGAAACAAAATTATATTGAATTTTGATATCAGACGCCTCTATATCTAAGATAATTTTCACTTTGGAATCCAGCATTTTCATTGAACCTCTAGGTATAAGTTTAAATTTAATTGTGCATATTTTATGTGTTGAATTTGAAAAAATGTGTTCAATATTTTTAGGAAAAATTATTTATAATACATAATATTATCAACTAATGTTTTTACCAAAATGAACAAAAAATTGTTAAAAATTATTTACCATAGTAAAAGTAAAAAAAATGGGTTTTACCCAGAGGATAAATAGAAACTATATGTTTTAAAATGGTTTATAAAATGGAATAAAATATATATAGTGTATTAGACTTTATATTTTATAATTATTGATAATACTCTATTTTTTCCCTTTATCATGTATAAATTTGGTTACACCTCTAACATTTCCAAAATTTCATATTTTCAGCACGCCTCACCTATAAATGGCCAAACCTATCCTCTCTTCTTCACACATTCAAACTATTTTAGATTGTAAATTATCTGACCAATTAACATACCATGTTATATATCCTTATCCTAGAGTTATCGGTTTTGTCTGAATATTTTTCTATGAATAATTTCTACATAATCAAAAGGAGGTGGCCTGAGAAGAGGTAAAATTCCAAAGTATACATCCTTGTTTAATAACATCTTCCACATCCTTCAAAACATCATGATTTTTATTACATAACAAAAATAGTATCTATAATATAACAATTTATGATTTTTTATTGTATGAGCTATATCTATCTCTTATATCCTCAAATGGGAAATTATATCATCACTCATCTCTATGGAAAACTACCGACTCATGAACCGATGTCAAACATTTTCCATCAACACCTATCATGATTGGGTAAGATGATGTATATGAAGTATATATATTAGATCTATAACATATTTATACCTATGGAGTCTTTATATCAAATATAACTTTTTATACTTTCCATTCTGTCAGGGATATGATGACATCGCATGTGTGTACGGTCTGCTATCACTTTAAGATGTGATGTGATTCATCTTCCAATTATACTTTACATTAACAGTAATTCTGATTATATTGACAGTTTTATTTTATATACATGAAATTATTATTATATTAATAACATATTTATTTATATGAGAATTCAATATTTCATTTTCATTAATATCATTTCACTCATAGAAAGATGATAACACCCTTCATATTTGGTTAGACTACCACCGCATTGAAGCATTTACACTATGTTTTCATCACCAAACCACATGGAATATATATATATATATAATTATATTTATATCAGTAACATTTTATTTCATATATTTTTATCAATAAGTAAATAAAAAATATACCTTGATTGCTTTCAATAATGATCATTGAAAATTGGAAATGTTACTAATGCATTCGTATGACCTCCCTTCTCTATGATCATAACACATTATTTGACAATCCAATATTTCGTTATTGGTATATTTTGGAACCTCATTCATTGAATTCTAAAAAATAATGTTAATTATCATAGTAATTTTTATAATTCTTTTGGAAAACATTTTAAAATATAAGGAAGTATGGAAATATATTGGTTAAATATAGAAAATGGAACCCATTGTAGATTACATACCACCAAAATTTAATCACTTTGAAGATAGGTCACTTCCTTGAATGATCCTCTGTCAGAGTTGAGTAATCATAATGATGTAAATTTATAAAAGTGTTAAAAATAACTTTCATCAGAATGGAGTCACTAATGCGGATGACTCACCACGAGAAATAAGTCATAGTAGACAAGAGTCACCATTGAAAGTGAGTCACCATTGAATATGAACTACCCTCATACAATACCCACCATCTGAATATGTCGAAATGTATTGAGAAGAACATCCAATAAAAAAAGTCATTCCATTTGGATCAGTCACAATTGAGCATGATCTACTTCTAGATGACCTACCATTAGCCTAACTCATTGTTGGACTAAATCACTACCAGCTTAAGTCACTAACAGGATGAATCACCACCAATGTTATCACCCTACCAAAAGAGTCACAATAACAATTATAATAAATATGATTCTTACATGTTTTTTCTTGAATTTAACTCATTTTTTTTATTTTTGTAATAAAACATTTTTGGGATTTATTAATGTTCGTGCCGGCATTCATTATAAGGAATAAAATAGATGGTTTATTGTTCATTAAGTGGATTCTACTTCATGTTTCTGATATTTATTAAAGTAGGACTCTGTCATGCATGAATAAAAGTGGTGATGGAATTATATTGAATGAACTAAAAGAGTTCTATGAAGTGTGATACTTTCTTGAAATCTTACATACTTTATCCTTACCTAAACATGATTTTAGAAGAGTAGAATATAAATTTTATTTTTAACCATTCCAGTAGTAAAAAAAGGAGATATATTAAAATGATATATTTTTTATAATATTTCTCGGAAATGGTTGTAGCTCATATCCAAGATACATCTAAGAAAATTTAGGTATTTAGATAACATCAAATCGAGAAAAACTAAATTCACAAGATTTTAACACCTTCTATTTATCATGGATTCATTTAATTTTTAGTAGTGTCTCGTTTACACTATTTATCAAACACACTATATAAATGTTTCAATAACTAGAAGAAGAAATATATCTATTGCACTCCCTTTATATTTGTTTATCCATAGGGTTGTAGAAGAGGTCATTCAATGGCCCGTGTAAATTCTATTCCCAAGTTATTGTGGAAGAGGTAACTACAAGTCTGGGATAGCTGGTCAACTATATTACGATTACCATATTTTGGTAATGGATGAATATTATTTTATATACACAGCATGGAAGCAGCAGATTTCTATGTGGTGGGGATTATGTCTCATCATGATCTGGAAACACTTATTTTAATTTGGTTCTGTATTTTTTTCATCTATATGTATGAATCTAAATTTTTTTAATATGAAATAAAGACAATATTTTGATAGTTATTGTAAATTTGAGTTTATAAATTATTTTGATTCATTTTATTGGATCTAAATGATAAAATATTGTTAATAATATTTTAACTCAAAGTTAATCATTCTTTTAGAGTTATTTCGAAATCAAATAACTTATAATGATATCCTTTTTTGATCAATTGGGTTATTTTATATTAAATTGTGGGATTTAATTTAAAATTTATTTAATAAAAAAATTTATTAGGTACTCAATTCACCACTCTTTTGATAATAACTCTTACGAAAATTTTCTATCATAGTATTTTCATGATCTTTTCATATATTTTTTTATATTTGTTTTAAATATCATAAAAAAATTGTCAACAAATTTAGTAATTTAAATAGATAAAAGACAAGAATGTTCTACTTCCAAAAAAACCAATCCTTAAAGAAAATAACTATGATAAATGTAAAATAATGGTGAAAATTTCATTGAAATAATGGTTTTTGAAATATTGTTTTCTATAGATGATAAAATTGAATTAATTAAGACTTCTAGGAATACATGGGAACATTCCTTTAAAAATGATTATAACAAAAACTACAACGACATGAATTCTATTTACTTTGATTTAAGAGATGAATATATTAGCAAGATATCTTTTAGTATGACTTATTATGTAATATGAGATCTGTTAGATATTTCTTATGAAGGAACTAGTACCTTTTGAAAAAATGATATTGAATACTTATCCTATTATATATGATTTATTTAAGATGAAACCTGATGAGAAGATTTATGATATGTATATGAGGTTCAGTGAGATAGTGAATACAATGTGCTCATTCTAAATCGATGTTTTAGATAATTTTATCATCATGAAACTCTTAAAATTTCTAATTGAAAAGAGAAAAGGAATATTAGTTCAAAATAATAATCATGTGACATCAATAAATTATCAATCAAGGAATTTATTAGAATTCTCATGAGGTATGAGGAATAAATTAAGTTTAACCATGTAAAGGATAATGATACGAATAGTAAATATATTGGATTAAAGATTACTATATCAAAACAGAAATAAAAAAAATGATACAAGCTAAAATCTCATCTTAAGAAGAATCAACTTCTTATAGTGTTGAGGAAATGGACAATCTGGATATTGGTTTTATGAAATTCTATAATTAGAAAAAAATAACAATCCTGATCTATAAATTAATGAATGATAATATAGGAAATTGGAATAATAATTGGAAAATACGCGGTAATTCAAATAAAATTACATGTTGTGAGTGTAAAACAAATGGACATGATAAGGATGACTATTCCAAGTCAATGGCAAACGGATGTATAATGATAAGGATATAAATTATAAATAGGAATTCAAATCCATCTAGAGTTCCATTGAGGTTATATCCAATGAATCACAATAAATTCTTGAATAAAATCCATACAATGGAAATATGTTATTTATAATAAATGTATAAGAGGTGCCTACTGTAAATCATGTAACTAATTATGATAAATTTATCGATAAATATGACACTGATTTGTATATATAGGAAATATTTTTATATTTTTGTATTAGGGAAGATACTATAAATGAGATGAAGGGAAAATACATTATTCTAAATAAGCCACACACTATAACTTCTACTGTTAACAATTACAT
This sequence comes from Viscum album, assembly GCA_963277665.1. Taxonomy (NCBI): domain Eukaryota; kingdom Viridiplantae; phylum Streptophyta; class Magnoliopsida; order Santalales; family Viscaceae; genus Viscum; species Viscum album. Next base: position 60,326,050 of record OY728128.1, on the reverse strand, counting down.
TACTATAGTAATGGAAAATAATTATAAATTTTTAAAAGAGATTACTGAACAAAAAATGTCTAATGGGTAGTTAAAAAAAATAATTTTAGAGGATCAAAATAGCAAGGGAACCTCTAACTCAAATACCAGGATAAAAGTTCTCCTAAATATATCACGAGTATAGGATATCAATCTAGAATCAGAAGAATCGTCGAGTGAAATTTTGTTCTATAATATATTTTTACATCTAAATATTATTCAATTGGACCAAATATAGAATAATTTCAATGATATTGAATTAAGTTTATAGTAAACCCTTCAATCAATTGTGTGTTTATAAATCCCTAATTAAATTCATTTCTGGACATAATAAATTTTGAGTATGAAAATCATTTTTGGAATAAAATTTCTTTTAAAAAAAATTTATTAAAGAGATATTGTAGAAGTCTATGATAATTGGTCAATGTTTTTTCAGGACATCTAAAAATAGAATACCGTGGAATCAAGAACACGAAAATAATTTATGGTGAAAATTCCATATTTTCTGAATATATTAATTTAAAAATAATTTGTCCTTAACCAAATAAATAACACTAACCCATTTTAATTTCTTATGTACCTTTCATGGATGGTATAAAAAAATCATCTTAGAATCTCAAAATTATGTGATGATGGCTATATATTAGATTTCCAAATAATTCCAGAAATTTTACTCATCTTAAAAATTATTTATTGTTTACTACATTGATAAATGAGAATGTGTATACTATTAATATTGATTCCATAATATCAAAAATGGTTTCATGCATTTTTTATTTTCATAAATAATCAAATACATGGATTTTATGACTAGAAAAATGTAATATTTACTCATAGAAAAATCATACATGGAAAGGATTAGTCATGGATTTATGAAAACATGAATTCCCAAATGATGATGTTTATAACCACTGTCAAAAAATTAAAACATCCCAAAACATATTTTATATTAATGAATTATGTATCTACTTCTAAATATATTGAGTTGGTTCAGATAGACTTGTTTGGATCATCTAGATCATCAGGATTTATTGGGAAGTAGAATGTCTTTTTTCTTATTGATGACGATTATAGGTATAAATGTCTATTTTTTAGCTGAAAAAGTTAATCTTTCTCAATATTATTTGGTATTTGAAATTTTTAGATATCAAAAGTGGACTTTTAATTCTGTCATTATGATGTAACCATGGATGTGAGTATAAAAAATCAATATTTTTAATCTTTTTCATAAAAAATGTTATAACCATTACTTCTATACACCAAGGTCCCCTCATTAGAATGGAGTTTTATATATATGGAATTGGAAACATTGAGAGATATCCTGAACCATTATTATTGAATATGACTAACATATTTACTTTTGGGGAGAGGATTGGAAAACAGCATGATGATTAATTAAATTGTTAATTATACCTATCTCGATGAAAACCCGTTATAGAATTTCAAATAATAGAAATATTATTGTCAATTACATTAGAATGATTGGATGTATAGCCTTATTTCTTAACAGTAATGATAACCATTATAATTTTTCTTTTGTCTCTGATAATTGAGTTTTCTTGGTTATTAAACATATAGTATATACTGTATAATGATTAAAAATAGAACCATGAATGTGGGAGTTTATTTCCATGTCATGATTTATGAGATATTTCCATAATAGATGAAAAATCATTTAAAAACATTAAGTGTAATTTTTCAACTATAGACATAAATACTAAACCATAAAACACTATAGTAAAACATGTAAGAAATTCATAAAATTTTGAGGGACTTATAGAACCTTAACAAGAACCTATAAAATACCATGTGATGTCATGACCTAATTTTTATTGATATGTTATGATTCTTAAGTATCATTATTTTGACATTGTAGGTGGAGGCATAAATTGAAGTACACATAATGAATCTTTTATGTGAAATTAGGTTGAAGATCATGATTTATTGGCACAAATTGGACCAAATAGAATCTCTGATGGAATTGATGATGAAATATGGTTAATGTATATGAAATAAGAAAACAATAATAATTGAATGAAATAGTGTTTTTGGAACTATTTGATAGTCTAAATGTCACCATATATATAAGAACTAAATGTTAGTTTATAAACAAGGATGATGAATCTAGGACCACAATAAGAAACAAGTCTTGACTAATTGCACTTTGATATAGTGAATAATGTGGTATAAACAACGAGGAATCCTTTTCACCTTTATCTAAAAATAAATCCATCATAATACTTTTAACCTTTTCAACTCATTTTTGTTTCAATAAACATAAAATGTAACTCAAATGTTCATTTTTAATGTTTATATTGTTGGTTTTTTAGAAAAACCCCTCTATTTAAAAATACTAATTTTCCAAATTATCATTTTAAACTAAAAAAACATATATTTCTTACAATAACCTTCTAGTTATTTGAATGATATGGCCCTTTATTTTCATTTTTGTAAATAATTTTCAAAAGGTATAAATGATCTGATCAATTTAATAAAAATTATGTAATAAGTTATTTCATTAGTTAATGTGTATTTGGATGATATTAAAATTGGATATTCTAAACATTAATTGTGTACTGAATGTTAAAAATATTATTGGAAATAAATAAAAAATGAGTTTAATGGGATAAATAAAATTCATTCGTGGTCTTAAAATTTTTGGAAATAAAGAAGGAATTCTTTTATATCAATATATATATATATACTAAAGAACATTTAACACAATTTTTTTTGGATAACATTATGTGTTTTTCCACTCCTATGAGTATCACCTTATGTAGGATCATGAAAAAGATGAGAAATAATTGTATCCAACTAGTAAGAGCGGGATTATATGAAGCCTACTCTACATAACTTCTATTCGTCCTAACATTATGTTTTGTGTGTAAATGTGTGATCATTTTCATGAAACAAAAAAATAGTCACACTTACATACTTGCAGTAGGAGTTTCAAAATCCTCTATTATAAAAAATTAAAATTAATCTACCCCTGAGGAAAATCATTTCACATAGTTGGTGTTTCTAATGATGGTTTGGGATTCTTTATCTTAGATAGTAAAATAACCTCTATAACATGTCATATTTTTTGTATGTCTCTCATTTTTTAGTGTATAAATAAACCAATTTTTCTTTAACAATATATAGAGAATGTTAAAAACATAGCTACTTGTATATTTTTTCTAATATTTTGTTGAAGAAACAAAATTTTAATGAATTTGGATATGAATTACAACATGAATATATAACTTATGGCCACCCAAGTGCTATAAAAATTTATAATAATCACATTTCCCTCTATAGAAAAAAACATTGATTTTTAAAATCACTATTTTGCAGAAAATTTTCAAAATGGTGATATAATTTTTGAATACATTGGTAGTAAACATCAACATGGTGATAATTTGACAAAACAATTGAATTATGAGAGAATGAATTATTTCAAACATGAAATTTTCATAATTAATTTTAGTTAATATTCATTTACTAGGAATAATTATTGGATTTTATCCACCATTTTAGTTAACCAACCATTGGAATTCACCCACCTCTTTAGATTTCCGCCGATAGAGTTTATACATCATTGGAATATACCCACCATTGAGTTTACCCAATATTGGATCTCTCCAACGTTTGTGTTTACCCAATGTTTTAGATTTCCCACAGTTATAGTATACCGACCATTGGAGATTATCCTAGATTTGTAAATACCCACTATTGGTATTACGTAATTGATGCTATTTTTCTTTTCATCAGTTATTTAATTAATTTCATTTGGATTTAGTTTTTTACTTCAATTCCAGATTTCCATATTTCTAAATGATATATAATGGAGATAGAGTATAATTTCATTGAAAAGTGACTCTCATATTTTTTTCATCTCAATCATCTTTACAACATTTTTCCCCTGACCATTTACATTACCATGACCTCATGTAAATCTTAATAACCACTCACAATGGATTTTTTGAAGCAACTAAATGTTTCATATCTATAGGAGACACGTCCTTATAAGAACTATAAAAGAGATTCGATCGTATGTGGATTCAACCTATGAAACCTACTTCTCATTAAATATATATAAATACAAGAGAAGGATGTTAATGATGACTGAATTTTAAAGATAATATCATTGGTTTAGAGAGCAAAAAAAATTCCAAGGATGATTACAGTGATTCAAAAAAATGACATGTCACTCTATTCGAGGTTAGTGAATCATTTTTTTTATAATATCATGCTTATCTATGAAGAAATGAATGGTCGATTTTTTAGTAGGATAAATATTATTAATAATGTTTTATCCTTGATAAAATGGGATAGATAATTGAAATTACCTCACTGACATGTTTCAAATGAAAATCAGGAATCTATTATATGTGATAGTGATTCCTCTGTATATGATAATATTTTGGAAAAGATTACATGAAACAGAGTTGTATAAATATTATCTGAAACTAATATTGACAGTTAGAATCATTTTTAACTCATGATTATATTCTATATTGCATGCCCTAGGTAAGGTGATTTTATCATATTGGGGTTTCAATAGGAATATCTCTTATTCCATAGGACAAGATGATAAAGGATTATTTTTTATGTTATCTGATGATTAATATGATATATATTTTAAAAAATTCCACAAGATCATACACTCTTATCTACCCATAATTAATTTCTTCTATGCACATGGACATGAGATTAGCTGATGAAGAATAATAAGAAGAAGTAATGTATTGAAGAAATTTCTTTACAAGAATCATTTATAAAAGAATAAATATAAGTTGAAATCCAATGATATTGAAGTGTTTTTTGATATAGACAGACCCTATGATGATTTTAATCATGTTGATCACCCAGTAAGACAAAAAATATTATGGATCATAAAATTAATCCTAATGAAGTGGTAGAAAAGTAAATTGAGTTCCAAGAAAAAGAAGAATAAGAGGAGTATGATTCGTCAGGAAATTTATAGGAAGTGTTTTCAATTAATGAATGCAGTGTCATGAATATTCTTAATATTCCTCCACCTATTTCATTTTGTTCACCTACTCCTCTTCGATAAATCTCTTTTCACACCTCTACCAAGGACGTCCATGTAACACCCCAAGATTTCATAGTACGTTATTTTTCAATGTAATTCAATAACTTGCACTAAATGAAACACTGAGTTTAGCGCACCATGACTTAACAAACTAGCTATTCAAACGTAGTTATGAATAGTTTTAACATAATTTGTGACTTTATATAATCCTTTTAATTTTAGAATCCAAATTATGAGCTTCTTAGACATAATATAAGAACAAATACATTTTTTCATATAAAAGAAGTATTTTTTAAAAAATAAAATTTTACCGCCTTTTAATGTTGAAGCATTTTAAATCACATACTAGAAACATTTATAGATTCAATTTGAAAAAATAATCCTTTTCATTAGAATCTGGATATATGAATTTATTTTAAAAATGTTTTGGTGTTCTTCTGATAACATTCATATTTGGGTGAGTAGTGAAAATACTATATTTTCACTGAAAACAACATTTCAATAAAAATAATTTATAGTGTTAACTTATAAATTTTAATGTTTTTTATATATAAATAGATTATATTTTTAACATTTAATTGAATGATGGTCATTTTACGTAATTTCACTTTGAAATTTGACAAAAACCAGTGTCAATCTTTTGATAAATATTATTTCTTAAAAATACACCTTTTGGGTTTGACGGTGGAATTAATTTTAAATTAATAAATGAAACATCTATGATTTGAATTTGGTAAAATAATCTACATTATTGAATTCATAATATCAAAATTATCATTGGGTTAATTTTTTGTATTTTTCTGAAAACATTTAATTTTGGATGAATAGTGAAAAACACAGAGTTATAGTTTAAAACTGTATTTTTATATAAATCATTAGTTTTTTTATTTAAATTTATTTTTGGAAAAAATATATACATAATAATTATATAATTTAATTTTAATTCATTGGATTTCGTTTATAATAATTTTAGATATATAAAAATTTTATTGAACTTTTCACTGTCTTTTACCCACCTCCTAGGAGAATTTGTAAATTCACATAAAACGCAATTTTAACGCTTCTATGAGTTGAATTTAGGAAATAAAAGATACACGGTTAATATCATAGATTTAAATGTGGTTCAATAAGATAAAAAAAATTCGTGAATAGTAACTTTTTACTTTTTTACCACAATTAAATGTAAATAGTGTAATTAAGGGTTAAAATGATATTATTATTACCCTAACACATGCCCTAAATCAATTGGATAAGTGTAATTAGTCAAAAAAACCTTAGGAATAAAATATGAACCTTTAGGTCCACTTGGAGTAGATTAGGACATTTATTATTATTTAATTTAAAGAAGAGTTAAAAGTGTTAAAATAAATGTTTATTAACTAAACCATTATTAATATAGGGTTATACAAAAGACAAATTGGACTATAAATATTAATTAGAAACATAAAAATATATCCTATATCATTTTATTTTATTTATAATTTTTAGACATTAAATAATTAAATTTATTTATGACAGAATGGTGATGCAGTAATTACCTTATTAATGAAAGAGTCAAATAAATGGTATTATAAATATTAAAATAAATATAATTTCAATGTTTTTATGACATCCGTGAATTTTCTAGTTGACTATGACATTTTGGGGATGATTCAATGTATCTTTTTCGAAGTAATCAAGTTGCGATGATATTCACAAAATAAAATACCAAATAGTGTCAAAATTGACATAAATTAATATTTAAAACAAATACTACATTATTGGTTGATATAATATTCCAAAAAATTTAATGTTTGGACCAAGGGAATAAATAATATTATATATTTTATTAATGAGCCACTTTAGTTTCTTTTTGGTGTTTAGAGTACGTTTATTATCTATATATAGTAAAAGACAAGAAGACACAATAAAAGATAAACTATTTAACTAAGAGTTAAATATAAATGATAACGTTAAAATGGTAACCTAAACGTTCCTATAACCTATCAGATGAGAGTATTTTTACCCATAACCACCAAAGGCTCGAAATATATTCATTTGGAACCATTAAAAACCGAATATGATTGTATAATAAATTAATTCTTTAATCTTTTCCTAAAGTGACCCTCACCCCTCTTATAAAAAGGCACTTCTCTTTCCCTCCAAATCTCACTACCAGGGCCATTTTTCTTGAAAAAACCCTACCCAAATATCCTCCCAACATCCCTCACTTCATACTAGAGGCCTTATATTGATCATAAATCCAACATTAGGAGCCCTTTTGATCAAATCAAAAGGAAGAACTTGAAGAAGGGGTATTGATTTCACCACCCTCTTTCAAGATCCTTTGTTCTTGCACTTATTCATTATATCTTATTTCCATTATAAAATAATCACTCCAGTATATTCTATATACTGTGATGTTATTATAAATATTTCACAACTCTATTCATTATTCTATCTATCTTAATAATGATAATGTCACCATGTGTGCGTACGTACGGCTTACCATCTCCACGTCGTGGTGTAATTTGTTATTCAACACTATGTTATTTGGATGGATATAATGATGAGTAATATGTATATAAATAATTAAAATAACATGATAATGTCTATGTAAAATTAATATACCATCCAATTCCACACCATTATGGAAATGATATTGTCGCTCGTGCGTACGTACAGATTGTCGTCTCTATTACAGGATGAGATTAATTTTCACATTCAACATCCATCGATGATTATAAAAATATATATTACTAATATGTTTTTAATATATGACATAATAATGAAACTGGAGATATATATATATATATGTATTTACTTACATATATTTTATTCACTTATTTTCATTCAATACGTTATGAAAATGGAGAAAACGTTTATACATACGTACAGACTACTGTCTCTATAAACGGTGTTTTCCATTTCTTATATATGTCTATTATAAATATTTATATTCTAAATATATATGATATATAAATAATTTTTTATATTATTTAATTATTTAAATCATGATCTATGTGATAAAATCCAGAGTAACAAGTTAAAACACGTACAATAAAGAAAGCGATTATTACCCAAAATGTTAATTTAACATGGGAATTATTATTAAATATTTTGAATAAAGTAATAAATGAATAATTTATGATATTATAAATATGAATATGGTTCTGTTATAAATTAATAACATACTACGGTCTTCATAAAATATGTTAAATGTACTCTCGACTAATGGAAAGTGCAAGGTAAGGGGTTTTCATCTCACTCCTTATTCAAGTGAGATTTGTGCCATATTTCCACTATTACCTTTTGTGTGGTGCATGTACTTCCCATAATTGTATTCTTTGTGTAATACACTTTGTTTTTTGTGTATTTACATATTCATTGTATGATAACTCTTTAATGGGTTGTATGTTTCGTATGATACCAAATTGGTAAGGGTTAATTTCACAATCTTTTTATTATCCGAGGTTGTTTTTACGTATCTACTAGGAAATATTTATTATCCATGTCCATGTTTCATAAAAATAGTTTTAAAAGGGATTATTTTAAGGAACTTTTTCACAAAAACATCATTTCAAATATTTCAAATATTTATTCTTCTAAATCATTAAAATTAATTTCAATGTATTCAAAATGGGTTTTAATGATTTATTTATATGGACATTAATGTTTTTAAAATGCTTATTCCATTCAAAAGATTCAAAGTGGTATGGGACACATTGATTCAAAAATGTCTTCAAATATCATCCTTTCTAAAATATGTGACTTATAATTGTTTCCATGAAAAAGGGATATTTCTCTCAATGAGTTTTACAAATCATTTTCATCTATGTCCACATCCATTGATGGATTTTAAACTTCTTTGAAGATGATTTGTTATGATAAAAATATCCCATATTTTATTAAAGGTTGTGTGATATTTTTGACTATGGATATGTTATTTTTATACAAGTCATGGTTTATGGATAAATTATAGACATTTCGTATACTAGTTTTAAAACAAATGCTTATGTTATGTTTAATCCTTTTAAGGTGAGGGATGAATTGGACTTAGTAAGTGACTGGTGAAGCCCGTTATAGCTCCTCGATGCATTAGTATGTAGCATGAGATAACTATAGGTGGAATTGGCCGAGGCCCTTTCCCAATTTGATATATGGTTTTTGATGAGGCCTTAAACATTTTTAGATGTCTTGGCCGAGGCCTTGAAAAAATGTTTCATAATGTCCGGTATTATGTATTCCATCATTATAAGAGTGCTATTAATATTTCATTTGATTATTTGACTAGTATAATATCAATGTGAGTATGCAAAAGGCATTATATTGATATATATTTTCAATATTATGATGATGTTTAAGTTGAAAAGGATTTCGTTTTAGTTTTATACATTTCCTTAAATGATTGTTCTTATTTATGAAATTTTCCGCAGTATTGCTTACCCTTTCTAATCATTTGAGCTCACCCCATTATATGTTTTATTTTTACAAGGATTCCAATAAGTGTATTCTGATTGATATGTAGGGTTTTCCCACGGTAATAATGGTGTTAATAAAGGATTATTTATGTTGTTTTGTATTTTATAATGTATAATGTAACAATCATGTATGTAATCTATTTTCCAAGATTTCTAAACCAATCGGACCATCAGTGCTTGATTTCGTATAATCATGCCAATGAATTCAAATAATTCACCGACTCTGGGTAACTAGGGTTGGGGTGTTACAGTTGGTTTCAGAGAAAATTTAAAAATAACCTTAGAAGCAAGATTTAGATAAACTCTAATTAGATCACATAGACCTAAGATGGACTTTGTGGATTAGTATAGAAGAACATCCTAGAATTTGGTATTGTATAGATTTTGATAGTTTCTTGAGAAATATATCCATGTCTGGATACGATCAGGTAGAGGTGGCTCTGGCACAGATGTACAAAGGGGTAAAACCCAAAAACACTACATTGAGCTAGTCTCGAATAGGAACTGGTGCACGACAACGGGCCTTGCTTCACTTTTCATTATGACACTCCTGAGGGATATTTTTAGGATAATTATCATATTAATTACAAACCATTTTGAAGGGTTTGAGTATATACTTCCTCAAGAAAAAAAACTTTATAGATTATATCCATAAACTGTTTAATTTACATTGGGTATTTTACAAGTTTGGATTTATTCATTACGATTCATAAACTAACCTAGTTTATCCTATTGTATAGAAATGGATCCCAGTAGAAGGAATGTGAACTCCGACAATACTTATGATCCAAAGAGTAAGAAGGATCATATCATTCATGGTATTAAGACAAAATTACGAAGGGAAATAGTCTCCCATGTATTCTCAAAATATGAAGAAATAGTATCATGTGTTAATAAGATAAGTGATGAATTATATGAGTCCTATGGAATTAAAGGTTAAAAAGAGAATAAAAGGATGTAAGAGAGAAAGATGGAAAAAAGGGAAGGTGGAAGAGAATAATTTTTCCATTTGTGGTAATTGTGGGAAGAAACACCATGGACTTTCTTAAAGGGAATGGGAGTTTGTTATAAGTGTGGAGAAATAGGACACCCTGTACGTAAATGCAGGGGTAAGAAAAAGTTTTCAAATGTACAATGCTTCATCTATAAGGAGTCAGAACACTATGTGAACCGATGTCCAAATCATCATAGTATGCCACAAATGATGCTATTAGATAATAATCAAGTTATGATACTACCATAAATGAGGATGAATGGTTAGAGTTCTTATATTGTTATAAGAGAATTATGTCATTTGGGTGTTGTATCAACAATGTACTGGTTATAATAATTATGTAGTATATAAGGATTGTAATGCAGTAATATTTCCTGAAGGACGTGAGATTGGGTGGAACCAAGAAAAGTGACTTAATAGCAGGATAAATTTTTGGAAAATATATGGTTTAGAGAAAGATAAACAATAATATGGTTATGATACCGAGGTAGTGATTTTGGAATAATACATGATTGATTTGGAGAAATTATATTGTATATTCTTGACTACCTTGAAACTGATAAATGATTTTTATATTCGATCATTGTTTGAGTTTATAACATTTTTGGATAGAAGGAGATTATCCACTATTCTATAAGGAATAATGGATCATGAATGTAATCAATAAGGATTTATGGTAATTCAGGTTGTTGTAGTGTTTTAAAAGAATAATGATGAAGGTGTTCACATGTTATTGCACGGAAAAAAGGATCTTTATTGTGTTAACCTTCCTTATAAATTTTTGAATATGAGTTTGGACAAAAGTATTTTGGATAATTCTAGTTTGAGATTATTTTTGGATTGCTATAAAAGGACAACCCGGAGGTCGGGTGGCAACCCATTACCTTCGGCAAGGCCGTGAGACTTGAACCTGCAACCGAAGGGCGACATGGGTGTATCACCTACCACTGGTCCACATGATGTCCTTGATTGAATAATGTAGTATGTTTTTAAAACAATTATAGTATATGATTTATAAATTAATTTTTTGGGATCCCTTTATGAATATGATAAATAGAATATTATTTTTTAGTTCTGTTATCTTTTAAAGAGAAGGATGAGTTTGTGGTAGAAGTTAGTTAAAGGATGGGACTCTACATATCAAGTATATATTTTTCATCTTCTGTTCATATTTGAAGAAATTAATTATTATACTTTAGTGAAGGGATCTTAAAGCCAAAAATGTTTTATCCAAATACCATATGTTTTGTTGATCTGATGGTATTTTATAGAATCAAAGATTGATGAATTTAATGCCCTAAATTTTACACTTGTTTGGGATTGATGACCTCAATTACTACCTATAAATATTTACCTTTTCAACCAATTATATGTCTCTAATTTCCAACAATTTTCTCTTGCTTAATAAAATAATTTGGTGGTGACTCTTTCATTTCTCTTTTCCTCTTATTAAGTATAATTTTTTAACCTAATTTTCGATGTGGGTTTTCCCAAAAGATATTCTATTTTCAACAATTTATTTTTGATAAATAATTTCAAATTTCGAGTACGTAATTTATTGAAGGAGGGAAGAATGTAACACCCCAAGATTTCATAGTACGTTATTTCATCAATGTAATTCAATAATTTTCACTACACGCCACACTGAGTTCTTGAGCACCATGACTTACCAATCTAGTTGTTCAAAAGCGGTTATGAATAGTATTAAAAGAATTTTGAACATTATATAAACCTTATAATTTTATAATCCATATTACGAATTTCTTAGACATAATGTAAGAAAAAAATACATTTCTTCAGATAAAAGTAGTATTTTTTAAATAAATAAATTTTACCGCATTTTAATGATGAAGCCTTTTTAAATCCAATATTTCAAAACTTTTATATATTAAATTTGACAAAATAAACTTCTTCTTTATAATCGGGACATAAAAATTTAGTTTCAATAATGTTTTGGTGTTTTTCTGACAACTTTCATATTTGGGTGAATAATGAAAAATAATATATTTTAACAGTAAACTACTTTTTAATCAAAATAATTTATTGTGTTAAATTATAAATATTAATGGTTTGTAAGTATAAATAGATTATTTTTTTCTATTTAATCCAATTATGGTCATTGTATGTAATTTCACTTTTAAATTTGACATAAACTGGGGTTAAACATTTGATAGTTATTATTTCTTAAAAATACGCCTTTTGATTTTGACAGGGGGAATTGATTTAAGATAAATAAATGAAACATATATGTTTTTAATTTTTTAAAATAAACCTCATTAGTTAATTCAGAAAGTCAAAATTATATTAGTATGATTTTTTTGTTTTTTTTTCTGAAAACTTTAAATTTTTTATGAATAGTTAAAAACACTGATTTATTGTTTAAAACAAAATTTTTATTTAAATAATTATTTATTTCATTTAAATTTATTTTATGGAAAAATAGATACATAATACCTATATAAGTTCAATTTAATTCATTGGAGTCAGTTTATAATTATTTAAGATATATAAAAATGTTATTGAACTTTTCACCGTCTTTTACCCACATCTTAGGAAAATTTGTAAATTCACATAAAACCTAATTTTACTATTTCTGTGAGTTGAGTTTCAGAAATATGAGAGACACGGTTAATATCAAGGAGTAAAATGTGGTTCAATAAGAGAAAAATAATTTTTGGTGAATATTATCTTTTTTACTTTTATTTACCACGATTAAAAGTAAATAGGGTAATTAAGGGTAAAAATGATATTATTATAATCATAACACATGTTCTAATTATATTTTATAAGTTTAATTCAACAAAAACAACGTTAGGAATATAATATGACACTTTAGGTCCACATGGATTAGATTAGGACATTTATTATTATTTAATTTAAAGAAGAGATAAAAGTGTTAAATTCAATGTTTATTAACTAAACCATTCTTAATATGTGGTTATACATAAGATAAATTCGACTATAAATATTCATTAGAAAGAAAAAAATATTTACTACATCATGGTATTTTATTTATAATTTTTATAAATTAAATACTTAAATTTATTTATAATACAATGATAATGCAGTAATTACCTTATTAATGAAAGAGTCAAATAAATGGTATTATAAATATTAAAATAAATATAATTTCAACGTTTTTATGACATCCACAAATTTTCTAGGTGACTATGACATGTTAGGGATGATTAAATGTAACTTTTTCAAGTAATAAAGTTGGGATGAATTTCTCAAAAACCAAATACAAATTGTTTCAAAATTGACATAAATTAATATTTAAAACAAATACTATATTATTGGTTGATTTACTATTCCTGAAAATGTAAGGATTGTACAAAGGGCTTAACTAATATTATATATGTCATTAATGAGCCACTTTAGTTTCTATTGTAAGTTTATAGTATGTTTATTAACAATATATATTAAGAATACAAGAAGACGGTGTAAAAGTTAAACTTTTTAACAAAGAGTTAAATCTAAATGATAAGGTAAAAATGCTAACCTAAACTTGTCCAAAAACCTATTTGTTGAGATTATTTCGACCCATATCCACCTATGTCTAGAAATATATTCTTTTTTAACCAATATAAACTAAATATGATAGTATAATATATTAATATTTTAATCATTTCCAAACCTAACCCTCAACCCTCTTATAAAAGGGAACTTCCCCTTCTCTCAAAATAACACCCCCACAACCATTTGGATCGGCCAAAAAATGCCCAAATTTCCACCCAAAATCCCTGAATTTAACCTAGTGGCCTTAGTTTGATCAGAAAGCCAACCTATGGAGCCCTTTTGATCAAATCAAAAGGAAGAACCCGAAAAAGTGGTAATGATTTCATCACCCTCTTTCTAGTTCCTTTCTCCTTCTACTTCTTCTTTCATTGATATTTATATTCTAAAATAATATATATAGTATATTGTATATACTATGATTTAATAATGAATATTTCACAACTATATTCATTATTCTATCAATCTCATTAATTATAATGTCACCTTGTGTGCGTAAGTACGTCTTACCGTCTCCACGTCGTGGTGTAATTTGTTATTCAACACTATGTTATTTAGATGGATATAATGATGAGAAATATGTATATAAGTAATTAAAATAACATGATAATGTATCTGTAAAAATAATATAACATACAATTCCACACCTTTAAGGAAATTATATTGTCTCTCATGAGTACATACTTATTACCATCTCCACGATGCGATACGATTCATTTCCACATTAACCCTTAATCGACGATTATAAAAATAAATACCATTAATATTTTCTAATATTTGACATAATAATGCTACTGGAGATATATATATATATATATATTTACTTAAATATAATTTATTCACTTAGTTTCGTTCAATACGTTAAGAAAATGGAAACAACGTTTATGCATACGTACAGACTACCGCCTCCAAAAATGGTGTTTTCCTTTTTCATATATATGTCTATTATACATATTTATATTCTAAATATATATGATATATAAATCATGTTTTATATTTTTAAAGTATTTAAATCATTATCTATGTGATACAATTAATAGTAATAAGATAAAAAATGTACGATAAATAAAGCGAATATTACCTGAAATGCTATTTTAACATAGAAATTTTTATTAAATGGTTAGTATAATGTCCTAAATGAATAATTTATGATATCATAAATATTAATATGGTTCTGATATAATTTAATAACATACTACAGTCTTCATATAGGAGGTTAAACATACCCTCGACTAAAGGAAAGTGCAAGGAAAGGGGTTTTCCTATCACTCCTTATTCCCATGAGATTCGTACCATATTGCCACTATTACCATTTGTGTGGTGTATGTACTACCCATAATTTTAATATTTGTGTAATAAACATTAATTTAATTGTATTT
Organism: Viscum album; assembly: GCA_963277665.1. NCBI lineage: Eukaryota > Viridiplantae > Streptophyta > Magnoliopsida > Santalales > Viscaceae > Viscum > Viscum album. The sequence goes on along the minus strand of OY728128.1, from coordinate 60,310,645 downwards.
ACATATTCATTGCATGATAAATCTTTCATGTTTTGTATTTTTGTATGTTACCAAATTGGTAAGGGTTAATTTCACAATCTCCTTATTATCTGAGGTTGTTTTTACGTAGGTATCTACTAGGACATATTTATTATCCTTTTAGATTTTTCATAAAATAGTATTCAACGGGATTATTTCAAGGAAGTTTTTTACAAAAACATCATTTCAAATGTTTAAAATATTTATTCTTCTAAACATTTCTCATTAATGTCCATGTCGTTAAAATGGTTTTTAAAGATTTATTTATATGGACATGAATGTTTTAAAATGTCAATCCCTTTCAAAAATTTCATTGTGGTATGGGAAACGTTGATTCAAAAATGTCTTTAAATGTCTTCCTTAATAAATTTGGTGACATTTAAATATTTTTATGAAAAAGGGATATTTCTCTCAAAGAGTTTTACAAATCATTTTCATCTATGTCAACATATTTTGATGGATTTTAAACTTCTTTGAAGATGATTTATTATGATACAAATCTTCCATATTGTATTGAAGGTATTGTGATAAGTTTGACTATGGATGTTTTATTTTTATACCATTCATGGTTTAGGGATAAAGTAATGACATTTAGTATAAATGTTTTAATAAGAATGTTTACGTTATGTTTAATCCTTTTCATATGAGGAATGCATTGGACTTTTTAAGTGACAAGCGGATCCCACTATACCTTGTCGATGCATCTGTAGGTCTCATGAGATAACTAGATGTGGAATTGGCCAATATCCTTTCCAAATTTGATATATGGTGTTCACAGAGTCCTTAATCATTTATAGACATATTGGCAGAGGCCTTGAAAAAATGTTTTAGAATGTCCGGAATTATGCATTCCATCATTATTTGAGAGGTTATTGATATAACATGTGATTATTTGACTAGTATAATATCCATGTGAGTTATTAAATGGAATTATTTTGATTTTTATTTTCCATATTTTGATGAAGTTCATGTTGAAAAGGCTTTTGTTTTAGTTTTATATATTGGATTAAATGTTTATGCTTATTTTTGAACGTTTTCGCTGTATTGCTTACCCTTACGGAGTGTTTGAGCTCACCCATGTCTATGTTTTATTTTTCCCAGGATTCCAAGAAGTGTATTTTGATTGATATGCAGGGTTAAGCCAAGGAAATAATGTCGTTCATAAGGGATTAATTATGTTGTTTTGTATGTTTTAAATTATAATGTAACATTCATGTATGTAATCTATTTTCCAAGACTGATAATTTTATCGGCCCTTCGGGACCTGATTCCTTGTAATCATGCCATGGTATTAAAATAAATCATCAACTCTGGGTAACTAGTTTCGGGGTGTTACATCCATGTATTTATTTATTTTTAGTCCTTCAACCTTGGACAGAGTTTTTTTTGGTCCAGGATTGAATTATCTTTCAAGCATTGATGTTTTCGGTGGGTTTTAGGCCAGTGCGCAGCCACCAGACTGCTAGAGTTCACTGACCGTTCAGTTCGGGTGGGTGCGTGGTCACCGCACCGCTAGCGGTGAACGTGCGTTCAAAACCGGTGAGTGTGCAGCTGCCCAACTCTTTAGATAAATAATAAAATTGAATGAATAAATTAAATTCAAATGATTTTTATAAAATGTTTAACAATAATAATAACAATAATTTATAATATTGTTATTATTATTATTATTATTATTATCTTTTTATTATTGGTTTTTTTCTTTCAAACACTAAATCTACCCCACTCTTGTGACCCACGTGAGCCGCCTCCCCTCCTCCCTCTCTTTCTTCTTCTTTTTTTCTCCACGCGGTTTTCCCCTCCGCTGACTTCTTCCGCATGAGCAGCAGTCATGCGCTGTTCCCTTCATGTGGTCTCCCTTCTCTGCCTCCTGATCTGCCTCTGCCCTTCATGCAGCCTACCTACCTTCTGCAGCGACGCTCCTCTCCTCTTGCTACCGAACGCCCTGCCGACCGCGGACCTCGCCTGCCGCAGCACCCTACCTAGATTCTGTCACACCTACAATACCCCTCTCTCCTACTCCTATTTCCCTACTACCAGAGGACCTGTGGTGTCCCTATCCTACATCCACAGGCTCCAGCTCGACCCCCCTACTTCCCTCCTTCTGATCCGTTTCTCCCTCCTTCTTTCCCCCCATTCTGACCTCCTGGTCCTCCATTTTTCACACCAATCATCTCCTCTTTCAACCCGACACCCTCCCTCCTGCTGTCCGTCGACCGTGCACAGCACCCGCTGCACCCAGTAGCGCCTGCCCAGCCTCGACCTTCCTCCCCACATCTCCTCGCCTTACCCATAGAACGATGCTCTGGCCTCCTCACAACCATTTCATGCTACACATCTGCCCTCCTTATGGAATTCCCAACCTCCTTTTCTTGCACTTCCTGCTCCCCTTGCTGCGCATGCCCCCCCCGGTTTTCCCTATTTCCGCCCCTCCGACCTTTTGCAGCGTCCAGTTCCATCCTCTCCTCCTACATTTTCACTGCCATCCCACCTAGCAGCACCAGCCTCTCCAATTTTCACATCGTGGAACCCCTGCTGTCGAATCCCCTATCCACATTTCTCCCTACAACCACGTTCCATCACCCCCCCCCCACATTCCAACCCTCTACCGATCTGGTTTTAGCATAACAATTGCTACCAGCTGCCTCCCTCGGCCTCCTTCCATGTACATCGCCTGGCTGACCAGCACCGGTGCCTCCTTCCTGCTCTGGCCTTGTGCTGTACAGTAGCTCCTGCTGCACCATAAAACTTCCCCTCCTCTCTGACATCCAGGCGTGCCTCCCCCTTAGGCCTCCGCGCTCTCTCCCAGTCGCGCCACTCGCTTGCCAACTAGGAAGTGTCCTCATCGATGCTTGTAAGTTCGCCACTGCCTTCGACCAGACCTACTCTAATCGGTTCCCCCCTGCCTCCCCAATAGTCCTTCCATTGAACCTCTTTTGTATTGGTGAAACCCTCCGACCAGCTGCACGCCATTCCCAGCCACACGCGCACATCTTTTTCTCAACTGGGTGTGCGATGAACGCCCACCTCCAAAGGTGAGTAGTTTGAGTTCACCCCATCTCGCCTGCTCCGTTGTTGATGTGAGTTTTTATGATATTTATTAATTATATATTTGGAAGTCTATTCTTATGGATTTTTTTTAATTGCAACACCATGTTGGAAGGAATTTCTTTGAAATTTTAGTCGTCAGCTTTCACGAACTTGCGCACCTGATCGAGGCATGTCGCGTCATCATACTTGGACTGCGAGTCGAGGACAGTCCCCCCTGCACATACCATTAAAATTTTAATTTATTAATTGCTTGATGTTATATTAATTTTAATAAATAGAAAATAATATAAGATGATTAATTTTTAAATGATTATTTGGTGTAAAAAGAACCATTGATTTTATACACGACACCCAAATATTTTCTTGACGAACAGAGACGCAGAAGTGAAAGAATGCAATTTTCTCCATAAAAAATAATTCACGGAATTTTAAATATGGTTCTTGTTTTAAAGTAAAATTATTTCATCTGAACATGTGTTTTGGGTTTTCTTGAGAAACGAGGAGTTACTTTAAAGTTGGTGAAGGCCCGTTTGGCACTTTAATGAAGTAATTTATTTTGGAAAACCTCACTTTGGGGATACTAAGGGGTGATCATTGGTGTGAATTGATTGAGTGAGATGTGTGTGATATTTTTGCATCATGAATGATTGATTTGCATTGTGGACGCGCCCCTTTTTTATTGTATGTGTTGACATGGGAACCTCGCATTGTGAGTGAATCTTCTGAGAATTATTGCTTCACTAGATTAGATTATGCAATGGATAGTGGCCCCAAAGTAGGGGAATAGTATGTTATTGCAGCTATGGGGATTGGACCCCTCAGTTTGGCCATGAAGGGCTATACCAGGCATTAGGGCATTATGAAATCATCATGTTAGAGAATGCTTTCAGGATGAGTCACATGTATAGTACGTTCTTGATTATTCACGATCTCCATGGTTCGACCCATGTTACTTTGTTGTTTATTTGTATGTGGCGGATGGTTGAGAGGACTAGTTCGGTTTTTGGACCTTCTGTTCCACATTTTCCACTGCCCTTGGTGTGTGTTGTGTGAAATGTGTGATTTTTCATTTTTGTCTAATAATTGAAGTTTGGATTTCTAAATGGTACACAGAAAATGTTTTAAAAATAAATATACATATTACCATAAAACATTAAACTTGTTTTAAATTAAAAAGGGGAAATTGACTGATACTTGTTTTATAAATGAAAGTGTGTGTGTGTGAAATCCAATATTTTTTATATTTAGTTCAATCATAGAATCAGTAAATTTCTCTATTTAAAGGTAGTGCATTGGGGATAGTTTTTTGGGCATTCTTACCGAGTTTTAATACTTATGCCTATATTGTTTTCATATTTTTTTTTGTTTCTTTGCAGGATTGGCTCAAGCATGCTCGTCGTGGGTGAGAGTTGGTTGCGGCCTGGTGAGAAACTCTCCGAGTCACGAGGAGTCTTTGGTCAAGAATAGTTTATTTTGTTTGTTTTCCACACTTTCTTTTCAATGTCATTTATTTACATTGTGTTTTACTTCATTCCGCTGCTCTATTTAATTTTTTTGGGAGAAATTGATCCCACTTGCACCATGTTGATGCACTGGTGCTTGTTGGCAGCCTGGGAGGATTGAGAATGCCTCTCGGGTTATGTCGCAGACCGGCATGGGTGACCAGTTCAGGGTCCACCTTGGTTGGTTCGTGAAAAAATGGTATTAGAGGAGGTCATCTCTTATTAGACAACTCTTTTTAGAGTGCCCATTTTTATTTGGGATGTCCGGTAGATGGAGATTATGACTGTCAGGGCTTAGTAGGTAGGTTATGGGTCAGTGCCTTATAACCACCGATCGTGATGACACCTGAGTTACCAGGGTAATTCTGGGATTTTTGTATCTTATCTTTGGTTTATATGGATTGATGGATGACAATGGTGGCGAATCAATTCACTTTACGGACTCACATGTGGTTGCGACCCATGTGGAGTCCAAGTGTCCAGCTCAATATCCTCATAGTGTTATGCTTTACTTGTGGCATAGCTCACCACCATGTTGTTGGGTCAGACATATACATGTGTTGCTCATTATAGAGGGATATTAGTGCTTGTGTGTTGTTTTAGTCTCAGTTGATTTCAGAGACTGTTAAAAGGGAAATTGTTTTTTAAATGGAAATGTGTTTTTTCCAAATTTTTTTTGAAATTACTAAATTGGATTTCTAAAGAGAAGGTGAATTGGTTTGGAAAAACTTGGTAAGTGTTTTAATTTGATAAGGAAAAGAAGTGTTTGATCCTTGGAACTCCTTATGAAGGGTCACATGAGCGTGGGGATTTAAGGAAGTTCATGGGGGAACTTGTTCGTAGGTGATGTGAAAGGGATTGAATAAATTTACATGTGATGGTTCATAATGTGCTATGGGTGATTTTTTAAAAAAAATTGAAAAGAAATAACGGTTTTTGAAAAGTTATTCCTCCTTATGTTTTATATGATTGGATTATGGGCCTATTTCCCTAAGCTTGTGTGGTTTCATTGATTGAGATTTGGATTGATTCTAGTTTTATGGTGTTTTTCATGTTGTTATGAGTATGCCACCCAGAAAGCCTCCCAATGTTGTTAAGGAGTTATGCTCAGTTCTAAATTTCATTTGTGTGTTTCTTGCTTATTGAGGTGGTTGAAGTTTGTTAGAGGTAGTTTTATTGTTATGAAAGATTGTGTGTCTTCGAGTTGTTGGGAACTCCCAGGTTAGTTAAGGCTTGTACCACCCTAGAGTTTTTTGAGGGTTCAATTATGGGATAGTAAAGATGAAATGTCTCATCATCGTTAGTGTTTTGGGTGTGATTAATGGTGGTCGACTTCCGTGAAGGTTTACCAACTATAAAAGAGTGCAGGATGGTGGAACCTGTCTCAAAGAAATCATCCTCGTCAGTATTGGCTCCTAGTTCATCAGACTTCTCTCTTTTGCGTCACCAGTATAGCCAGTCCGAACATTCTAAGCGATCATGTTGCATACCTTTGAAAATGTAAACCCATAATGGTTGTTTGAATCATCGAACAGATGGAGTTATAGATCTGAGGATAAAAACTCCAGACTGTGCGGTAGGAGATGCCTCACCTATCAGGGCCCAAGCCACAGGTCTCAGGGTGAAGCTCGCGCATAGTCAGGAGTTGCTGAGGTTGTGTGGAGCCTAGGTCTAGATAATGTATTCAGGTTTGGAATGGAAGTTTCAAAATTTTTTCTTGTTCTATTCTCATTTCTTTCGTATTCCCATCCTTGTTGTGGTGGAGTTATGAGCCCATTCTCCCACAATCCATGCAGTCTAATCTGCTCTCTGTGTAGTTCTTAAGTAGTTTGGTCTCTCTGAATCGTGTGGGACTGTGAAAAAACAGACATGTAATGATTTTGAGTTGGTCTTAGCTATGTTCAATAGGGGAATGTTCGTTTTAGGATGTTGATGAGCAGTGTTGATTTAATTTCTCATCCACAAGTTGTTGGATGGTTCGGTAACAAGATTTTCATCAAGTATTGTGTGTTTTGATCAGTACATGTGGGGAAAATGAATGAGTTTGGTTTGGGAGTCGCATGATGCCACCCTAGAGGGGGGTGGCATGTTCGGTTATCATGAGTATTTGTATTAGTGAATTCTTGTGGTGGGGATAACCCTCTCAGGATCTCCCCTCAATCCTGGGTAGTGTTTTTCCATGAATTGGTCGGGTGTGACATTTTTTGGGAATGGTTACCCGAAGCTCTCAGATCTCTATTATATTGTATGGGAATGAACTAAAGTTGTGTCAACTGTTGGCTTGGTGACTTTCCGGGGGTAGAAAGTGTCTGTGGCGGGGATAATTGTCACACCTCGACCACAGACGCCCATGTATTTATTCTTTTTTTTAGTCATGAAAAGTTTGGCACAGTTGCGTTGGGTCCAGGTATCAATTTTCCTTGATGAATTAATGTTTTCGGGGGGTTTTGGGCTCCTGCATAGTCACCGCACTTCTAGAAGTCACCGCGCTTTCAGTCCGGGTGGGTGCACGGTCACCACACTGCTAGTGGCGATCGTGTGTTCGAACCCAGTGAGTGTGTGGTTTCCCAACAGTTTAGATAAAAAATAAAAGTAAATGAATAAATGAAATTGAAAAGAATTTTATAAAATGTTTAATAATAATAATAACATTAATTTATAATAATAATAATATTATTATTATTACTACTACTACTACTATTATTATTATTATCTTATTATTATTAGTATTTTTTCTTTCAAACCCTAAAGCTACCCCTCTCTCATGACCCATGCGAGCCACTTCCCCACCTCCCTCTCTTCCTTCACCTTTTTTCCTCCCCATGGTTTTCCCCTCACCTGCATTCTTCTGATTGAGCTGAAGTCATGCGCTGCACCCTTCATGTGATCTCCCTTCTCTGCCTCATGATCTGCCTCCACCCATTCTGCAGCCTGCCCACATTCTGCAGCGCCGCTCTTCGCCTCTTGCTACCAGATGCCATCCCTGCCACTGACCTCTCCTGCAGTATCACCCTACCCGGATTCCATCACACCTATAGTACCCCTCTCCCCTACTCATGTTTCACTACTCGTCAAGGACTCGCGGCCTCCCTAGCCTAAATCTACCGGCTCCAGCTCAAACCCCTGCTTCCCTTCTTCCATATGTGGGTTCACTTCCTGCTCTCTCCCTTGCCAACCCTCCTGCTCCTCCCTTTTTCACACCCCTACTCTACTCTTGCTACCTGATGCCCTCCCTCCTACTGTACGTCGACCCTGCACAGCACCCGCTGCACCCCGTAGAGCCTGCCAGGCCTCGCCCTTCTTCCGCACAGCGCCTCGCCTCACCTCTATCACGCTACTCCTGCCTCCTCATGGCTTAGTCGTGTTGCACCTCCACCCTCCCTATGGACTGTCAGCCTCCATGTCCAGTACTTCCTCCTGATCCCCTTTCATCACACCCCCCCTCTCGGTTTTCCCTGTTATTGTGCCTCCGACCTACTGCATAACCTCGTTCTAGCTGCTCCTCATGCCTTTTCCCAGCCAGCTCGCCTAACAGCACTAGCTCCTCCCATCTGCACAGCGCGGTGCCCTTACTGCCGACTCCCTTTTCCACCATACTCCCTACAGCCGCGTCCCAGCACCACCCGCATGTCAACCCTCTCCTGATCTAATTTTCGCATAACACATGATACATGCTGCCTCAATTGACCTCCTACCATATACAGGGCCATCTTGGCTAGCACTGGTGCCTCCTTCCGGCTCTGACCTTATGATGTCCAGCAGCTCCTGCTACACCTTCAGAATTCGCCTACTCTCCGATGTCACATCATGCCTTCTCCTTGGGCTGCCACACAATCTCCCAGCCACGCCCATCACTGACTTGGCAGGCCGCATCCACGTCGATGCTTCTGTGGCCGCTACAATCTTCGACTGGACCTACTCTAATTGGTGCCCCCACCTCCCCACTGATCTTGCCGTTGAACCTCGTTCATAGAGGTGTGGCCCTTCGACCAGTTGAACGCTCTTCCATGCCACACGCGCTGGCCTTGTTCCTAACTGGGCACGCAACGAACACCTACCGCCGAAGGCGAGCGATTTCTGTTCACCCCGTCTCACCTGCACCATTGTTGTGGTGATTTTTTGCGCTATTTATTCATTATATCTTTTTAAGTCTATGCTTATGGGTTTTTACTATTTTTGTAATTGCTATGTCGTGTTGGAAGGAATTTCCATGAAATTTTTGTCGTTAGCTTTCAGGGGCTTGCATGCTCGGTTGAGGCATGTCACATCATCTTGCTTGGACTGCGAGTCGTAGTAGATCCCCCACTACACTCACCTTTAAATTTAGAATTTATCAATTTCTTGATGTGTTTTTAATTTTTATAAATAGAAAATAATATATGATAATTAATTTTTAAATAATTATTTGGTGTAAAAAGAGAAGTTTATTTTATACACAGTGCCCAGAATATTTTCATGACGAATAGACAACCAGTATTGAAAGAATTCAAGTTCGGACTTTAATCATAATTCACATAAATTCAAATGTTGTTATGGTTTTAATGACTAATGATTTATTTTGAACAACTGTTTTAGGTTTTCTTGACAAATGAGGTGTTTCATTAATGTTGGTGATGGACCGTTTGGCACATTAATGAAATAAATTATTTTGGAATAACTCACTTTGGGGTTACTATGTAGTGATCGATGGCGTGTGTTGATTGCATGGGTTGTGTGCGATATTTGTGCATCATGAGTGATTGATTTAAATTATTGACGCACCCCATTTTATTGTATGTGTTGACATGGGAACCTGACATAGTGAGTGAATCATCTAAGAATGATTTCTATAATAGTTTAGATTACTCACGGGCTAGTGGCCCCATAGCAGGGGAATACTGAGTTATTGCTGCTATGGGGATTGAGCCCCTTGGTAAGGCCCTGAAGTGCTATACCAGGAATTAGGGAATTATGATGTCTTTGACATAGATCATGATTTCAGGATGAGTCATGCGTATAGTATGTTCTAGATTGTTCATGATCTACTAGGTTCGACCCATGTTCCATTGGTGTTTATTTGTATGTGGCGGATGGTTGAGAGGACTAGTTTGGTTGCTGGCCCCTTTGTGCCACATTTTCAACTGCCCTTACTGTGTGTTGTGTGATATGTGTGGTTTTTCCTTTTTATCTAAAAACTGAAGTTTGTATTTCTAAATAGTTCACAAAAAATATTTTATAAATAAATATACCAATTCTTTTCAGAAATTAATCTTTTTTAAAAATTTAAAATGTAAATGGACTTATACATGTTTTAGAAATGAAATTACGTGTGTGCGAAAAAAAAATATTTTGAATATTTAGTTCAAAACTAGAAATTTTAAATTTCTCTTTTTTAAAGATAGTTCATTGGGAATTGTTTTTGGGGCATTTCTACTAAGTAGTAATACACATGCATATAGTGTTTTCTGGTTTATTAGTTTCATTGTAGGTTTGGCTCGAGCTTGCTCGCCATGGGTGAGAGTTGGTTGTGGTCTGGTGAGTGACACTCGGAGTCGTAAAGAGTTTTTGGTTAATGTCAGGTTAGTGTGTTTATTTTGGCTGCTCATTCATTTTAGTGTCACCTATTTACCTTGTGTTTTACTTCATACCGATGCTCTATTTATTTAGTTTTTGTGAAAAATCATTCCCACATGCTCCCTCTTGATGCCCTGGTGCTTGTAATCAGCTCGGGAGGGTCCGGAATGCCTCTCGGGTTATGTCGCGGACCAACTCGAGTGACCATTTCAAGGTCGACCTATGTTGGTTCGTGACTCTCTTCTAGTGATAATCATTTAAAATATGGAAATGAGGAATGAATAATGGGGGTTTTTTAGACAAATAATATACGACCTCATCTAAATAATTTGATGAAAATTGGTATGAAAATCCCAATGATAATGAAGATGATGATAATGGATATGGAGAAGATTATAATGAAGAAATTAGATATGTAGAAGAAAATTGAGATGATTATGGAAAATATAGAGTTGGAATGAATGAGGGACGTGATGTGGGGGATGAAAATGATTTAAATTTATACTATGATAGTATTCATGATCATGAGATGTCTCAAGAAGATGTTTCTTCTCTATATTTTTCTACAAATTAAATGTATGATGAGATAAAAATACAAGTTTACAATGTGGATAGACTTATTAGGAACTAATTGGATGAAAATATTGATGGGGATGAATCCAAAAACCATTTATTAACCATATTTATAATGTTGACAAAAACCAATATAATATAATAGTTTATGAGGAGATGTTTATTGGACCTGTAATTGTTGCGCATACCGATGGGGAATATGTTATGCAGAAAACTAATGCATATAATGTTGATGAACATATGGATTATAAGAATATAGTTAGTGATGCTATTATTTTTTTCTTCATCACGTTTGGATGTCACATATTTTTTGTAATGGTGTAATTTCACAAAATATATTAAACTTGGATTCGAATATATTGATTCTGATGGTGATAGAAGATCAAAAAATCATGGTCGACCTATTAATTAATTATTAGTGGAATTGGATCCTAAGGGATCGATTGTGGCATATGTAGCTGTTATCGGATAACATTGTAAGTTTCCTACATATATTCCTTCAAAATGTGAGCCTAGAAAGGATATATTTCTACCATCTATTTCACCTCTGCCTATTAAAAATGTATATAGAGATGACTATGATTCCTTAAGAGAAATGATTCTCTCTAATAATGGTATGATGAAGAAAAATCAAGCACCGCATGTCAGTAGGATTTGTTAAATACAGATATCATATTTTTTTGATCTTTCGATACCCCACATCCAGCCTAAGATGATGTATCACATTAAATAAGTGAAGATAGAGAACATAATACATTCAAGTGAGCTAGAGTCATTGAGATATATGTATAAAGGGATACATACTAATGTTAATGACAATATCGATTCTTTTCTTGATAGGATAAATTGTATACCTTAAAAACGTTCTACATATAATGCTTCAACTCATCATTTGGATATTCGGTTGATCTGGTTGGTGGTAGGGGAGGAGCATCGATTTGTTTCATTTAATGATCAAGATACCCCTCGAGAGTGTTTAAGGGAAATTTGGCATAACAATCACCTTGTATATAAGATGTTCATTGTATAACTCAATGAAATAGTTTTTGATAAATAGACTATTATAGAGGAAATAAATTATGACATTTCAAGGATCTACACTATGATAGAGCTCTACTCACACATTATCTTCCATTCATAGAACCACAAGATTCCTCTATTTACTCAATACTTCAAAGAGAAGGTCAATTAGCTAAATGTGATGACTCCAGTGATGAAGCTGTTTGTTGAAAATAAAAATAATTTTTAGTTCTACAAAAAGAGGTTGATATATTCTCATGGAAATCGTCAATCTTTTGAAGCAATTTATCTATGTGTCTATAGCCACAGTAGTAGATCAAGACACTATTATATTAAATGAACATCTCAAACCTCTATCCACTACAAAAATGATGACATGAGTAGTTGTTATCTGAGATCTTCATTCTACATTAATTTATTAGTTATATCCCTTTATTACATCTCCAATAGATTCTATAAATCATATCATGCATATTATTATCTAAGAACAAATATATTTACATGTTGTACCAACAGCTGTTACTATAGTTACCTCATCATTCTCCATTATTCCCTTTATCACTCTCAAGGGAAATGAAAATTTTCCTCTTGTTCCTTCTACCCATCATGAGAAGTGATTACCATAATCATTTTTATAGGGTCATTTATATTCCTTTTTATCTCTTTTTGGATGAAAATATATTACATTTTTTTTCAAGGTAAATTCTATCATTAATCATATTTTACTTCTTTTCATTTCCTATTTTTATTTTCATTTTCTGAAAATAAAAAATAGTGGTAATTAATATGAAATTTATTAAAATTGACTTTATCCTTTATATAATTCTACATTTCGATGTCTATTTTTATTAATATATTTGATATGATTCTTCTTCAAGTTACCACTTCTGTTTTAAACCATCACATTATCTTTAATATTGTTATACCGATAAAATGTTTTTACTAAAAACATCTATTTTTAGTCAAATATATTCCTTTACATCATTATAAAATTACTTGATTTATAACCCTTAAAATGGGAAGATTATAATAAATTAGTTGTTTTAACACTCAGAAATCATTTTGATTATGTTTTAATGATTTTTATGATTTATGATATAATTTTACCATACTAGGTGGTTTGTATGAATATTTGATATGAAAATAAATGGCCTACCACCCAACATTACTTACTACAAAAAATAACTCATCATTAAGGATGAGTCCCCACCAAAATAGTAACACCCCCACAGAGTTGATCCACAATTATGATGAAAATATGGAAAAGTGTTAAAAACATACCTTTAATAATGTTTAACCACTAATGATTTCTCACTGCCAAAATAAAGTGACCACAAGAAATGAATCATAATTAAATAGATGTTTATATTGAATATGACATAAAATCATACTATACGCATCACTGTGAAATTGGTTAATTTGATGATATGACATAAATCTTTAAAGGAATCACCACTGGGATTAGTCACAACTAATAATGACCTACAACTAGATTCCCTGTGATCATCCTAAATCAACTTTTGCCTCACGCAATGCCATTTTAGGTGTCTACATGTATAAGTTGGTTATAGAGTTATCTCATCACCATATGACAGATAAACACTATTATACTAAATTTAAATTAATTATTTCTAATGACCTTTTTATTAAATTTAATGCAACGAATTATGTTAAATTTTCACTTTTAAATATTGTTTGGATGAATTAAAAAGAGTGTCACCATTTCATACGCGGAACAGAAGATCCGGATGATTTTTCATCAAAATGATACACATGTACATTGTTGATATATATTAAAAGAAGACTTTCTCATGATGGAATGAGAGATGAGATGGAATAGTGTTAAAATAACAGTAATAGTGTTTTGAAATTTTCATCTTAAATGACAACTTACTTACTACATGAATACATACACATGACTTTGGAAGAGTAGAACATACTGAATATTCATAACCATCCTTACATTAATAAAAATTGATCATATGTTTCTCTATTTTACTGTGTTTTTTAATAGAAATAAATAGATATCATCTCGAAGAAACATATAAGGAATCACATGAATTTCAGAGAACATTAGATTGAGCAACATGACATTATATACTCCTTAACAAATTATCTTCCTATTAGTGGAATTTAATTTTTACTTGTGTTTTTTAAATTTTTTTATCAAACACACATTAATTCATGTGTTTTTAACTAGAAGATACAATATATGTTATGAAATTTTTTTGTATTTTTTCCCATGGTGTTATAGAGTAAATCCTTGTTTTTCTCGTGTTTGTTTTACTCCCATGGTCATTATAGAAGTGGTCATGGCATGGATTGGATTATTGGATATATGTTTTATGTTTATCTAATCCAGGATGAGGAAAAAAATTATTTTATATATGCTAATTAGAAACATGTGATTTTCATGTGGAGACGATTAGGTATTAGCTTGAGGCTGAATAATAATGTTAATTATACATTTTATTTTGATTAGTTTCAATTCAATGCCTGAAACTGTTTTTTTATATTTATAATCTAAATGAATACCTTAACATCTAATCTTCATTACTATTTATATAAGATTTTGAATCAATTATTTGATATCCATAGATTAAATAGTTTTCATATTATTTTGACAAAGACATAATCACTCTTTGAAAAGTATTTTAAATCATCAAAACTTATATCCATTTACTATTTTGATTAAATGTGATCATTACAAATAATCTAGGAGAATTTATTTTAACATGATTTAACATAAACATTAATTTGGTATTCAATTAATCACCAGATGATATACTCACTCAATATTTAACCCTTAAAAATTATATTTCATGTATAAGTATTATAGTTATTTTATGATTATTATTCATGATATATTGAAATAATGGAATTTTAAACAAATAATCGACCTATTAACGTCATTTTTGGTAGATTAGTGAAATATCATTGAAACAACTGATGTAAAATTAATTAATTTGGTAATTTTAGGTAAGATGGAAATTTTGAAATAAAATGTACATTAAATGTTACACATATTCATATGAATGTGAATAATTATCAAAATTTTATTAGGACAATAGAGAAAGAACATATATGAGGATTTATACTCAATTAAGGGAATTCATCTCAATTTACCTTCATTGAAGAATATTCTATTATTGGGTGCATAATTTATTTACTATGGTGTAAATATTTCTCCAATTACAAGTAATTTAACTATTTATTCATACATTAGGTTATGTTATTTTTGAAATTTAATTATTTCATCTATGGGTATTTGAAATAAAAGTTACCATGTCGTAAATAATTCCATAACACAATTTAATATCATTTGGATATATCACATCTTCTCTGTATATGATATTCTATGATTATGTACATATTGAAATTTTACTACATTATATATAATATCCAATTTTTAATGAACATTATATTTAATGCAAGTTTTTATTTATTAATATCATTTTAATCATGGCTGTGTATAAATTAATTTATATACAAGGAAATTATTATACCATTATTTAAAAAACACATTATTTTTATTCTTATTTGGTTATAAATGAACTTTTAAATGTAATATTATCATTTTTACATTCATTGACACATAAAATAATTGAGAAAATGTTTTAAACAAAATCCAATTTTATTTATCTCCTTGGTCAAAAATCATAAATCATGAAAATACATGTTTTCAAAAAAAAATATTTTACCATTAAAAATGTTATTCATTAAATAATTCATTTTAATGTTTGTGTTTTGAAGAAATTTGTTTGTATAAATTTTCATGAATTTTCCCAACGAAATTCCTGTTAGGATTATACCAATAAATTGAATGGGATAATTTTCTTAATATATACGACATGTATGAAATTTCCTTTGGTCCTAGATATTATATGATTTAAAAAATATAATATAAAATTAAAATTAATAATTTTTAAATGCATTTTGTGTTGTTGTTGTCTTAAATAGTTATTTTCAAAAAGAAAAAGATATTTCCTTGAAGATTTTTTTAAAAGTTTTTTTATATAATTTGTATTCATCAACAAGAGAAACCCTTTAATTTACATATTCTTTACATGGGATATGTTGTATTGAAAACATAATTATTCATTATGTGTATTATGTATGATATTTTTACCATGGAATTCATTTAAATTAACATTCTTCATTCTATCTCATATTCAATGACCATCCCTTGAAATATGCACACTCATGTGATCATTGGACATTAAATTTCACCTAAATATCGATATTTATTATTGTGGATATATTTATTTGTAAGACTGTATATTTTTTCTATATACAATGTTATATATTGAATATATTTGTTTATTTGGGAAGATATTAATAAATATGTATTCATTAATCTTTAGAGATATTTAATTATAAGGAACATTGTTCGTGAATTAAATCAATTTTTTGATATAAGATTAATACTTTTTGCTTGCATGGATAGGTGGGGCCAAGATTTATATTCCACTTAATTAGTTTTTTTCTCATTTGGTGATGTAGTAATCTAATTCCAAATTGGTTTCTTCTTGTAGTTTTGAAACGTATTTTTAAATATCATGGTGGTATATGTATTATGTGTCAGAGAACATCACATCTAATTATTAATAATTTCAATATTTCAAAAACCATTCTTATTTTCTAGCATATTTTCACAATTATATTATACATCATTTTATTTTATTCTCATTTTATTGATTAAATGACTTGTGTTATAAATTATTTGACATTCCCAATTGATTATGACATTTATTATTACCCATTATATCTTCACAATGATATTATCTTTGGATGCATTTGATAATTTTTTTTACTAAATTTAATGTGTTCATATATGTTTACCGTTCTATATTTATATGAGATTAAAATTCCATGATAATAGTGTTATTTATTAAATTTATTGATTTTCATATATTTACGGTTCCATATTGATTTAACATTATCTATTAATGATAGATTCCATTGTAAAAAACCCTTATTGAGTATTTCAGCTCACCCTAATTTAGTATCCATTCATATGACTCTATCATGTATATTTTAATGATATTAAAAGAGATTATAGAAGAAATAATGATATTCTTGAAAAAAGATATTTTGTAATTTTTTTCCATTGTAATATAAGATTCATGCATGTATCCAATTTAATAGTAATACGAAACTATTAATCCTTTTTGTATACAATTCCATTTATCTTATACCCATTAAACAATGTAAGGCATTGAATAAGGGTAACTATGGTCTGTGTCATAATAGTTGCTATCAAAAGATGTCTCATAGGATCCTTGGGGACTAGATTTTTGAAAACATAGTTCATATATCATATAACTACAATAGTCATTGGGATATATATAGAATATTATTCTAATGTTTTTTTATGGAAGTGATTATGTTTTATTCCATGAAATTAATAACTAAATGGATACTAAAAGTAGTGATTATTCTAGAACATGTGTACCTTGGGAATTTTTTTTGAAATGGATACATTTGGTTTTACTCAATAATCACATATTTCATGAAAAAATGGATTACTGCACATCTAGTTTGACACTCCAAGGGAATATTCTTTGGATAAATCGACTTTTTATCAAACTGTTATGAATGATTTGAAAAGATGATGTTAATTAATGAAATAGGATTAACCAAACATGTCTTAGATTAAATAAGGGTTTCTTGATTTTATCATTCTATAAATTATTATATGATTTTACCAAATTGTTTATAATTACACACATTAAACCTTTTGATATAGATAAAGCATGGAACCTGATTTAATAATGGTATTATTAGACATGAAAAAATATGTGGTGTATATAAGAAATAAAATGGGAATATGACAAGAGTGAAAGATATGATTATTATGAATTATAAGTTATCCCAAAATATTATGATCATCAAATTGCTTATCCAACTCTAAAAATCACCTATAAATAGAATGATGATATTTTAAAATAGATCGAGTTACAGAGATAGTGGAGGATGGAGTGTTAAATTTCTATCTTGTGATAAATGTTGAATGAGACACCCTGGATTTCATCTCAATGGAAGGATATAATTTTTTTATGTATTCTAGAAGGTCGTAAATAAAATAATATCCATGTAAGAATGTTGAATATAATGTAAGGTAATAAATATCAACCTATGAAACCATTTTTGTTTCATTATCTTAAAATGTTCCAAACTGTAGCATTATTAGAGACAATAATTTCTACTAATGTATAACCCTTATACGAAGGAAGGATCAATATTGAAATAAAATTGTTGATGCATTTATTGGGATTAAATAACTATATGATAAAAGTATTTTAAACTATGGAATTTGTTTCATAATAATTATATATCATTTATGGATTTTGGTAAATTTTAGAATCATATGTGTCGTCATTAAAAAAATTATTATGGATACCATCACATTGTTATAAGTTAATGGTTAGTTAGAAGATCAAATTGCACCCCTTTTAATTGTTCTCCGGGAAGGAATATCACAAAATTAAGGGTATCTATGTATAAAATTTGTATAAATAAAAATCATTGTTTTATTATATTTTTAGAATAAAATGTTATTAAATGATGACTTATCTAACCTTTTTGGAAATAATTTTAATGGTATTGGAAACATTTATGGATTATCTTATCTCCGATGATGTATTAGTTAGGGGATATCACTTGTAGGAAATGATTCAAGAATTAAAATAATATAGTTACTTAAAAAGGATAACTTGTTTCATCCAGTATGGTCTTGAGGATAGAAACTGTAACAGAAGAGCGATAAGGTTTTAACGCATACCTATATAGTATATTATGTTCTGGAAAATATTTTATTATTTATAGATATAAAAAATTGAAATTTAAATATTATTGTAGAGTTAGTGGTGTTATTTTTTTTGTTTAGACATTAATGTATTATATTGAATAATTTTCTCATACCATATTGGTTTAAGATACAATTTAGTGATAGATGGGAAAAATTGTCACTATTTTATATATATTATCATCCTATTAAAGTAAATATTAGTAATCCACATATAAAAATTCCATTTTGGTATTTATTTCTTGATGTAAGTAATGAATTGGAAATTAATAGTTGGAAAATAGATGGATGAAACTATTATTTTGAAATATATATATATCTAGTAATTATAACTCCTTATTCTATTACAGATTAAATGAATTCATAAAAATTTCGAAAAACTAAAATGAAATAAAAATTTAATCCAATTAAATGTATTATGAATGAATCAATTATTAGTTCACATCATCATATATTTATAGTTTTTGAGTACATAACATTTCATTGATCGCTCACTTTCTCAAAATCAATGACCTCTTTCATTATATGTAATTATTTTTTATTTTTTCCATTTCTATAACATATCAATAATCAAATTATATCATATATATAAACCTTGTTATGTGTTAAAAATAATTTTCATGAAAAATTAAATGTGTAACATTAATGATTTATTACCATCGATAATGTAAAAATTGGTTTAACAGGGGTTAAATTAAAATGATAATGCATTAAATGACCTAAAAACTTGTCTAAAATATACATTATTGAAATAGTTATAAATTATAATGACTAATTATTGATAATACTCTATTTTGTAACTTTTTTTCCTATCTATATATTAGATACACTTTTTTTCAAAAATTATGAGTGTTCTAGTAACCTCATTTATAAAAGTATGCCCACTCTCCTTTCATTATTCAAAACATAATTCCATTTATGTTTGTTAATTATCAAAAAAATGACTTACAATGTTCTATCCCCTTATATTAGAGTAGTTTATTTTATCAAATATACAATCTAGTAATATGATAGGTATAATCATAAATAGGTATCCCTAAAATAAGAAAAATAACTTGTTATGTGTATTTATTTTATATATTATTCCTCCAACTTGAAATCTCCATTATTATTTATTATATACAATAAAAAATATATAAAACAAAATAAGTTGTTGTTAGGTTATTTTCATGGCCTATATTCATATCATATTCCATCACATGTGAAATCAAAATGTCGTCTGGGTTTGCAATGGAGTACAACCTAACAAAATGATGTGACATGTTTTCAATCCCAAAATATCATGGTTTGTTAGTAAAATGGATTTAATGTTCACAAATTATATTTATAAAATAAATATATCTCTTGAATTATTATATCATATATATCATTTTTTTCCTTCCACTTTGGTGGGGCTATGATAATTCCGCTCGTTTGTATAGAAAACTACAACCTCATGAAGCGATGTAATTCGATTTTAACTAAATATTTACATGGATGATAATAATTATTATGTAAAATAATATATCTGATGTAGATGTTATTATTTTATTTCATGAAATATTTTTCAATATGGAAATATTATATAATATTTTCTTGTTTAACTAGAAACCCCCTGAAAGATTATGACATCATCTATGTACATGTGGGCTGACCCCATCAGAATAAGATGTGGCACTATTTTCCTTAACACACCTCATGGATGATATATATATATATATATGTGTGTGTGTGTGTGTATTTAAATAATAATGTTTTATTTAAGATACTATGATCATTATTTTCAGATAAAATATTAGTTACAACTTTTTATAAAGATTGTTGCAAAATTAAAACTTACCCAATGGTACATATGACCTACCATATCCATTATAAAAACTTATAACATTATCAAAACCATATCACACTATTCGTCATGACATTATAATTTATTCTTAAAACATTTTATAGTTTCATCTTTATTACTCAGAAAATTTTGATGTAATCACATCTTATAACAATAATCAAGCTACTGTCGTAATTTTTTTACTCATATGTTCTATACAATCAAGACACACAACATAAAACATAATGATTAAGTAATTTAATATAACATGGTAATATGTTAAATAAAATGAATATTTAATTTCAAAAAAGTTCTTAATAATGTAATTAATTAAATAATTTTATTATCTAGGATAATAAATAAAATATGTGATGACTCAGACTGATGGTATGTAATTTCATCTCAATTTCGCTTCACTAAGGAATATTTAGTTTCAGTGTGACTATATTTTTATAAGGAATATATACATTCCATTTTACATTTAATATAACAAATAATTAAAAACAATTAGGGTATTTTATGTTTTTATTTTAATTAATTCATCCAAATGTATTTTATATTAATGTTACCAAGTGATAAAGAATTATAATACTAAATTTTTTCATTGATTTATATTGCATCATTGTTTTCAATGATATTATATGATTATATGTGTGTTTACTTGTTACTAAATTCTTTTTTATATTCAATTATTTTATATGGATTTACATTAGATATAAATTATTTATTCATTGGTTAATTCTTACTTCAACATTACGATCCTTAAAATGGTAAATTTTACATTATCAACTTAATAGAGATTGTTTATGCTTGAATTTCAGTAGAATGGATTTCTATAATGATTGATTAATAATCCATTTAATTTTATTATATTATATTTAAATTTATATTGTAATTTATTAGATTTTTGTACTTTATGTTATTGATAAATTGTTTTAAATATAGTCATGCATTATTTCTCATTTTTGATTAACAATAAATTTTTATCAAATTCCATATTTTTTATTACTGTTTTCAAAAATTGTTTTAACAATTTTTTAAATAAATTTTAAAATAAATTTTAATTCATTTTGACATTATAAAAATAATTTTTGAAAAATCTTCATCTCTTTTTCAATATGGGGCTCATATTAATTTTTCCAAAAAAGTGGATGGAATCATTATTTTGATATGTACTGAATTTATTTCCATCATGAAAAATAAATAATTTAGAAATTCTATTTTCTATTTTCATATATTATTTTAATAAAATATTATTTTATAAAAATCCTATATTTTAGTTTTCAATGATTATTTTCAAAATTTAATTGATATTTCCCTGATGAATTTTGTAAATATACATTATTGGTATTTATATACATCAAAAAAACACCCCATTGTTTTACATATTATCTAATAGGAATATGTTGTATTTATATCATCCTTATTCATTACATGGATGGTTTAGGAT
The DNA here is from genome assembly GCA_963277665.1 of Viscum album. Lineage (NCBI taxonomy): Eukaryota > Viridiplantae > Streptophyta > Magnoliopsida > Santalales > Viscaceae > Viscum > Viscum album. The sequence goes on along the minus strand of OY728128.1, from coordinate 60,288,866 downwards.
CATTTTGACTAAATAATTCATTTTAATTCACAGTTCGATTCATTCTTGTCGTTAATAAAATGTATAAGAAATATTCATTTCCATATGATCATTGGACAATAAATTTCTACTAAATATTTACATTATTTATCAGGGATTTTTTTATTCTATAAAACCTATAGAAATTATAAATATTGTTCATTTATTTAATTTTGTTTTTAATCGAGGTAAATATTTATAAAGATACATTTTTACTCAATACAAATATTTGATTATTTGGAACATTTATCATGAATCAAATTATTTATTCAATTATGGAGGAATGATTTAAACATTATTGATAGATATGTATAGATATAATATGTCCCCTTTATGCATCTTACGTTTGATGAGGTGAATCAATAAGATAAAATTAAATGAGATTCTATATATCATTTAAATGAATTTTGAGATAAGTCTAGGTGGTAGAGGTATCATGTGCCTTATAAAATCGTACCACTTGAATAGGAACATCCTTTATTAAGAATGTAGTTCTTATTATCCATTATATTTTTCTAATTTTATTATATATTATTTAATTTTACCTTTAGTTTATCTATTATTGTTTATGTGTTTTTAGTAATTTAACATGAAATATTGATACTTTATTATAATATTATGCATGCGATTTTCACAATTTTCATATATCTAGATATATTCTTTTCTAATTTCAATTAATAAATATATTTCTTATTTATTTTCCATACATATTTATAATTCCTTATCTAATAATGGAAATCATTTTATTTGATAAACGGTATGTCCTTTAGTTAATAAACATTATTTTTAAACATTCCATTATCATTTCATGATTACTTTCAGTGTAAATAACACTTAATGATAACATGTGATATCCCTTATTATTTCTCTTCCAACGAATCAATTATTTAAAATATTTTTATATGCAAGGATATCCCTGATGGAATATTGATATTCTTGAAAAAAAACTAGGATGTAATTTCTTTTATCCAATATATCAAGGGAAACTTGTATGTATCATATTTAACAAGATTAAATAACTATTCAGTCCATTAGGATAAAATTTCATATGTCATAAGAAAATGTTATTATGTAAGCCACCATATCCATTTTATTGGGATCCAAATCACCATATAAGTTCTATTTGATACTCTCACCACTGATCAATTATTAGATAAGTTATCTTTTGGAGGATATTAATTGAGTGTCATTACTATACATGAAATTAGAAGATCCATCCACTAAATGATAATTTAATTATTTATTAAATGGTAAATCTAGATCCCATTAAATTAGTCTTATATACTGATAGATTTAATACAAAATATTTTTTTACAAGAGTAGATGCATTAATTTTTCATGTGGTGATGTAAATACTTGGGTGGTGGAGGATTTCATAGAGTTTGGGAATCCCATTCAACCATAGTATTTAAACACCATCAAATAAGATAATGGACATTGAATTATGTTTTTACACTTATGATACTACAATACAATGAATGAAAATTTATTAATATCATGATGGTGATAATCTTATGTAGATGGATTTTGGACCATATTTCCAAAGGATATATTGAGAGAAGTTGAGGATAGATTGAGATTAATAGTGTTAGAACTATTTTAGGGTTTTATGTCCAAAAACATGAATGTGGATAGGTTAATGGATGAGTGATTACATGGTTAAGTATTAGAAATTAATTTTTTTTCTTATTAGTTTATAAAATATCCTTGTAGTATGATTTGAATTGGTGTTTTTTCCTGGAGAGTTCAGCCATATCATTTGGGGACTGAGATTGAGAATTTGAAATTTCTTGTAAGATTTCAATAAAACCATTTAATAAAATTATAAAATGATTTCTCATTGTTATCCATATTAGTTCTATAGAAAAATTCCCACAATAAATGAGATGTAGGCATTTGATGTCTTTCTATTTTATACGCTATATACATCTAAGAATCAAATCCAAGTGGAGAGTTGGTTGTCTGAAATTAGGTAGAGATATATAATGTTTTAAAAAATTAAAAATACACCATTGAGATAATACTTAAAAATAGTTTCATTATGGATAATACAAAATTAGTTTAACATGATAAATTAATCTAATTGGGAAATGATAGAATGTTGTTTTGTACAACATGTGTCCTCAACATTGACACCAATAACTAGTGACACCAAAAAGATACATTAATTTGGAATTAAATTTATAATAATGGTTTAGATATATCATAAGAAAATTTATATTGAAAAGATTAGTGAAGGCATCGAGTCTATGAATATTCCATAGATCATAGTGGTCAAAGAGTAAGATGAATCTTTGTAGAGATATCATTTTTTTGGATTCAACTAGGATAATTCATTATGATATCGCCCACTATGTGGAATGAATTTTTTGGTGATGGTTAAAATGTAATGTATTTCCATTAGAGGGTTAATGGTAATATTAAATGGATACTATGTGTAGACTAGAAAATAATACATAATTTCCACTAAATAAATATAAATTGGATATTTCATTGAGGTTTCTGCCAATACATTATACATATAATTAATTAAATCAAATTAGCTCAATGTGATGATGTTGTAGTTGGAGTAATGGTAGTGGCATTTTTTTTCTGAAACATGTGACATCTATGACATATATAAAGAGACAACATTGTTTAAGGATACCATGTAAAGTTTTTTTGGTATCATCTTCTAGTATTTGGGTTTACATTCATGACCATAATTTATAAATTACAAATGATATAATATAGTCATACATTGATTTTATATATTAGTGGTGTGTTTTTCTAAAACATGGGACCTCTATAAAATATTTAATGAGAAAAAAGTGTTTAAGTGTTAATTGTATAGTTTATTAGTATTATATTCTATTATTTGGGGTTCACATTCATGAACAGAATTTATAAACTACAAGGTAAATCATCTATTCCAACTTATATTTTTTATAGTAATTATTTTTCTTATTTTTACATCACAGGTGGGTAATGTTTTGTAGATTCTTTTGATTCCAATGTTGTTTTAGCTAAAATAGAGGGTGAATTCGATAGGCATTTATTACAATTTCTTATAATACACAGATTCATCCATCCCTATGGTAAATCTAGATCCATGTGTTATCAAATAAAGATATCCATATCATTGAGTATTATATTTATAATGGTTGGTGATTTTTTATTATACAAATAAAACATCTTTATTTACATATTGATTTGTTTGTT